>CM050166.1:117724811-118089811 GCA_027410445.1 Discoglossus pictus | reverse complement strand
CTGTATTTCTGTTTTCTTTCCTATATATATAGTAAATAAATAGTACATATGTGTTCACATTTGAATGTCTAAAACAAGTTAAAAAATGCCCAGAATTCCGAGAAAAACAGTTATTACAGTGCATTCTGGAAACCTTGGCAGGGACATGAACATGTGCCTACAAAGGTTTTGCTCTTGCAATCCATAACCATTTCAAACATTGCTTCCCTTAAGCATATGCCCGCTGTATCAAACAGCTTTGAACAAAGTTAGGGTTGGATATCCCACCCACGTACATACAGTATCTTGCAAAAGTATTCACCCCCCTTGTCTTTTTACCTATTTTGTTACATTACAGCCTTAAGTTCAATGTTTTGTTAAGCTGAATTTTATGTGATGGATCTGTACACAAAAGTCTAAGTTGGTGAAGTGAAATTAGAAAAAAATATACATAAAACTATTTTTTAGAAATAGAGAACAGAAAATTGGCATGTGCGTATGTATTCACCCCCTTTGTTATGAAGCCCATAAAAAGCTCTGGTGCAACCTTCAGAAGTCACATCATTAGTGAAATGATGTCTACATGTGTGCAATCTAAGTTTCACATGATCTGTCATTACATATACACACTTTTTTGAAAGCCCCAGGGGCTGCAACACGTAAGCAAGAGGCACCACTAACCAAACACTGCCATGAAGACCAAGGAACTCTCCAAACAAGTAAGGGACAATGTTGTTGAGAAGTACAAGTCAGGGTTGGGTTATGAAAAAATATCCAAATCTTTGATGTTCCCCAGGAGCACCATCAAATATATCATAACCAAATGGAAAGAACATGGCACAACAGCAAACCTGCCAAGAGACGGGTGCCCACCAACTCTCACAGACTGCGCGAGGAGGGCATTAATCAGAGAGGCAGCACAGAGACCTAAGGTAACCCTGGAGGAGCTGCAGAGTTCCACAGCAGAGACTCGAGTATCTGTACATAGGACGACAATAAGCCGTACGCTCCATAGAGTGGGGCTTTATGGCAGAGTGGCCAGAAGAAAACCAATACTTTCAGCAAAAAATAAAATGGCACGTTTTGAGTTTGTGAAAAGGCATGTGGGAGACTCTGGTCTGATGAGACTAAAATGTAACTTTTCACCGTCAAAGTAAACACTATGTCTGGTGCAAACCCAACAGATCACATCACCCAAAATACACCATCCACAAAATACACCATGTTTTTCAGCAGCCGGAATGGGGAAACTGGTCAGAGTTGAGGGAAAGATGGATGGTGCTAAATATAGGGATATTCTTGAGCAAAACCTGTACCACTCTGTGCTTGATTTTAGGCTAGAAGGGAGGTTCATCTGCCAGCGGGACAATGACCACAAACACACTGTTAAAGCAACACTTGAGTGGTTTAAGGGGAAACCTGTAAGTGTGTTGGAATGGCATAGTCAAAGCCCAGACCTCAATGCAATAGAAAATCTGTGGTCAGACTTAAAGATTGCTGTTCACAAGCGCAAACGATCCATCTTGAAGGAGCTGGAGCAGTTTTGCAAGGAGGAATGGTCAAACATCCCAGTGGTAAGATGTGGCAAGCTCATAGAGACTTATCCAAAGCGACTTGGAGCTGTGATTTCTGCAAAAGGTGGCTCTGCATAGTATTGACTTTAGGGTGGTGAATAGTTATGCACAATTACTTTTTCTGTTATTTTGTCTTATTTGTTGTTCCTTTCACAATAAAAAAAACATCTTCAAAGTTGTGGTCATGTTCTGTAAATTAAATTATGCAAATCTTCAAACAATCCATGTTAATTCCATGTTGTGAGGCAACAAAACATGAAAAATGCCAAGGCGGGTGAATACTTGTGCAAGGCACTGTATATAAACCAACATTTTCTTGTAATCATTTTATGTTAACATATTCTTTTTCTGCAGTGCAGTGGAACCCCCACCCCCAGCTGCCACAGGGCTCCCTCGGCGGACCATCCACCAGGGGATCTTTATACATGCCCCTGCAATATGAAGTGCCGACAGGGGAAGGGTACACATCTGGATCCCAACCTCCCAACCTGATCGGGGACCACAGTGCACAGTAAGGGGGGGTGGAGGAAATAGTGCGCCAAGGGGGCCCTATGTGGCATAGGGGGTGGATGAAGTGCTGAGGAGGACCTGCAAGGGCTGAGGGGTGGGTAGTGTAATGAGGGGGCCCTGCAGGGATTGAAGGGTCCACTGCAATGTCTTACATTAACGACTAGATGCAGGAATATAGCATGCTTTTTATAAAAGAAATGACAAAAGATTTGTTTGTTTTTTCAGTTAGCAGTATTCTGCAGACATTATTGTGGCTATGCTTCTAGTACATTCATTTCATGATTCTACTTGTCTAGGTGGAATTCAATTTACTATATATTGTAACTTGCCATATTAAGGACAAATTGAAAAGAAATAAAGCTCATAAAATATTTACCCATTGAAATGATTTTAGTAGAAAACATATTGGATAAAAAAATATTGAAAAGTCACATTTGTAATCTGATTTTTGTTTAACATTCAGCAAAGCAAATTTTTGGTGGAGAAATGTAATTGTGTTTATTGAGGTTATTTAATAACCACATAAACAAGAATACATACAGAACAGTATCTGCCAGGACTATCAAAATTATTTTTAATATCTGTATCTTTAGTTCTTTATTTTTCTTTTTAGGAAGCTTGTCATGCTGAAATATTTAAGTACTAGAAATAATGTTATTGTTTGTAAGGAAATATCTTAATATAATATATCAGTGTGTGCTAATCAGTCTTGCTTAGCGATTCTGGTCTTTCTATTGGGGTAAATTGATTGTGGTAATTGAAGTTTAAAAACAAAAGGCTATTGGACTATCAAGTTCAATCTTTTTAGATCTTATATAATCCTTGTAAGCCTTGTATACTAATTAATGCTAATTTATCCAGAGGAAGACATATTGCAAAAACAAAACAAAACACTGAAACACTACCAGTACAATCTAGTTATTTAACATAACCTTTCATGCCTTTTTTATTCAAGTGTATATCCAACCCCTTTTTAAAGTTATCTATTGAATCTGCTGTAACAGCGTCCTTTGGCATAGAGTTACTCAGTCTGACTGCCCTTACTGTGAAGAACCTTTTTCTATCTTTAAGGTATTTTTTTCCTTCTAACCTCAAGGAGTCAACCCATGTCACAATAGGAGATATTGAGGTAAAAAACTACCAACCTATGTGCAGAATATAACGTATATACTCGAATATAAGCCTACTTTTACAGCACATTTTTTATGCTGAAAAAGCCCCCCTCAGCTTATACTCACATAAGGGACCCCTCAGCACACCATTCCTCTTCCTTCCTCCTCCTCATTGCCCTCTTCCCCATCCTCCTCCTTCCTCCTCTTGTCCATCCTCCGCCTCACCCCTCCCCCCTTCCTCCTTCCTCATTCCCCCTTCCTCCTTCCCCTTCCTCCTTCTTCCTTCCTCCTTCCTCCTTCATTCTTCCCCCTTCCCCCTTCCTCCTTTCTCCTTCCCCCTCTCACCTCTTCTCTGTAGCCTCAACGTCACAAGCGGGTCACGTCATTAGCATATGCCGGTTTCAGAGAACAGCATAAGACACGCTGAGGGGCTCCAATCAGCAGCAGGAGCAGATCGGAGGTTACAGAGAAGAGGTGAGAGGGGGGAAGGAGGGAGGATAAGGAGGGAAGAGGAGCGAGGAAGATGATGGGGGGGAGAGGAGGATGAGGGGAAAAGGAGGAGGATGAGGGGGGAAGGAGGAGGATGAGGGGGAAAGGAGGTGGATGAGGGGGGCTTAAGGCTCATAATATATGTTTTTGTTGACCCTATTTTCCACTTACACAGCTAGTTTACTGTTTTTCTTTTAAATAAATATTCAACAACATTTAACCTACTGATGCCTCACTTAATGCAATTTTATGGGTATCTATTTTTATTTTTGAAATTTATCAGTAGCTGCTGCATTTCCCACCCTAGGCTTATACTCAAGTCAATACGTTTTCACAGTTTTTTGTGGTAAAATTAGGTGCCTCGGCTTATAATCGGGTCCGCTTATACTCGAGTATATACGGTAACTTTTTTTAGCATTACTTTTCATTGTGTTGGAAAGTATGCTAAATGTCACTTTCAGAAACCTTACATTTTAGGGTTAAACTAGGCTAATAGATAAACATTATAATAAATGGTGAGTCAATAACCCATTAAGTGAGTATGATATATTCCATTAATCCAATGATAACATTGTTCAAAGTATAAACATGTTTTTGTCTTTTCCCAGCACAGATTGACAAATCTGTCTTCCTATACTTTATGAAGCAGTGCTTTGTACAACACAGTTTCTTTTGTTGAAAATTGTTCTCTATGTAATAATAGTGTGTATCTTTTCCCAAAGAACAGCAAATTGAGCCAGCAACACTCATAGTAGGAAAACGAAATAAAAAAGCAATAATACCATTTTTAATAAAACTTTTTCAAGAATACCAATATTTCTGTTTCAGGGGAAGATAAACTTTTCAATTGAATTAAAGACCAATTGCATTTTCTGTTTTCATTTGTTTTAAGTATTATAGTTTTATCCAGATTTTTCATCTAGTTTAAGTAGTTTATACTTCATACATATATATAGATTTCTTTATACTACTTTCTAATCTCCTTTTATAAATAAGAACTGACATGCAATTTTTTCTTCCTTTCTACGTCATAATTGTATTCTTTTTCCTTCTTTCTTTCATCTCTCCCTTCTTTCCAATTTTGTAATGCTAAGATTTTGGGATCTTTCCTATAATGAGTACTACAGCAGTGGCAGCAGCTGTGGCAGTAAGGAGCTGCTAGATGGTGCTGCTGAAATTGTATTCAGTTTGTAAGCGCTGCTAAGATCTTACACAGTTTTGAAGCTCAAACCATTACCCTTACCCTAACCCTCAAACCCTAACCTTCTTACCCTTCCCATAACCCTAAATCAATGACATTGGAAGCAAAATCTTGGCAGTGACATCTAGCGGATACATATGAACAGAAGGGCCCAGTGGACTGTTTGGGGTTAATCAGTTATTATGTGTGTGTGCAGAAGGTGCTAGTGACTTGCTTAACAGTTGTATCATAGGTATAATGCATACATGTAGTTATATCATGGATGTAAAAAGGGTGGCATTGGCAAAGAACTTCCCCAGATTGTTGCACACATGGGTGGGCCGGTTTTCGTGGATTAGAAAAGAGGGTACACCATGGTGTGGCTCATCATCTACCTCCACTGTGTGGTTTCCCCTGCAGCTGCCCAAGGAAATTGTTTTCTCCATTGGATGGGGAGGGAGGGGGCATGTGCCATGGCCCGGGGGAGGCAGTTGGCAATTGCGCCATGGTGGCTATGCCCAAAATTGTGTGTTCATTGGAATTGGAAGAATATGTGGACTGTGAGGCAATTACAACTCTATCACTCGCACAAGTGAGATCAGTGTGGCTAGAAATTTGTCCAGCAGGACAAATTCCTAGGCCACACTCGGATGGGGGAAACTAGCTGTTATGAACTGAAGGGCCCAGTGGACTTTTTAGGGTTAACCAGTTATTATATGTGTTTGTAGAAGGTGCTAGTGACTTGCTCTTCAGTTCATGGGTGCAATGCATACATGTAGTTATATCATGGATGTAATAAGTGCAGGGTAATTTTCCCATTAGAAAATGTTGTGTGATGGCCTGGACTGTAAAGGGTTAACTCATGGAATGTATAGCCCTGCTGCAAAGTCATAAAGCCATAACACTGAATTTTGGGAATTTTGGGAGTTTGGGGGAAAGGATAGTTAGAAGTAGTAGTAGTCCATAGGATATGCTTAGATAATATAAAATTAATGCAGTCATATCTGGGATATACAAAGGGTTAAAGATTCTAAAGAATGTATATGTTTTTAAGAGTCAGCCATACAGAGATTCCTGTATTGAATCTGGAAGGGGGGAGTTTAGTTTATAACCCTGTAAGTTGAGATCTAGCAAGAGATGGAGGGTTGACTACAGACCTGGGGGGGGAGGTGTTTTTTATTGTCATCTGAAAATGTGTCTTGAAAAAAAAAGAAGTGCCAGTCTGATTTTGGAGACACTAAATAAGTGCGGTGTCAGAGTCTGCCTGTACTAATCAAGGGTACAGGGTGTGTGATTCTGAGATCATAAGAAAAGGGGTCTGATGGTGCCCGCCTCATCCGAAATTATGCTTTCATCTCTGGTGCCGAGATCTGAACAAAAAGTTGCAACCCATAGAGAGAGAGAATTGGGGTGAGCGTAGTCCCCAGATTGGTACAGATGTGCGCAACAGTTGGTGGCAGTGGTGGGAGTTTTCCAGCATACAATATTTACCAGCAGCCAGGATGGCATATGGAAACTTTTCCAAGAGGGAAATCAGGTACTTTCAGAGGCTTGGAGGAGATGCAGAGGTTGTTAAGCGATTTGTCCAGCTCTACCAAACCAGCTCCCTGATTGCCTGCAGAGCAGAGGTGATACAGGAGAAAAGGAGTCAGTTCACAAGGCTGATGGAGCGGAGAGCACATCATGTAGTCATGGAGGAGGATTTGGCAGTAGCTCTTATGGTTCAGTGGATGGCATTCCTGGGAATACAGCAGGGAGGTGAGCTAGCAACATGGCTGGTGGGACTGGTTTGGGCCAAAATTGTTTTGGAGGAGCAGTATGATGATCTGATGGAGCTGGCTATCGCATTGCAACAGCTCTCCAGCTACAGAATGGAGTTAATGAAAGGACTCCAGGGTGTACTGCTGAGAGATCCAGCATGTGGCATATGGCCTATAGAACAGGGGGTGATCCTGTATCATGAGCCCTGCCAAGAATTGGGTCTAAAACCGCGGTCCAAGGAAGCTGCATTGATTGAACCCTTGATCCAGGAAGAGTTGGAGCTGGAAATCAGTTACATGAATCTGCTGGTGGAAGCAGCCCAGTCTAGGACCTGGCTCAAGGGAAGGAAGGAGCCCTGCCAAGAGGGTGGGGATGATGAAGACACATCCTGGCACCAGGAGGCCCTGGAAGCATACAGCTGATTTGATTATTGTTTGCCCTCAGGGAGCGCTGACTGTGTGAGAAGTGCAGCTCTGGAAGGAGGCACAGAAATAAGGCCAAGCAGAGAGTCTGGATGGCATTAGCTATGCTCACTGTGCCCTGGGATTGAATGGTGGGCCTAGCATGAGGCTCCAGCTGATGTCAGAAAGCCAGCCACAGTTCAAGGGACAGACTCAGCCAGCAGCCCTGTGACCATGGCAGACCAGGGTCCTCAGTCCTATCCAGGTGGTGGGGACACCATTGCTAAGGACAAGGCAATGGGGCAAAAAGAAAAGAACTGTGAGATTGTGGATGCAAGGGAGAGTCTGTGTGGGAGCAGGCATACCCACCAATGTCAGAGAGCTAGACACAGACCAGAGGGCAGGGGAGGTTATGATCCCTGAGATCCTGCCAAACAGAGACCCGGCTCTGTAACGTAGCCGCATTTCAAGCCCTGCTGTGAAGGAGTAATCTGAACGATAAAGCTCAGACATGTTTATTCTTTAGTAGAGTATCAGCAGGTCTCTTCTTGTGCACCTTTTCCCTGGAGTGTAACACCTAACACCTGTTGCTGGTGCTTATAACAGCACTTGAGGTTCTTTATAAAGCCCTTCCCCTTCATGATTTATAAAAGCAATATCCAATATTAAACTTACTTTCAAACATCAACTTGTAAAGATCCAACTGGACTACTTTTCTCCACCTGTTAAGAGGCCATCAAGACATGGGAGCAATTCTGAATGGGAAGCAGCACTAAATGGTCAGAAAAACACATGTCTAGACAGGAGCAGATGCTTTTCATTGGATGGATGTGTGTTAAATGGCTTTACCTTGGCAAGGACACAAGCGTGTGTCTGACCATATAGGACTACCACCTAGTCAGAGTTGCTCCTGCTATGTTATAACTTCATAAAAGGTGGAATTCAAGCAGCTAAACTGAAAGTAAATGTAATAATCAATATAGTTTTTTTTAGATAATAAGCATTTTATGAAAAGATCCATAATTAAATAACATTTACCTCCTGCTCCTGTTGTTAGGACATTACAGTGTTCCTCTAAGACTGTGTCTATAGTATCCCTAACATTCATGAAGTAGTTTAACAATGTAATTTATTTTTGACAGGTACTGTTCTAGTGTTACATTTATTTATTAAGTGTTTATCCATGGATATTGTAATTATATAATTTATAACATAATAAAGGATACTCAATATGGCCATTTAACTCATACAATCAAGCTCTTGAATACACTGATAAGTCTAATCTGAATTGTGATGTTCTCACAACACTGCTTCTCTAATCAGCCTATACTTTGCTTTGTTCTACCATAGAGCTGGCAGTGGTTAGTTTCACCTAAAAATGTAGAGAAAGACACTGATTTTAACCACCATATAGTCCTATCATAAAAAAAACAGCATCACATGGGAAACTTAATCAAAATCAGTAAAATTAAAAAGCAATATTTTATTAATACAAATTAAAATATCTAAAACATGAAGTGTCCCATAGAAAAAGTCATCACAGATCGTCTTATAATTGAATTGCAATATATACTCATAAAGATCACACATCAGAAATCACTGGTCTTATAATTGTGTATTGTATACCTCATAGAAAAATTATTTTCACACATCAGAAATCACTGGTCTCATCACTATAAAGAAATAAAGTGCATCATTAGTTAAAGTGCTTGTGTAAGGACATATAGGTAATATTCTAACCACAATTCCCTATAAATACTGTTGGTGGCTTGTGGTACCTGTCACTTGCTCCCTGCCAAATGTGAACTACACTACAATCTCACAGTCAAATGGGACCCTATATTGGTGTGACTGCACTTGGGGTCCATCAATTACCCCCTAATAGGACAAAGTGAGATCTACTCTCATCTCTTATGCTAATGTGCATAAAACAAAAAAAGTGAAAAACATATGGCAAACAACGCACTGAAAACCAGTAGAATTAATATAATCACAAAACAAAAGTAACAATTATATGCAATTGTCATAAATTATACATGTATGCACACATAACACAGTAATATAGTAAGCAACGCCATAATCTGGAGATCAAACTTCCCTTGGTAAGTTATAACATCCATGTGGTAGCAGCTCCATTGGAGGAAACTAGGGGTGAAATGCGTGCGTCAGGCTGGTTCTATGTCCCATAATGATGATATCATCTTGAAATCACAGCATGCATGGCTGTTAAGCACCAGAGCTGCTACCACATGGATGTTATAACTCAACAGCTTAGGGACACCTAAGATCCATTCAGAAGGAACTCCCATCAAAAGTCAGAAGCAAAACCTGTTGTTTGCTATCTACCCCTGACTCACGTACACCAATACAAGGATATAACAAAAAGTGAGAACAGATTACTGGAGAGGGGATTCAGGGGTCTTTCTGGGAGGGTAGCAATCCCCAACCTGAGTTCCCTTGGTCTTGAAAGGTGCATACTTGACAAACAAGTATATGTTTTTTGTTGAACTGCAGTTGTTCTTTAACAACCACCAAAATCACCTTTATTAATTTTAAATAAGCCATCTTAAAAACCTGTGATAAACCGAAACTCAAAAATTTTGGAGAGAAGGAAACATATAGAATGCTATTTTTTAAGGCCCTTTTCATATGATTAAAAATGTAATAAAAACAACTTGTTTTTTTCCCTTCCCCTCCCTTTTAATGCAGCTGTTTCACCTGCTGCTCCTGGATTTTCTTCTGACAGCCCCCTGCTATGCTACTGAGATAACAGTAAATTGTTCTATGTACAGTTCAATCAGAGTAATTAATGGAGATTTAAACCTCTTTAAACCTCATTCATCAAAGTCAATAAATATCACACACCAGATTTTGTACTTTGTGTTGTATATGTTCTAAATATTTCTTAGAAGTAAAAAAGAAAACATAGCCTTCAGCATATGTTGACAATATTGTTTTTCAGACTATGTGATGTATCAGAGATAGCAGTAAAATATATGACTTGATAGAGGAGCTCTTCTATTGAGTTTTGGCATGCTAGGCTTACATTATACAGTATGCACAATTCAAAAAATGAGCTTAGCCAGTTAGGTTTACACATTGCACTTCATACCTAGCAGGTCCAGGATACAATTAAAAGGATGGAGGAACTAAGTGTAGTTTTTTTTTATTACAATAAATATGGAAAAACATGTACTTTGAAAGTAAACTGTGAAAGAGATGAAAAATTGGCATCATAAATTTAATAACAGATGCCTAACTAAATTAATACTATCTCTACATTTTTAAATTCATGGCCAGTTTGTAACTTTATGCTTTATTTTATATATACATATACATCAAAAGCACCCATTATGGGGGTGAAGTTGAGTAGCAGGGTAGGGTATACAGGTAGTAAGAAAGTAAGCTCCCTCATTACCCACTGTCTTTGATGTCAGTTTTTACATAAAAGGAACATATATATATTGTTATTGTGAGTCACATCACTTTGGTCTAAACTTTTGACATGCTACATGACCATTTTGATGATATATCAGTTTATGTAGAGGTGTAATTTGGATGTAAAAAACACTAGGTAAGAAGACTTTTATTTACTTCAATGTTTCTGTTATTAGTCCATGTATCTCTCATCACTATAAAGCCTATGGACGGTGTAGAAGTAGTCCTGATATTTCTATGCATGTTTCTGCCATGTTTTTGTCATAGTGTAAAGCACATCAACTTCAATTGATATTATGTGCATTTCTTCACATTCTATGTTACCATTTTTAACAAATAAAGTTGGTAAAAGGTTAAGAAATGATTGCATTACCACGTGTCACATATACATAAATAGTGAGTATATGAGGTAGCAGAAGAAGTATTAAATAAAAAATAATGTTTATCCCTTATCTGAATACTAAAAATTGATCCACACTATACACTGCCAACCCATCATTATCTTGAGTTTATTTAAAAGTCTATCGTACTTCAAAGAAAAAATGCATTTGTTTGTGAAATATATAGCAAACTAATGATATTAACAGATGTTTAAACCATGGACATAAAACGTTTTTGGAAAAATCTGAATTTTTGTAGACAGTTTGTGAGTAAAGGAATCAATTTTGTGTTTGATACATTAATTCCTGAGAGATGGTTGTGCTGTTGCAGTCTTCTAGTGGAAGTAGGGGTGGAGGAGCAGGAAACAGGGAGGAGTCGTAAATAGTAAGTCTGCGAGTTTCAATCCTGCAAGGTGCTTTGGGGAAAGCGCTATGGACACCGGATTCCAAGCTCAAGGACAGGGCCCTCAATTCTTGGCAATATGTTAATTTCGAATTTGTGGGGCATCCTCGAACAGAAGGTGGGAGAGTGCAAGGTCTCTAACATCCACCAGCTCCATGATGTCATCATGGAGGAGTACTAGAGGACTCCAAAGGCAACATGTGAAGCTCTGGTGAACTCCATGCCCATGTGGGTTATGGCAGTGCTGGCAAATAATCGTGGCCACACAAAATATTGACACTTTGGGCCCATTCTGGACATTTCCACTTAGGTGTGTACTCACTTTTGTTGTCAACGGTTTAGACATTAATGGCTGTGTGTTGAGTTATTTTGAGGCGACAGCAACTTTACACTGTTATAGAGGCTGTACACTTACTACTTTACATTGTTGTAGAGTGCCATTTCTTCAGTGTTGTCACATGAAAAGATATAATAAAATATTTACAAAAATGAGAGGGGTGTACTCACTTTTGTGAGGTACTGTATATATATATATATATATATTTATATATATATATATATAGTAAATAAAAAGTACATCTGTATTCACACTTGAATGTCTAAAGCAAGTTAAAAAAACCTGCTTCCAGCTCAGAGTCCCGAGAAAAACAGTTATTACACTGCATTCTGGGAAGTTGAGCTGGGACACACAAATATGTCCACAAATGCCTCGCTCTTCATTCCGTAGCCATCATCAAACATGGCTTCCTTTAAGCTTATGCATGCTGTATTACACAGCTTTAATGCAAAGCCAAGGCTGGAATAAACACAGGCCGAGTATCCAATCCATGTATGGCTGTTTCAAGCTTACTGGCTATCATCGGCATGGAGCGGGATCTCAGCCTGTGTTGTGGAAATTATGAGTAGATAGTTCACCACAACAATCATTTATAATATGGTGGGCAATAGAGCGATAGAAGCCCTCCACCGTACAGTAGTACAGTAAATAAAAAGTACATCTGTGTTCAAACTTGAATGTCTAAAGCAAGTTAAAAAAAACCTGCTTCCAGCTCAGAGTCCCGAGAAAAACAGTTATTACACTGCATTCTGGGAAGTTGAGCTGGGACACACAAATATGTCCACAAATGCCTCGCTCTTCATTCCGTAGCCATATATATATAGTCATATATATATATATATATATATATATATATATATATATATACACAGTGCCTTGCAAAATTATTCATTAACTTTTTACCTATTTTGTTACATTATAGCCTTAAGTTCAATGTTTTGTTAATCTTGATTTTATGTGATGGATCAGAACACAATAGTCTAAGTTGGTAAAGAGAAATGAGAAAAATTATATACATAAAACTATTTTTTAGAAATAGAAAACTTGGCATGTGCATATGTATTCACCCCCTTTGTTATGAAGCCCATAAAAAGCTCTGGTGCAACCAATTACCTTCAGAAGTCGCATAATTAGTGAAATTATGTCCACCTGTGTGCAATCTAAGTGTCACATGATCTGTCATTACATATACACACCTTTTTTGAAAGGCCCCAGAGGCTGCAACACCTAAACAAGAGGCACCACTAACCAAACACTGCCATGAAGACCAAGGAACTCTCCAAACAAGTAAGGGACAATGTTGTTGAGAAGTACAAGTCAGGGTTAGGTTATAAAAAAATATCCAAATCTTTGATGATCCCCAGGAGCACCATCAAATCTATCATAGCCAAATGGAAAGAACATGGCACAACAGCAAACCTGCCAAGAGACAGACGCCCACCAAAACTCACGGACCTGGCAAGGAGGGCATTAATCAGAAAGGCAGCACAGAGAGCAAAGGTAACCCTGGAGGAGCTGCAGAGTTCCACAGCAGAGACTGGTATATCTGTACATACGACGACAATAAGCCGTACGCTCCATAGAGTTGGGCTTATGCCAGAGTGGCCAGAAGAAAGCCATTACTTTCAGCAAAAAAACAGAATGGCAAGATTTGAGTTTGTGAAAAGGCATGTAGGAGACTCCCAAAAATTGAGAGATGTCGCAGCTCAGCTTCCCAGAATGCAGTGTAATAACTGTTTTTCTCGGAATTCTGAGCTGGAAGCAGATTTTTTTTTTTTTTTTAATTGATTTTTATTAGACAGGTCAGACATATAACATAGTACACCAAAAACATTAGAAGTGATAAATAGGAATTAACAATAAACGTATTTCACATATTTGGTTTCCAGTGTGTCCTCTGCCTGTCCAAAACTCCTCTCCCTTTTCCGTTTTTCTGGTATTATAATAGCTGATATTAGCTTTTAAATAACTTAAGGCTAACGAGAAAACTATATTTAATGAAGTCCCATAACTATGGGAAAAATATGATGAACTTGGATTCCTGACCAACTGTTGTTTTGAGCTTGGTTGGTAGCATCTAATAGAAAGATTATTCTGTGTTTAGGTTACTGTGTGGGCTAATGATGTTGGGTAAATTAAGACCACTACTACTATGGATCCCCTAATAGCTCCTTTGTAGGGAGAAGTGTCACTCACCCTATTCATCTGCCGCGTCTTGTCTCCCAGGCGGCCCAGCAGGAGGCCCAGCGCTTGTAGTTATGGTCAACCTCTGCGGACAAAAAGCTCACGGATCGAACAAACTCAATTTTGTTTAAGACTACTTCAAATGTTGGGGTGGGTGATTTCCAATGGGCGGCTACTACTATCCTAACTGCTAGGAAAATTTGGTTAGTTAGGAATTGTTCTGAGTTGGACATCCCTTCTACCGGTAATCCTAGGATGGCCTCTTCTGGTCTCATGGGATAGCATTGACCCCATAGTTTCTCCAGGGTTTTGTAGGTGTCCACCCATGTGTGTCTAATCATAGGGCATTCCCATAATTTATGGATTAGAGTCCCTTTTTGGTTGCAGCCCCTTTCGCATATGTCACTAATTGTCTGGTTCCCTATGTGCATTCTTACTGGGGTTAGGTACCACCTCATAATAACTTTATAGGAGTTTTCTTTCATAATTACGTTAAGTGATGTGTTTTTGGCTTGTTTCCGAATACTATTCCATTGGTCTCTGTCTAAATTTATGTTGAGGTCAGCTTCCCATGCTGATTCATAGTGTAATTTAGGGGGAGTGACTAAATCGCTTAAATGGTTATATATTGTGGAGATGTTTCCTTTCCCTCCCGGGAATTTAATGCAACATTTTTCGAATAAGGATATATTTTGCCCTCCTTTATTCTTAGTGATGTGATTTAATCTTTGGTTTATAGCGATTAGGTTAAGCCATTCCCCCGGAGGAAGGGGTTTGTCTTCTAGGAATGCGGTGGTGGACCATTTTTGATTAACAACCGGTAAATCTGCCGCAATTGAGCAATTATTATCAATCCACCATCTGTATTGAGCATTAGAGTTTATTTTGGGGTTAGTTGAAAGTGGCCATAGAGGGCTGAGCCCTGACTCCTGGCCCAGCAGTCTGTTCCTCTTATTTATATCTTTCCATAGGGAAATTGAATGCCTCACACTTGATGGAATTGATTGGGGTAACTTGAAGCCCTGCTGGGTTGAGAGCCATAGTAACTGACGCATGATTAAATCATTGGACCCTAGTATGTGTTTTTCTAATTGAACCCATACCGGGGGGGAGTCCCTGACATACCACTTAACTAGTTGTGCTAATCTAGCAGCTTTAAAGTACCTGGAAATGTCTGGAAATCCGAGCCCACCATCCTTCTTAGTCGCAGTAGTTGTTTCTCTGTTTATTCTAGGTTTTTTATTGTTCCACAGAAAACTCATTAGTAATTTCTGTATTTTTTTCAAGTCTATCGCTAAAATCGAGATAGGTAAGGTCCGAAAAAGGTAGAGCAGTTTGGGGAGTACGTTCATTTTGACAGCATGTAGCTTTCCTAACCACGAAATCTTTAGTTCTGACCACCTGTGCAGGTCCCTAGTTAATTGTTTAAAGAGGGTTGGGTAGTTTGCTTCATATAGGGTCTTAGTTGATTTTGTAATTTGTACGCCTAGGTAGTTGATAGAATTCGGGGCCCATTTTATTGGGAAGTTATTGGCTAGTAGTTTTTCCGTGGTGGGAGGAAGTGATATATTAAGGGCTATGCTTTTACTTGTGTTAATTTTGAATCCTGACAGTGGGCCAAATTGAGACAAAAGTTTGAATAGATTAGGTAGACTAACCAGGGGGTTTGATATTGTTAGTAGGATATCATCGGCAAAAAGGCTAATTTTATGATCTGTCGGGCCGACCCGTATACCCGATATGTCAGTGTGCTGACGAATGGCAATTGCTAGGGGCTCTATACTGAGGGCGAACAGCAATGGTGATAGAGGGCACCCCTGTCTTGTCCCCCTTGTGATGTTGAATTTTAGTGAATTGTGTCCTTGGTATGTAACTTGTGCGGTTGGTTCCGAGTATAATGTCGCGATGCTTCGCAGAAAACCTTCCGGAATTCCGAATTTGTTCAGTGTGGCGTTCATAAATGTCCAATCTAACCTATCAAATGCCTTCTCGGCATCAAGCGCCAACAACATAGCGCGGCCTTCATTACTTTTGGTTATGTCAATAAGGTCAACAATTTTTCTGGTATTGTCTGGCGCTTCTCTCCCCTTAATGAACCCTACTTGGTCTGGATGTACCACTTCAGGTAACAGATTCGCTAGTCTTGACGCTAAGATTTTGGTGTATATTTTTAAATCTGTGTTGATCAGAGATATTGGTCTATAGCTAGCACATTGGGATGGGTCTTTCCCCGGTTTAGGAATCAGTATTATTTTAGCTTCTAAGAATTCCGGTTTAATTTTTTCACCAGCTAAGAAGCTGTTAAATAGCTTATGTAAGGTGGGGCTAAGTAGATCGCTCATATGTTTGTAGTAGAGGTTGGAATAGCCATCTGGCCCTGGGGCCCCGTGTGCCTTTGTGGATTTGATCGCATCCTGTATTTCTTCGACCGAGATGGGCTCTAAGAGTGATTTAGCTTTGATAGAGTCTAATTGGGGTATATTTAAGTTATTTAGTGTATTTTCAATTTCTAGTTTGTGGGTTGGGGTGCCTGATTCGGGTGTTTTGCTGTAAAGGTCCGCATAAAATTGTCTGAATTCGTTTACTATTTGATCTGGTTTAAAAACTGTCTGCCTATTTTTGGTGATTATTTTGGCTATGAATGAGTTTGCTCTTTTTTCTTTTAGTCTCGTGGCCAGCATTCTATCGGGCTTGTTTGCGTATCTGAAGAATTTAGCTTCAGTTCGCTGTAGGATATTGACCATTTTCCCTCTTAAAATAGTGTTTACTTCTTGTTTGTAACTTAGTATCTTCTCATGGGTATGTCGTGATTTATCTTTAACAAATAGTTTCTGTGCTTCAGCAATTTTCTGGTTTAGAAGTAAGATTTGTGCTTGGTCTTTTTTCTTTTTGATTGAACTAATTTGTATACAGACTCCCCTGATCACTGCCTTGTGAGCTGCCCAAATTCCATCTATGTCTATCTCCCCTACTGTATTGAGGTCAAGATAATCTACGATTGCAGTTCTGACCTTATCTCGTGTGATAGGGTCGTTCAGTATACTGGGATTTAATGACCACCTTGGGTTATTTCCTTTCGGTAGGAGATTATTCATGGAGATTTTGACTAGATCGTGGTCCGACCATGCTATGGGGCAGATAGAGGCCTCAGTTAGGTTCCCTGTAACGTTCTGTGGGATCAGGATATAGTCTATTCTGGAGAGCGAACCATGTCTGGCGGAAAAAAATGTGTATTCCCTTTCTGTGGGGTTCATGTTTCTCCAGGTATCAATCATGCAGTTTGATTTTAGGAGTTTTTTGAGAGCTTTGGTCGCTGTGGGGATTTTTTGTGAACCTAAATCGTTTGACTTGTCTTTGAGCGGGTCTAAGACCGCGTTCATGTCTCCTCCTATTATCTTAAGTCCGTCTTCCCAGCTATCTGTGAGTTTCTGCATTTTTTGAAAGAATGGCGTTTGATCTGTGTTCGGGGCGTAAATGTTCAAGAATGAAACCTTACGTTCGTGTATGGTCCCATGTACTGCTAAAAACCTGCCATCTTTTTTCTGTTTGAATTTTACTTAACTGAAAGTTGAGTCTTCTGTGGAACAAAATCGTGACTCCCTTTTGTTTGGTATCTGCGGTCGAATGGAATGCCTGAGTAAAGACTCCCCCCCCAATATTTTGGTAGTGCTTGTTTTCTAAAGTGAGTTTCCTGAATCATTACGATATCAAGATTTAGTTTTTGGTAATTTCTCAAGGCTACCCCCCTCTTGATTGGTTCGTTCAGACCATGAGCGTTGTGTGACGCAATGACAATGTCCATATTTCTTATTGAGGTGTATGACCCTTTGGTGTGTCTAAATGGCTATCTCACCTTTCTGGAAGCCTGTTACTTCGTTATCCTGTGCCTCCTGCTGGTTTCCGCCCGAAGACTGCTCAGCAGCTGGCTGTGTGGGAGAGTATCTGTACTCAAAGGAAAAAAGACAACAGAGTATGAGCCAAATTGCTTATACTTAAACTTTCGGAATTATAAAAACCTGGCTCAGTAATTAAGCAAGTTCCTACTTTTCCTCTAGTGGGGAACCCTAAGGTAATCCTGGGTAAGAAGTCTAAGTACTTGAGTCTGTTTGTGTGTCTTACTGTTGGTCAGGAAGGCTCTTAGTATGTTTGAACTTAATTGTGTTCCTTACTTAAATAAAGTGTGGTAATTTAAACTACTATGAGGAGAGCGTTTGCTGTCCTCTTCGTATTTTACTGGTGGGCCAGTTAGTGTCTCTAAACTGACACTGAATTGGTCCGCCTAAACTTTCCCTACTGTAGGGGTTTTTGGAAGTCTACGTGTTAGCGCCCGTAGGGACGCCTTCTAGGTGTGTGTTGCTTTTGCCTTTACGGCCTGGGTTAACTGTCTATAGTGTGTATTAGAACTTTCACTGGTGTGGGTGCTACCTTATTGGATCTACTCGTTTTCAGATTCAACTAGCTTTGGTTGTCAGAGTAGCATGAAAACAAGGAGAGAGAGAGAAGAAGAGAGAGGAAGATGAAGCAAAAAAAGACAAAAAAAACAGAGAAACAAAATAAGTGACAACTCATTGTAGTAAGTCTTTTTCTCCGTTCATGGGAGGACTCCTTCCTCTCGGGTTTTCTGTTGGTTGTAACTGCTCTCCGACAGTGACCTTGATGTTCCATTCCGCCAGCAAGTTAATGCCTTCCTCCAGTGTTCTGATGGTGAAGAATTTTCCCTCTTTGGATATATTGAGGCGAAAAGGGAAACCCCATGTATACCTCCATCCTTGAGCCAGGATACAGTCCAGAACCGGTTTCAGTTGTCTCCTTTTGGCAAGGGTAGTCGGGGCTAGATCAGAAAAAAGCAGCGGTGTGTGCCCCTCGATGGGAGGGATGCCTTTTCTTGCGGCCTTCATGAACAGTTCTTTGGTGGAGTAGTAGTGGAATCTGGCAATGATGTCTCTTGGGCGCTCCTGTGGAGATGAACGGAATCCTAGGGCTCTGTGAAACCGATCCATTCTCAAGTTTTCTGGATGTATGTTTGGGAGGAGAAATTCACATAGATCGTTTAGGTATGCGTGTAGGTCCTTGACAGACTCCGGCACATTCCTCAGCCTTATGTTCTGTCGTCTAGATCTGTTTTCTAGATCTTCCTGTTGCAACTGTTGTCTAGATTGTTCCTCCTTCAAAGCCAAGATCTCCTCTGTTAGCTTGTTGTTATGTTGCATTATTTCCGAAATTTTAGTTTCCAGTTTTGTTGTTTTATCGTCCACCTTTTTAATTTCTGTGGTTAGTTCTGTTGTCACCTTCCGGATGTCTGATGTGACCTCCTCTCTGAAGTTGGATATTAGGTCTTTAAGGTCCTGGATGTCACTTTTAGTGCTAGGCGCTGACATTTCAGAGCTTGTTGCTGCGTGGACTGTGGCTGTGGGTGTTTTATTGGTGGGAGAACTTGCTGAAGATTTGGGTAGGCAGTAAGATTGGATCCCTGTATTGTTCTTTCTCGTGGCAACACCTGCCATCTCAGTGAGAGTATTGTAGATCAAGTTGTTGCCAGAGACCTGGTTTCACTTGGTTTGTCCCAGAGCAATTGTTAGCGTCCCTATATTGCTGAGCTTTTTGCTAGTTACATCTTTTTGGATTTATTAAAAGTTCTTGAACCGAAGTGGTCATAGCTTAAATGCTTATAGTTGAAAATTGAGCTTTGGTTGTCTCTTTTTACTTGCTTGGTGCTTTTGAACTTTGTCCACTAGGTGGTAGTAGAGTTCCACTAGTACAGTCTGTTACACAAGCAGGGATTCGGCCTGGAAACTAGCCTTGAAAAACAAATGGTTTTGTAATCCTGTTTGGTTGGTAAGTGAGCCCTGTGCAGTGTACTTTTAATGTTCTGAGTCTAAGTAGACAGGTTGGGCTGGGTTGCTTGGACCCAGGGTATGGGGAGAGCTTTGATGGGGATATGTGGGTAAGGGGCCCCGGATTGCTTAATTTTTCTGGGGCTAATTTGCTTCTGATGCCCCCCTGGGTACCCCTTCCTTGGATCAGGGCTATCTTCTCCCCCCACAGCTCTATAGCCTCTCCCCTGTACCTGCTTATATATGTCCTCAGCAGTGCAGCTCCACACTCTCTCCCTCCAGGCTTCCAAGGGGAAAAGGTCAGCTGGGTAGGGATTCCATGCAGGGGACTCTTCCGATTTTATTGTTTTTTTTAAGGTAATTTGGGGATCAATTTGTTCCCCTAGGTCTTCTGAGTTTAGTGATATTGTTTGTTGATCACTCAGGGCATCTATAGGGGTCGATTGTCCCAGATTAACCCAGGCCTTAGCTGGAGCTCTTGCAGGACATGTCTTTCCTCTCCAGCAGCTTAGCCACACCCCTGGAAGCAGATTTTTTAACTTTTGTCCACCATATATTAAATGACTGTTGTGGTGAACTACCTACTCATAAGATCCACAACACAAGCTGAGATCCCGCTCCAAGCTGATGATAGCCAGTAAGCTTGAAACAGCTGTACATGGATAGGATTCTCAGCTTGTGTAAAATCCAACCTTGGCATTGCATTAAAGCTGTGTAAAACAGCAGGCATAAGCTTAAAGGAAGCAATGTTTGAAAATGGCTATGGATTGAAGAGCGAGGCATTCGTGGGCACATTTGCATGTTCCGGCTCAGCTTCCCAGAATGCAGTGTAAAAACTGTTTTTCTCGGAATTCTGAGCTGGAAACAGGATTTTTAAACTTTCTTTAGACATTCAAATGTGAGCACAGATGTACTATTTATTTATTACATATAAAAAGTCTACACACCCCTGTTAAAATGTCAGGTTTCTGTGCTGTAAAAAAATTAGACAAAGATAAATAATTTCAGAACTTTTTCCACCTTTAATGTGATCTATAAACTGTACAACTCAATTGAAAAAAACTGAAATCTTTTAGGTAGAGGGAAGAAAAAATATAAAAATAAAATAATATGGTTGCATAAGTATGCACACCCTAAACTAATACTTTGTTGAAGCACCTTTTGATTTTATTACAGCACTCAGTCTTTTTGGGTGTGAGTCTATCAGCATGGCACATTTGCCCACTCTTCTTTGCAAAAACACTCCAAATCTGTCAGATTGCGAGGGCATCTCCTGTTCACAGCCCTCTTCAGATCACCCCAAAGATTTTCAGATTCAGGTCTGGGCTCTGGCTGGGCCATTCAAAAACTTTAATCTTCTTCTGGTTAAGCCATTCCTTTGTTGATTTGGATGTATGCTTTGGGTTGTTGTCATGCTGAAAGATGAAGTTCCTCTTCATGTTCAGCTTTCTAGCAGAAGCCTAAAGGTTTTGTGCCAATATTGACTGGTATTTGGAACTGTTCATATTTCCCTCTATCTTAACTAAGGCCCCAGTTCCAGCTGAAGAAAAACAGCCTCAAAGCATGATGTTGCCACCACCATGCTTCACTGTGGGTATGGTGTTCTTTTGGTGATGTGCAGTGTTGTTTTTGCGCCAAACATATCTTTTGGAATTATGGCCAAAAAGTTCAACCTTGGTTTCATCAGACCATAACACCTTTTCCCACATGCTTTTGGAAGACTTCAGATGTGTTTTTGCAAAATGTAGCCTGGCTTGGATGTTTTTCTTTGTAAGAAAAGGCTTTCATCTTGGCACTCTACCCCATAGCCCAGATATATGAAGAATACGGGAGATTGTTGTCACATGTACCACACAGCCAGTACTTGCCAGATATTCCTGCAGCTCCTTTAATGTTGCTGTAGGCCTCTTGGTAGCCTCCCAGACCAGTTTTCTTCTCGTTTTTTCATCAACTTTGGAGGGAGCTCCAGTTCTTGGTAATGTCACTGTTGTGCCACATTTTCTCCACTTGATGATGACTGTCTTCACTGTGTTCCATGGTATATCTAATGCCTTGGAAATTCTTTTGTACCCTTCTCCTGACTGATACCTTTTAACAATGGGATCCCTCTGATGCCTTGGAAGCTCTCTGTGGACCATGGCTTTTGTTGTGGGATGCGACTAAGACAATTTCAGGAAAGACCAACTAGAGCAGCTGAACTTTATTTGGGGTTAATCAGAGGCACTTTAAATGATGGCAGGTGTATGCTGACTCCTATTTAACACGATTTGAAATGTAATTGCTTAATTCTGAACACAGCTACGTCCCCAGTTATAAGAGGGTGTGCAGACTTATGCAACCACAATATTTTTATTTTTATTTTTTCTTCCCTCCACCTAAAAGATTTCAGTTTGTGTTTCAATTGAGTTGTACAGTTTATATGTCACATTAAAGGTGGAAAAAGTTCTGAAATGATTTATCTTTGTCTCATTTTTTTACAGCACAGAAACCTGACATTTTAACAGGGGTGTGTAGACTTTTTATATCCACTGTATATACAGTACATACACATTATATATATATATATATATATATATATATATATATATATATATATATACACATATAAATATATATATATATATATATATATATATACATAAATATATATACATAGGTATATACATATATATATATATATACATATAAACATATATATATATATATATATACATATATATATATATATATATCACATATATAGTTCTCAGCAATACGAGTTGTTGCTAGCGCTAATGAAGCGAGGGCCGCAGTTGCTTGCAAGGAGCGCCAAAGGTGCTCCTTGTGCTGGTGGAGATGCTGGTGGAGATCATCCCTACAACCCTGTATGACTTTGGCAGGGAGCGCCGAAGGCGCTCACTGCGCTGGTGGAGATAAGCACCGTAGGCACTCATCCCTACGACCCCGCACGACTTTACCATCATACATACAACCCGCGGGACTACACATCAACAGAAAACAAAAATACGGCTCGTAAGACTTACAAAACGAAACAGTGACTTACGAGCCACAAAAAATACAGACTTAACGACCAAACAGCGAAAAACACGAAAAACACACAAAATACAAACCAAAATAAAAAAAAACAGTCACACACAGCAAGGGGGGACACCCAGGACTTCTGGAAGTGAGGCTTGCAATGAGTGCCGAAAAAACACTTCCTCGCAATGAGCGCCAAAAGCCCATCAGTGCGGACCATGCAATCAGCGCCAGAAGGGCTCTGACAACCAAAAATACACCAACCCAGAGGCTGACAATAAGCGAAAGGCTCTCAATGAGCACCGAAGGTACTCACACAACCAAAACACTTACTTTGTGTGCCAAACAGCATTCCCTTACTTACAATTACATTGCCGTCATTTTTTTATCGGGCAAGTCGCTAGTATATATATATATATATATATATATATATATATATATATATAATATAGACTTTGGGTTTATATCACATTACCAAAACTTCTTGTGACCCTGCCACATTCCTGCTCATGTTTTGTTTTTTATTACGGCCCTCACTTAAATTACTCACTTAAATTACTTAGGTTTTCTCTTATCAAAAAGTTTGTGCAGACACATGCACGCTTGACCGAAAAGAACATTATTCATGATGTTGGTCACTGATATTTTGCTCTGTATTCTACTGCATACCTAAATCAGTATTGCTTCTGACTTAAAAAAAAAAGATAGGTGTTATTCTTGGAAGTTTATGATCTCAATGAATAAAAAGAGTATCACATATAAATATATATTTATATATATATTTACACATATATATATATATATATATATATATATATATATATATATATATATATTTACACCTACACCAAGCTAGTAACACTTACACCAAGGCAGAAACACTTACACCAAGGCAGAAACACTTACACCAAGGCAGTAACATGTATACCAAAGCAGAAACCGAAGGCGCTCATTGTGAGGCTCGCGATGAGCGCCAAAGGTAAACATTGCAAAGCAGGAAAGTTGAAGTACACGGGGGGAGAGGCTCGAAATGAGCGCCGAAGGTGCTCAGAGAGGCAAAATCATCACATTGTGTGGCAAACAGCATTGCCAGGTTTACAATTTAATTTCTGTAATTTTTGACGGGCAATTTCCTAGTATATATTATTTTCATTGTGCAATGATCTTTTTACTAAGAAAAGCTTTGGTTCAGGCACAGTCTTTATACAGATGGGTTAAAACATGCTTTCTATGTTCTGCAGTTTTTTTCAATATGATGTCTCAATGTATAAGACAACTCTATCAGCTTGAGAGGGAAGAAGTTGTTTACTTAACCCAGTGTGTCAATGAAAATGTCTTTGTTACAAGAGATATGGAGAATTTGAAACAATCCTTCAAACTTTGGCAAATCTGTTTCCGACAGCGACAAGAGAATATACATGCTACTTTCTGCCATTGACAGTGGAATTTCTGACAAGCTTTTGTTTATCTTAACTGCTCTGTCCAAAATGCTTGTAAAAACTTTAGCGAATAATTTAAACTAAGTAAACTGCCATTGAATTAGTAGCTTATGTGTGAAAAGTGCAGATGACAATGAGTACTTATAAAATAAGTAATTTAATATTACAAATCTCTATGCATAGATGCTACAGTGTCTGTAGGTGTCAGAATGTCTGGCAGCAGTAGCTGTTGAATTGTACAACAGAACTGAAATGCAATCACAGTTTGTAGACAGGTCTATAATTAGTAGTTATACTTAGGAATAATAGGATGAGAAATAAATGATTCATTGTGCAGGTGCACAAAGCTCAAACATGCAGTGCACTGCAGGAAAGGAATGCGAGATATACTGAAGCACTGTTACCTATGATATCTAGTAGAATATCACTTGGAACCTCTAGCTAAGTCAAAGTGTAAATGAGTAATCAAGTATGTTATATTAATTCTCATCTTATATTCTATTGGGTAATAGCATTCCACAATGTTGGAAAATAATATTAGCCCCTTTGTAACTTCTCTGAACACACCCTCTAGGGTTCAATAAAATAAAAACAAAATGTTATTAATTAGATGTTGATGGTTCTATTGTTGTATGCTACATTGAATGTTCCTTAATATGACTTATTTGCTGTGCCAACATATTATGCATAAGTATTATTATTTATTTGTAACGTGCCAACATATTCTGTAGCTCTATACATAAGTTAAGTTACAGGCAATGACAAGTTAAAGATTCATACATTGCAATGAATGGAGGGCCCTGTCTTTGAGCTTGGAATCCGGTGTCCATAGCGCTTTCCCTAAAGCACCACGCAGGATTGAAACTCGCAGACTTACAATCTAACAGCCTTATTAAATTGTGATTCAGTAAATGTAAAAGGGCTCTAATTAAGCACACAGCATATTTTTTTTACAGAAGTTTTTAGTTAGTGAACTTCTATCCAAAAGCAAGGTCTTCACTAACTAAAAACTTCTGTAAATAAAATATGCTATGTGCTTAATTAGAGCCCTTTTAAATTTACCGAATTGCAATTAAATAAGGCTGCAAATCTATATATAAACTGGTTATTGCTGATTGTCATGGAGCTGTGAGCTATACCATGTGGGGTTATCCGAGATGGGTAGGACATAAAAGAGAGATTAGACAAATCGCAGTCAACTGGAGAAGGAACTGACAACCCACTCCAGTAACTTTGATAACATAACTTTATGGACAAGCACAACCAGAGACATAACAATATGGTACCAGAAATAGAGCCCCTCAGGTCAGACTCTGGCTGAAGAGCAGAGTGGGAGTACAAGTAGCACCAGATCTAATGAAGTGGTTGGGTCAAAGCCGAAAGGACACCCAGCTCTGGATGTGTTTGGAAGGGAAAGGAAAATCCGCTGCTGCAAAGACCAATTCAGAATAGGAACCAGCAAGGTTAGAACTATAAACCAAGGCAAACTGGACATGGTCAAACATGAGATAACTATTTTTAAACAGCATCTACCCATTCCCATGGCTGCCAGATAACTGAGAGTCTACTGTATCATCTACATCAGAACTACATTTAATATGTTATATAGAGCACATATAGCTGTTACAAAATCAATTACAAACTAAATATTATCATTTATTTATAACGCGCCGACAACAAAAGAAAAACAACTTTTAAAGTTTACGAAGGACACACAATTCAACTCTTCTCAAACATATCTCCAATTACATTAGACTAAAAGAAAATTAGAAAAAAAGCATTTTCCAGTTTTCACAATCTTATAATATTCAATATTGTGTGAGTTTCAGATTTAAATTACTTTTTCATATATCCCAACACAATTGATATAATTCATCAGTTGGGACATGATGCTACAATTGTTTCAATGTCTGAATCTAACGGATTAAGATTCCATACAACTTAATACAACATTAAAAGATCCTGCAATACCTCAAGAAGAATGGTCACTGTTAAGAAAATAAGAAATATATCTAAACCCACTTCTCCAATAATTAACTCTAATTCTCAATCAGATTCTGATATCCAAAAATATTAAAATAAAAAATGTCCCATTTGCAATTTTAAATGCAGAATGAATCTCATCTAATACTTAGTCATCTTGACATCAAAATGTAATTGATGCTTAAAACCTAGAAAACAAATAATATGTATTTCTTTGAACAGCTTTTGGCTCTTGGCAAAATTTGTTGTGATTATTCAATCTTTCAGAAATATATTTTATTTATTATATATTAATATATAATATTCTATATATTTTGCCATAGTTATTATATTCAGAATGTATCAAAATAAAATTATTGTATTGGTTACCATTATACTCGGATAATATAAATATTTGCAATTATTAATTGAATTTGTTATATATGTCTTAGTACAATATATTTTATTTATTTTCCTATTTGACCATTTACATATTGTAAACCATTGTACAACATCTAAGGCAGCACTCCAAGAAAAGACAGAGTGCAATAAACTCAGTCTGGAATATAAAGGACCTGGAGCTCACTGATTGGCTGAGCCAATGCCCTGTAGCCGTTAAAGCAAACTCCAGGAAGTGAGCACCAAACAAACAGCAGAAGCAAGCCTGCCAGGAAACCCACATTGCAAAAATGTGTGCGTATGCAGGCCTACACTGCAGTCTATTCAGCATGTGTGTCATGCCCAGACTCCACAGGTTCAGGATTCCTCTGGGGCCGCTCCCACAGTTAACCACACCAGTTATTCCTCCTGATAATTATTAAATTAATTTCACACCATGTATATAGTTTTAAGGCTCCAAATAAATATGTTCAGCATTTAAATATTATAATTAATTTAATGTATCTATTATATAATTATATTATTACAAATTACTCATTTTACATCTAAACATCCACTAAACTTTTTCCATAAAAATGATCTATTATTTTATTTATCTTCTAATACAAATAAAACAAATGGTACTGTAATATATTCAATAAATCTCTAAATGTACGAATGCATTCAAGTCAGAAAGATAAAGAAAGTAGATATAGGCCCCCATTCAACTGGCCAAATTGTAATTACTGGAGCCCATAATGTAGCCCGTAAAAGTTACTTATAGTCAATTGGCAACATTTTGCTCCCCGCAATCCATTTGCGAGTTCAAGGCTCAGAATCACTGCGGTTGTAAAAAACGTAACTCTGTTCTATCTACTCCTTTGATGTTTCAAGCCCGCAAATGTTACCAGTGCTAATTCATATTGAATTACAACAATTCAACAAGCCTGCAATTTCCTTGAAACAAATGTATCAAATATTTCTATAAGTACTAGATAGCACTCGCAAGTGGGTTAAACACCTGTTCGCAACATTGTAAAAGCAAATATAAACACACTACTGTACTTTAAAATATGGGGAAAGCAATGAAAGGCATTATAATTAATTGCACAAAATTAAATAAAATGTTTCCATCTACCTCTATTAAATGTTTTAGAGATTGTGACCAAGAAGGTAACATTTTTCATACTTTTTTGGGAATGTCTCTAAAATGTTTATACATTTTTCATTTAAACCAGACCCAGTCCATTGTCTATTAGGTATTTTAATATAATCTCTGTTGGAAGTGGGTGTTTACTGTGACCGGATAATTATCTTGACAGAATTCTACTAATCTCTGACCTGCTTCATTTTGTACTCCAAGGCCAAATGTGCTTGTTATTCAAGGTATATTTTGGTTCCCTCTTTTAGCATTTCAGTCTCCTGTGATGAGAGTAACATATTTTAACATATTTTCTTGTTGAATAATCTCATAGAATTGGACAACTTCAGCCTCTTCAGCAACCACGGCTGGAGCATAGACTTGGATCACTGTGATGTTAAATGATTAGCCTAGGGATTCAAATTAAAATCATTCTGTCACTTATTTGGTTGTAACCGAGCACTTCTTTGTCCACCCTTTGTTTGATTATGAGGACTACTCCATTTCTTCTGCAGGATTTTTGACCACAGTAGAAAATCTGGTGGTTGTCGGATATTAAATGTCCCCTTCCAGTCCATTTGAGTTCACTAACTGCCAGAACATCAATGTATAATTTTGTCATCTTAGGCAGGGAGCGCCAAAGGTGCTCACTGCGCTGGTGGAGGTGAGCGTCGTAGGAGCTCATCCCTATGACCCCGCACAACTTTAGCATTATAAATACCACCCGCGGGACTAAACATCAACAGAAAACTCAAATACACAATTTACAGTGTAGCACTTTGAAAAAAATCACACGAAAAAAATTACGACTTGTAAAACTTACAAAAGGAAACCGCCACTTACAGAAATAAAAATACGAGCTGCAAAAAATACAAACTTAATGGCCGAACCATGCACAGCTAAAAACACAAAAAACACACAAAATACAAAAACAAAAGTAAAAAAACACACAAATTAAAGTCGAATTTAAAGAGTTTCACCACTCCAAAATCCCCTAAGCGAGAGAAAAAATGGCCTCTGAAACAAACGAAAATGAAACTACACGACCCCTAAGCATGCAAAACCCCGCCAGGCACATACAACTTTTACACAGCAACGTACGAGGTATAAAATACACTATTAGGAAGGACGCAAAATGATCCATACCCGTGTAACACATACAAAATCGCAGCCATTTTAAAACAATAACTTGCACATACTAACATTCACATTACAAAATGCGGAACAGCAAAGCTAAACAAACGGTTTGCTCTTGCGCATGCAGCCTATTTACACTACACACATTGCTGACACTTACACCTCAGCTCACTAAGACTCACAATCTACATTGGATGCTGTAGGAACATCAAAACAGATTGTTAGCTCTTCAGCATATTGCTTGCTGCATATATTCACCACAAATAAAGTATATTAATATATGATTTCATTCATTAATTATCATTAAAAAATACATATACAGAAAAACTTAAAAAACACCAGACAACAGTATCGCAATAAACGCCAAAGGAGTTCAGTGCACGCCTCACAAGGAGCCCCAAGGGTGCTCAGAGGAGCAAAACTACACCAGGGAAGAGACTCGCAATGAGCGCCAAAAGGCGATTACCATGGACCTTGCAATCAACGCCAATGGGGCTCTGACAAACAAAAATACACCAACCCAGAGGCTCGCAATGAGCGCCGAAGGTACTCACACAACCAAAAGACTTCCTCGCAATGAGCGACAAAACCCCATCAATGTAGTCCTTGCAATCAGCGCCAAATGGGCTCTGACAACAAAAAATACACCAACCCAGAGGCTCGCATTGACCGCTGAAGGTACTCACACAACCAAAAGACTTACTTTGTGGGCTAAACATCATTCCCTGTCTTACAATTCTATTGCCATCATTTTTTGACGGGCAAAACGCTAGTTTTATATAAAAATCTTCAGTTAGTGAACAAAGAGGAAGAGTATTACAACTTCAAGGGACACTAACAAAACGTTTTTTTTTTTTTCAAGCATTTAAAAGAGCATGTTTTCAACATTGTAAGAGTTGTTTTTTGCATACAAATAAAAATTAAGTAAAACCAACCAAAAATACAGAGAGCATACTTTAGTCTGTAGATTTCATTGGCTGACAAAGGGAAAATCTATTTGAGCAGATAAACTTCTCCTTCTTTGCAGTCAGTCAGGCTCAGTTTTTTTCTGCAGTAAATTTAATGCAACATTCAAATTTGGAAAAATAACAAGTGAGTGAGTGACCTCACATCATCCCAAGAAAAAAACATGACCTTTCTGTGACTTATAAAAACATCTCATGCAATAACCTGCTTGATGTGCATTATTAGGTTCTAATGATTGAGTTTAGTAACAGAGTGACAGAAGGCATGTCTGGTCCAAGTCTGTCACTTTCATCATCGTTTTCCATTAAAAATAAATTGTGTGTATCAGCGTACATTGCAGGAAAATATTTCCAGAGCTTTGCACAACCTATTCCAGATGCCTCATCATCCCACAATGCTAAAGTTGTAAACAAAATACTATTTTTGGAACGTAAAAGCATATACATTTGCAGATACATTTCCACTTTCAGTTCATAAAAAAAGCACTCCTGAAGATATTACATAAATCTGAACTGAGACAATATGTTGTATCTATATCTATCTATCTATATTTTTTATGTAACTATTAGTATTATAGCTTAGCTCAGCAAAAGAGCTTCTTCATTTTCCTCAATGTGAGCACATTACAAACTGTAGAATAATATTTAAATTCAATGCAAGTCAAAAAATTCTCATTGACATTTGGCCATCTTTAAAGATGAAGACATTGACTATACTGCAATCACATTTAATTTGTCACCAAATGTTCTTTATGGGCAAAATAGCAATGTATTATATTACAAGTGCAAACTGATGTGAAACTAAGCAGCTGTTCTTTCAATTTTAACAGAGCCCTATTCTATTGAAGCAATGCAAACTGCAATGCTATAAAAAAAACTGGCTGCAGGAGCTTTTTTCACGTAAATTACGAGATTATTCAAAGCATTTAATTCACAATATTACGGATCCAACCCGGAATCCGTATAGCATGCTCTCGTCAGTAGCATTGGAGGGGCTGGATTATGGGACACAAATTACACCTATCATCGAGATAATACAGATTTTCTTGCTGTGGCATAGTCATAGTAGCTAGCAGAAAACTGCAAAGGGAACAATGATTGCCAGGGAGAGATAATATATTTGCAAAGTTCTGGTCTCAGCATTGACTGTGTTGTAAATTTCCTCAAATTAGCACACATGCCCTTAAACTGGAGATTTTGTGATCTTGAGAGAGAGAGCGCAGGAGAACTGAAAGTTGTGAATGCAGGTTTATACTTATTTTACTTATATTAGCTAATGAAATACTAGTTTACACTTAAGTATACACATAAATAATGATAACACATAATATACATACACATAGGGTAATACTAGACATATAGATAGTGAAGGAGATCGAGGGAGTAGGGGGAAGGAGAGGGAGAGATTGGAGCAGGACTAGGAGTGGTAGTTCTGGGGAGGGGGGGGGGCTGGGATGTGAGCTAGAGGGATGGAGGGAGGGAGTCACCCATAGTAATAGGCACTCATAGTTCAGGGTCAGAGTGGGAGGTGCCGGATTAAGATTAGGAGGTATGGTGGGGAGGGACAGGCCTCAGGGACAGAGCAAGGAGGAATGGATCCCAGTCCACAATCAGGACAAAAGGCAAACACAGGGCTAAATACAGGCACAAGGCTATGGTGGTACTCCTCTCTGCCATCCGTGCTGCCCCAATATCCTTACATGGGGAGGAAAGTTAGGTCCGAGCCCAGGGTCAAGGACTGGAAGGGAATAGCTGCGATCACTGAGGTTGGTTTTGCTGATAGGGATATGAGGTCGGTAAGGCATTGTTACAATGACAGCAGCCAAAGGTCAGAAGAATGATAGAAGAGGAGGCCAGAGCAGCCAGAGCTCCAAGTGGTGGCCCCAGCTTGACTGTCCAGTACAACAAGTGGGAGAGGTAAATGTCATATACACAAACATACCCCCACATGTAAAATACATGTACACCACACACACATAGATAACTCTAATCCCATGGAAATGCTGTACAACAATGAGAGACATATGTCACCTCCTGCATTTCACTAAAGATAGATGGATCATATATTCCTCCTCAAATCCAGGAGCATTACATATCACTCTCACTGGTGGGCAGTATCATATATTTGACAAATAACCTCAGCAAATACCATATATACTGTATATATATATATATATATATATATATATATATATATATATATATATATATATATATATACACACATACACACACACATTTATTACATTGCCAATAGAGACTGCATATGCAGATACGGACCCTGTAGGAATGGATGTGCAATGTAGTGTACTAGCCTATAAGGGAACCCTCTCAGCAGCATATTAACAACAATTTTTGAGAGTTGCTCACTGATTGATTAGTACGACACAATGCTCAGCAACTTCTGCCGAGTATGTATATGCATGTGTTGCAGAGGCCAGACCGCAGCATGTATCAAGATAATATACGCTCATAACAAACAAGCTCATAATACAAATAATACATTAAAAAAAGCAAATGAAAGCTTCAAACAATAGCAAATAAGTGAACCATACAGGTTCAATAAAACAGCATGACAGAAACACACTCAATCAAATGATCATACAATGTTGTTAACACAATTCTTCTTTAATTTCAGCCAGAGACAGGGGCGTCGGCTCAGTCCGAGCCAGATGTGCAGGACCGTGCACCCGCCCAGGAGCATCCGTGTCAGGAGTAGGGGCACAGGAGAGGATCATGAGGAGGAGACCTCTCAATACAGTATATATTTAACCCCACTGGCCCCTTCCTCCCTACATAGGTGGTCCAGACTGATGTCACCATCATCAGCTTCTCCTTCCACTACTGGCAAAGTCCTGGCCACCACCAGGCCCACCACCATCCTTAAGGACACCAGCTACATAGTTACATAGTAATTGAGGTTGAAAAAAGACTTTTAGGCCATTAAGTTCAACCTTTTAAGATCTCCTCTGATCTGCAATATGCAGATTAGTTGTTAATTGATCCAGAGGAAGGCAAACAAAAACAAAAAAACAGTGAAACATTGCCAATTGTCTCAAAAGGGAAAAAAATGATTTCCTTCCTGACCCCAGATACGATCGGATTCCTCCATGTATCAATAATCCCTCTCAAATTAACCAGGTGTAATGATGTAGGAATCACAAGGTTGTGGAGACCAGCAGCCAAGGTCAGCAATAATCCAGTTCAGCAACTTGTAGGTGAAACAGGAACAAGCTTTATTGAAGTGATCAGGAACCACACAATAATCTGGCAAGGATACAGAGACAGGAAGTGCCTTATATAGGCCAAGAACCAGACAGCTGACCAGACACAGCTAAAGAGAGTTGTCACTGATTTCATTGCTTTTGGAGTCAAGGTATAAGATCTCAGGAAAATCTGCAAGAGGCAGGCTGGTGTAACGGTAGGGAAGAGTTTTAGCAACATGGAAACCAGGGTTTGAATCCCAGCAGAGTCAATTCCTCACACCAGGATAACCTTGAATGTCCTTTTTAAATAAAAAATACAGCCAATCCCTTTTTAAAGTTATCTATCGAATCCGCTGTCACCATCCGCTGTGAAGAGACACAGGGGAGAGTGAGGGAGGACACAAGAAAAGGGCACACAAGAGGGGGACACAGAGGGCACAAGAGGGACACAGGGGGCAGCACATTTCCCACCCTCAGCTTATACTCGAGTCACTCATTTTTCCCAGTATTTTGTGGTAAAATAGGTGCCTCGGCTTATACTCGGGTCAGCTTATACTGGAGTATATAGGGTACATAATTTTCTGATTTAATTACCTTGCACAGCTTTGTGTCAAAAAACAGAGAAACTACTTTCCAATCCTACTTCTAAGTCATTAATAAATATGTTAAAAAGGAGAGGACCTAATACTGAGCCCTGAGGAACCCCACTTACCAAATTAGTCCAATACGAGTATGTTCCATTTACAATCCTTTATTTCCTGTCTTTTATATATTGCATATATTTACTGCAATTTCTGTATCCCTTAGTTTGCACAATAGTCTCATATGTGGCACTGTATCAAAAGCCTTTACAAAATCTAAAAATACTACATCCACTGAGTTGTCTTGATCCAGGTTCTCACTAACCTCCTCATAGAAACTAATTAGATTTGTTTGACACGACCTATCCCTCATAAATCCATGTTGGCTCCTACTTATAATGCTGTTTGTATAGACATACTCTTGTATATTAACCCTTATTAACCCTTCTAAAAGCTTTCCCACTACAGAAGTGAGGCTTATGGGTCTATGATTCCCCAGATTTGCTCTTGCCCCCTTCTTAGATATAGGTATCACCTCCGCTTTTCTCCAGTCATCTGGTAGTGATCCAGTGTTGAGTGAATCTTGAAAAATTAAATATAAAGGTTTTGGTATTACAGAACCCAGTTCCCTCAGTACCCTTGGATATATTCCATTAGAACCCGAGCCTTTATTGACATTTATTTTTTCCAACCTTTTTTGGATTTCTTCCTACGTTAACCAATTATTTGGTGAAGGTAGTGTAGCCCATTATGGTGCAGTGACCTAACCACTGGTATCTTCCTTGTGTATACAGAAGAAAAGAACCTATTTAGCTCATCTGCCTTTTCCTGGTCACTAATTGTCAGACGGCCTGTTTCACAGTGTAATGCTCCTATAGCTTCAATCCTCATCCCCTCTTCCCATGTATATACTTAAGAAATATTTTAGGTTTAGTCTTACTCTCTTTTGCAACTCATTTTTCATTTTCTATTTTCGCCAGTCTAATAGCCCTTTTGCAAGCCTTTTTGATTTCCTTGAACTTACGTAAATCAGTCTATGTTCCCTCTTGTTTGTATAATTTAACACCTGTTTTTTACTCTGTATCTTGATCTTGAAATCATTAAGTCACGTTGGATGTTATTTACTCCTTTTATTTTTATTCCCACATGGTATATGCCGATGTGTATGTACTGTATATTTAGTAAGGATTTAAATGTTGTCCATTTAGGTTCAGTATTTTTACCTGCCAGTTCTCTGTCCCAGTTTATACTTTGTATTGCTGCCCTTAGAACGTTAAAATCTGCCCTTTTTAAAATTAAGAGTTTTTGTTGGCCCCTTACAGTTTTTTTTTTTATTCAATCTCAAATGAGACTGTGTTGTGATCACGGTTTCCCAAAGATTGTCCTATTTCAACATTTGATACCATATCCCAAAAGATTGTCCTATTTCAACATTTGATACCATATCAATATTATTTGTGATGACTAAATACAAGATGGCCTAATTTCTAGTAGGCTGTTGAATAACCTGGCCCAGATAATGATCCCCTCATTTATCCAGTTTATTTCTGGGTAGTTAAAATTTCCCATTATTACAACTTGCCCATGAATAGCTGCATTTCCAATCTGTAACAATAGCTGTATTTCCTCACTTTCAATTATATTTGGGGGTTTATAGCATACTCTAACCAATATTCTTTTGGAATTTGCTGCTCTTCTATTTAACTCTACCCACAAACATTCAATATATTTCTAGCATAAATATCTTCTCTGACTATAGGCTTAAATTCAGGCTTAACATACAGACAAATCTCTCCTCCCCTTTTACCATTGCCCATATATTTCCTAAATAGGTTATAACCATCCAGATTAACAATCCAGTCATGAGATTCATCCCCCCATGTATTGGTAATGCTTATTAAATCCCATTTTTCATTAATTGCCAATAATTCTAGCTCTCCCAATTTTTCCTGGCAAGCTTCTGGCATTAGTAAGTATACATCTTATGTTATGAGTTTGTAGTTTTGAGGTGCCTGCCTCTGTACTTTAATTACTTTGTAATACCTCCCTATTGACTATACTAACACTCCCCCATCTCCTCCGCCATGAGTAGTTAATTCATCCATCTTAATTATTCCATCTACTCTTTCTACCCCATTACTTCTATCTAGTCCCTCCCCCCACCTATAAGTTTAAAAACTCCCCCTGCCCTCCCACTCCTCCAGAAGAACTGTTCTCCCGGCTGTTAGAAGGAACAGCTCTATCTGGCATTGCCATTCCTGAATGGACATACCCAACAGTTTCACTCAATCTGGCAAATCTGTTGGTGCTTGCCAACTCAGTATTGGCCTGCCTCTTGCTCCTGCTTCCCCTGCTTCCCCTTCTAACTGTAACCCAGCTACCTTCCTGGACATCATCACTAGCCCCAGCTCCACCCTCCATGCTAGGCCCAGCTAAACTGTGCTCCGTTAGCACAAACACCCTTTCCAGTGGAATATCAGTAAGTGCTGCAATTTTCCTCTCCAGTTCTCCAATCTGAGCTTCCATAGAGGCAACTTGCTCACACCTCTCACACAGCATGTCCCCAATTGGCCACCATCACCGCTTCCACCTCCTCCTACCACAGCCATGCCCAGTCTCCAAGGACCTCCCTCCCCAGGCCCACCATTAGAGGACACCATGGGGGACATTCTGGTCCTCATGAAAGGGCATTGGGATGGTTCGTAGGAGCCCTCAGGCCTGCGCCTTCTCCCAACAGGCCTTGGTGGGCCGCAACAAGAGGAGGCTCTACAGGGAAGTGAGGAGGCACCACCGCCAGATGGAGACCTAAATGATCAGGCTGCTCCAGGCAGTGCAGAACCAGAGCGCAGTGACCCTACCCAGTGTGCTGTGGTCCCCAGCACTACCTCCTCCATCCAAGAGGGCTCCCCTGCACACCCACAGCCTGGCCCCTTCTCTCCCCCATCCATGTTTCCTCCACAACAGGTGCTGCTCATGGGGGGATGCCTCCCCCTGCAGCCCCCCTTCGATTTGAGATGAGGTGTGATGGCACTGAGTCTAGGGCTGCACCTACAGTATGATTTGAGCTTCTCAACAGCACTCCACAGTGACAATCTATTTATCCAAATGTTAACATAATCTAGCTTGGCTACAAAGAAGAGAATCATGGCCTATGTGATGGTAATATTTCAAAAGCAGATGGCTACCCCATCACATGGTCAATGATCCTCTTCTCTGTGGACATGTTTTGTTTAACATTTCACCAATTGATGGTCACTGAGAAATCCCATTGTCAAGAGATGGTGCAGCCCCTCTTTTTGTTTTTTCCTTAGTATCAATCTTTTTTTGTTATTTTTAGGCACAATTCAGGTCCATGAGGGCATCCTCTTCATCTGCAAGTAGTGCAACCAAATAAGTGAGTGAAATATCAGTGCTATCAGATCGCCATTCTATCAATTACATCCCCCATCAGAAAGATCTGGGAATGATGTGGGACTAGCAAAGTCTGACAATGGCATGTTATTCAAAGCCAACATTATTACATGCTTTAGTTAATCATGTCATACCCTCATAAACATGATAACGGATACCTTTGTCTGATGTAAGTAACAGACATTAGGGCTGCTTACCTTTGTCTCCTCTCAGTATTAATGGGTTAATACTTTGATAAATATACATTGTGACACTGTTGTGGCTCACCATCCCACTGAAGGGTTGTTAACCATCTGGCAGGTCTAATTAACAATTCATTTGTGACACTGTTGTGGCTCACCATTCCACTGAAAGTTTTTTAACCATCTGCCATGTCTATTTAACAATTAATTAATACATTTATTCTTGCACTAATTGTCACATGTCATTTTTAGTATACATGTTGTCACAAGAACAATAGCAATGGCGTGGGACTTGCCAGAACAGGTGCACCCATGATTCCCAGTTATGGAAGTAAGATTCCTGGTGCTCCATGTGCCCCCCCACAATCTCCTTTTATGTTTGAAGGCATTCCTAAACAGCTTCAGGGGTTAGTGTAACCCCCCTTGTCGTGATATGTCCCTATATGCCCATGTCCCTGTGTCTATAACACTGTGTTTCTTACATGCTCCATGTGAAAATCCAGTGCCTGGCCTGTGATACACCTGTGGCATTCACCACCCCATTTATCCACCATTGTTGTCAGCCAGTCCTTTGTTTAAGGCTTTGTGCTGCCCATGATGACATATCTCACCCCCCACTGTGTGAGACCCAAGGTTAATGTATAGATGACATACCTTCCCATGGATGTGCCGTAGATGATCTCTGTCAGTACTGTGTTGTGGTGATGATCACTACTGTTTTGTTTTGTTTGTGGTGTGTCTATCCCTTCAATAATGAGTGCTTCATAGCATCTGCTGTGGTTCATGTGAGTTTGCTAATGGTTATTAACCTCTTGCATACTGTATCTATATACTTTTTATTTTTTTCACATTTGTGCCTCTGTGTCTGTAACATTTAATTTCTCATGGAGTTATATGATTTCTGAGGCTATTTATTAATGTCCTGTCTCTTCAACAGAGTTCTCCAGCTGTGAGCACAACATTTTCTGTTCACATATGTCTGATGAGTCACACATGGAAATTGAATTATTTTTATATAGCAATATACAGCATTCATTTTGATGATAATGCATGTTTTTGAGTGCTGTACTCTGTCTTTAACTGCTGCTCCCACTGTCATCAATGGTTATAAAACCTTTTGCTAATGCACTTTAGTACCTGTAATTTTTTTTATTTACAGGAATGCTGTAATTTGCAAGTGCACAGTCAAGTTTCAATTGAATAGAGTTTTGGGGAAGGAGTCATTCGTATTATTTCAGTAGTGAAAAAATCAATGGAAAAGTTTGCTGTAATTTGCAGCTCTGATTTGCCATAATACATTGAGGTAGTTCTCTCGCAATGATTCTGAGATGGGGGAATAGGGAGATTTACTTTGCACTTAAACACTGTGGGCTTCATTCTATTATCGGCTGTAGGAGATGCGGGGCTCCAAGGACCGGCCGCAGGCTATTTGCCTATTCTATTCCCTTCCGGTAAGGGGCTCCGGCAGGCTTGCGGCCGGCGCCTTGTTATCCCTTGCGGCCACACGTGCCGCAGGAAAGCCTTTGATCTTAAACTGCCGCAAGAGTTTCGGCCGCAAGAAAAGCCCGGTTGCTATTCTATTGCTCCGGGAACCCTCTCGGCAAGGCTAAAACCGAGCCGCAGCTTACTTGCACCAAAAAGGTCCAGCAAGCACACAATTAGGCACATAATAAAGCCATCCTGCACTCTTATGAGACGATAAAGTGATTGGGGGTGTTAGCATTCATAGCACAACATTCCCCTACACTCAAATACGCAAATAATTTTTATTTTAATTAATGTCAAATATCCGTGGACAAAGTCCCGAGGGCTTGGAGCACCTCAGACCCGCCCAGGCTGCGGGACGGAAAATAAACCGTTAATGAAATATCGGATTTGGGCTGATGTGCAAGCTTGAGAGGGGGTTGCTATTAATCCTCATGTCCCCCATTATGATCCCTAGCATTTACAGAGCTTTACAGTGCCATCTTGAATTTATTTTTGCATTTAAAGTTTTCAGACCTTGCGGCCGGTTGCATGATATGCGGCCGGCCGTAAGGGGGATATCCTTGCGGCGCCGTCTATTTGAATTGCAAGGTAAATGTAGCTCTACACGGGGCCGTAAGACGGCCGCAAGGAATCGCAGCTTTGCGGCCGTTTTACGGCCGATAATAGAATGAGGCCCTGTGAGACAGATTAAATTCAAAGCCTGCATTTCACTGTATACAGGCTGTATGTCTGCGGGCTTGCTGCGGGCTTGAACTCTGCTACAATTCCGGTGCTATTCAACTGAACAAGAACACAAGTTAGGGTCCGAAAGAATTTAGAAACAGCCAACAGAAAATTAGTAAATCAGTAAAACATGGAGGTTACATGTCAATCAATTAGCATTTGGGGGTCTGCAATGGGACTCGCAAACCCTCAAAATACGAAATTATATAAATGAATGCCAATACTGTACTAGTCCATGTGGGTCGCCTGATATGTATTAACTAATTGATTCCTGAGATCGATATAAGTCTGAAGTGAAACATAAAAAAAAAATGTTATTGCCGATCTGCGAGCTTGAGACTGTTGTGTTATTAATTCTAATGCCTTTCATCACTTTCCCCTCATTTGCAGTGCCGTATTGATTTTTTTTTGCATTTACAGTGCTACAAAACCCCTTGCAAATCCTATCTATTTGCTGGCTTGGGGTATTGTAGCAATTGAACAGCAATTTGCGATTTGAACACTCGGAACTCTTGAGGATGTGAAAGATCAAAGACTTCGATGGGCTGTTCCGGTTTTAACAACCGCAAGGATTTCAAGGCCGTAACCCGTAACCCGTAACCCGTTTGTAGCCCGCAAAAAGACGCCAATTGAATAGCAAAATAACTTAGGGCCTCCATTATGGGCTACTGTAACTTACAATTACTCAATTGAATCGGGGTCACTGTAATTTGTGATATAGGGGAATTCAATAGGGCTATCCTATTGCCCAAATTGCAAATTTATACACATTTAAAACCACTCTTAATATTGCCACATATTCTATTAGCTACATGCAATCCGATTACAAGTTTCTGCCCACTATGGGCCAGCCAAAGGCGCAATTTCATGCTTAGAACTCCATTGGTTTTAGCACAGCTTCAACATTACGAGTGCTAAATAATTAAAGAGACACAAAATCAATATTCTATTAGATCTGTAGTTCTAGCTTAAAATGAAGTCTAATTGAAAAGTTTCTGTCAAAAATATTACGAGTAATAAATAGGACTCTCAAGGGTTTTTTCAAACACTTATTAAACGTATAGCAGCAATTAAACACACAATACTGTACTTTAAAAGCATGAGAAGGCATATAAACCCATTGGAATTAATTGCACAACAGTCTCAAACCCACAAATATGCATTTAAAAAATATTATTTTTAATTTTCAATTCATTTTATTGCCAAGTACAAACACTGTAACAGTTATTTTCATGATCATTTGAAATTTAGCAATTTGTTAATAAAGTTTAGTCATTTTGTATAATGTGGTTCTTATTCATTATTGAACTATCACAATATTTCTTAAACTTTTCCATTTTCGTAAAACGGAGTACCGTATATACTCGAGCATAAGCCGAGTTTTTCAGCCCTTTTTTTTTAAGGCTGAAAAGGGCCCCCTCGGCTTACACTAGAGTCCCCCTGCGTCTCTCCGCCCCCGTGTCTCTCCACCCCATGTGTCTTTCCCCCCTCTCCCTCCCCTGTGTCTCGTTCACCCCCTCTCCCTTGTGTCTCTCTTCCCTCCCCCTCCCTTAACATCCTTATCATCCTCCCTCTTCAACCCCCCTCCTCAACCCCCCTCCTCCTACTCAACACCCCTCCTCAACCCCCTCCTCATCCTCAACCCCCACCTCATCCTCAACCCCCCTCCTAAACCTCAACCCCCTCCTCAGTCTCAACCCCCTCCTCCGCTCCTCAGCTCCTCCGGGCGTCTTCCGGCTAAAGTCACATGTGCATCGTGTCATTAGCATTGTCCGGAAGGTAAGTGAGGGGAGAGGGGAAGGTAATTAGAGAGGGGTAAAGTGAGGAGGGGGGTTTAGGAGGGAGGATGAGGAATGTGGTTGAGGAGGGGGGTTGAAGAGAGAGGTTGAGGAGGGGGGTTGAGGAGGGAGGATGAGGAGGGGGTTGAGGAGCGGGGTTGGGTATAAGGAGGGGGGTTGAGGAGGGGGTTGAGGAGGGAGGTTGAGGAGGGGGTTGAGGAGGGTGGGTTGAGAAGGGAGGATGAGGAGAGGGGTTGAGAAGGGGGGTTGAAGAAAGGGGTTGAGGATGAGGAGGGGGGTTGAGGAGGGAGGATGAGGAGGGGGGATGAGGCGGGGGGATGAGGAGGGGGGTTGAGGAGGGAGGTTGAGGAGGGGGGTTGAGGAGGGAGGATGAGGAGGGGGGTTGAGGAGAGGGGTTGAGGAGGGAGGATGAGGAGGGGGGTTGAGGATGAGAGGGAGAATGAGGAGGGCTGTTGAGGAGGGGGTTGAGGAGGGAGGATGAGGAGGATGATAAGGGAGGGGGAGGGAAAGAGACACGAGGGAGAGGGGGAAAGAGACACAGGGGAGGTAGGGAGGGGGAAGAGACACAGGGGAGGGAGAGGGGGGAAGAGATATAGGGGAGGAAGTGGGGAGAGACACAGGGGAGTGAGATGATGGGAAGAGACACAGGGGAGGGGGGGGAAAGACACAGTGGAGGGAGAGAGGGAAAGAGACACAGGGGAGAGAGAGAGGGACACAAGAAAGGGGCACACAAAAGTAGCACACAGAGGGCACAAGAGGGACACAGGGGGCAGCACATTTCCCACCCTCGGCTTATACTCGAGTCGCTAAGTTTTCCCAGTATTTTGTGGTAAAATAGGTGCCTCGGCTTATACTCAGGCCAGCTTTTACTCGAGTATATACGGCATGTGTTTGTTATCGTATGGGTAAGTCTGTCATTAATCATTATAACATTCCATTTATTGATCACTTTTCTTAAATTAAGTTTTGGGGGCTTCCATTTACAGGCAATGTGGTTTTTAGTGGAAAGCATTAGATACTGAAGCCATTTATTTTGTGTTTTTTTTTATAGTAAAGGGGTATGGAGAAGGCAAATATCTATGGATGGGGTAATGTTTTTTTGAAGAATATTAGATGCAACTTCTAGGGCTTTGGTCCAAATCTGTTGGGCAACCGGACATCCCCACCACATGTGGGTGAAAGTACCTATTGTTTAGCATTGCCTGAAGCAATTGAATGGAGTTTGGGGATTCATTTTGTGCATTATGTCAGGAGTGTAGTATGCTCTATGCAAAATTTTAAATGTTGTTTCCAATAAGCTATAATTCAGTGAGCCTTTAATGAAGTTTGTACAAGTTCTTTCCCACTTAGGAGAGTCCCTACGTAAGCCCATGTCAGCCTCCAATTTTTCCCTAAATGGAGGTTTAAAGTTGTTGGAGGGTGCGTTTATATTTGCATAAAGGGAGCGCAAAACCCCCTTAGTCAAAGTGGTTTTGTTGCTCATGAGAGACAGCCATCTAGTTTGGGATGATCCCTAATTTCTGATGAGAGTGGTGATTAGGTGCCTAATTTTACAGTAATTATAGTGTTTTTTTAACTGGATATCAAATTCTGTTTTGAGATGTTCAAACGAAATGATTTGGTCATTTAGTAACAAATTACCTAGCCTATCTAGTTTATGTGTTGTCCAACCATATTTTTGAGTCCTCCCTGAGGTTGTTCCATATAGTTAGGGTAGCTAATGTGGGAGTTAAGCATGATAATTTAGAAGTCAGATGGTGTTTAGGATTAATATACCGCATATACTCGAGTATAAGCCGACCCAAGTATAAGCCGAGGCACCTATTTTACCACAAAATACTGGGAAAACTTAGTGACTCGAGTATAAGCCGAGGGTAGGAAATGTACTGCCCCCTGTGTCCCTCTTGTGCCCTCTGTGGCTCCCTCTTGTGTGCCCTCTGTGCCCCTTTCTTGTGTCTCTGTGTCTCTCCCCCTCTCCCTCCCCTGTGTCTCTTCCACCCTCTCCCTCCCCGTGTCTCTTCACCTCCTTTCCCTCCCCTGTGTCTCTTCCTCACCTCTCCCTCCCCTGTGTCTCTTTCCCTCCCCCTCCCTTCCCTGTGTCTCTTTCCCACCCCCTCCCTTATCACCCTCCTCAACCCCCCTCCTTATCCCCCCTCCTCAACCCCCTCCTCATCCTCAACCTCCCTCCTCAACCCCCCTCCTCATTCTCAACCTCCCTCCTCAACCCCCCTCCTCATCCTCAACCTCCCTCATCAACCCCCCTCCTCATCCTCAACCTCCCTCCTCAACCCCCCTCCTCATCCTCAACCTCCCTCCTCATCCTCAACCTCCCTCCTCATCCTCAACCCACTCCTCATCCTCAACCCTCCTCCTCAACCCCCATCCTCAACCCCCCTCCTCAGCCCCCCTCCTCATCACCCCATCCTCAACCCCCCTTCTGCATCCTAAACCCCAACCTCACTTTACCCCTCTAATTACCTCCCCCGCTCCCTTTATACTCACTTACCTTCCATCTCCATCTGCAGCTGCTCCTCCACGTTCCTTCCGGCTGTGTCTTGACTCGGCCAATGCTAATGACGTGACGCGCATGTGACGGCACGTAATTAGCATATGTTGTGTCCCGTCGCAGCCGACAGGAGTGCGGAGGAGCAGCTGCAGATGGAAGGTAAGTGAGGGGAAAGGAAGAGGGGGGTGTAATTAGAGGGGTAAAGTGTGGAGGGGGGAGTTGAGGATGAGGATGGGGGAGTTGAGGATGAGGATGGGGGTGTTGAGGATGGGGGGTTGAGGATGATAAGGGAGGGGTAGGGAAAGAGCCACGGGGGGGGGAAGAGAGACACAGGGGGGAGAGAGACATGGTGGTAGTGACTTGAGTATAAGCCGAGAGGGCCTTTTTCAGCCTTAAAAAAAGGGATGAAAAACTCGGCTTATACTCGAGTATATACAGTAATATATTTTAACTGTTATTTCTGAGTAATATCAATCACGGGACTCAAGGGGTTAATACATATCATGCAACCCACATGGACTAAAACAGATGATCTAATGCATTTTATAGAGTGCTAGTTTGTGAGCTCGATCGTCAAATATTACTTATTGGCACTAATTAATTTGTAGCTTCCAATTGCAGATTATGTATAACTTCCAGTTTGTGAGCTCGATCGTCAAATATTACTTATTGGCACTAATTAATTTGTAGCTTCCAATTGCAGATTATGTATAACTTCCATGTTTTACTGACATAATGATGATGGTCTCATTTACTATTGACTGTGTCTAAGAAGTACATTTCTGGCTTGCTTAAATATTGTCAAATCATATGATCACACACCCTGAAATCCTACTTAAAAAGGCAGGGTTTACATGTGTAGCCTTAGGGAGATAAAGGAGTTTGAGTTAATAGAATATATTTAAATATTTAGACAAAAAAACACCTGCAGCAAAAAATATGGGTTAGAGTCATTTGCAGGTTTCTAATAAAATATGGCTCAAAGTGTTTAGATCTCTTATAGTAGCAGTCCTAAATTACTATTTGTCTCTGTCTGTTATGATATTACTTGTCTTTGTAAAAAGAGCTGATTCACAAAAAAAAAAAAATTTCCATGTGAAAAACAAAAAAACAAACATGCAGCATCCAAGTTCTCCATTTTTGCTAAACATAAATCTTGCTATTAACTATCCATGATGCTGGTATTTCAACTACACATCAGTGGTATATTTTATATTTAAAGGACCACACAGGCAAAGCTAACCACACCCCTGGTAGACATAAGTAGGAGCAGATATGCAGATCCCCTTCAAGGAGAAACTGACAGCCAAGATTTTTTTTTTACTTATTTGTATTTTAAATTACATACAATTTTTAATAGTCTAAGCCCAGCAAATAAACATTGAGTATAAACGTTACTTGTAGATACACTATAGTGATCATTTAAATAAAATTATATTACAAATATTCAGCTACATACAGCATAAGAGGCTTAACAAAACAGGAAAATGAAACCAACAAAACTGATGCTTAAATTACTGAAATACTTATGAAAATGTTCTACATTTTATTGAAAAGATTACTTTTGCTTACATAATTTTACGTATTAATGATACGCACAAAGTGTAAAGCAAACATTTATATTGCAACACAAGCACTATACAGCTCCTCCTTCTTTGAAATCTACATATCTCACTTTGCCCATCCAGTGTGGACCTGTACACATATTTTTTGTGCATCCCTGGCAATTATGTGGAGAAACTAAACTCCCAGAGCCCTATTAAATTCCGGCCTCGTAAATAAAAGGCTTCTACTTAAGCCCTACGTACTGCAAAGTTTCTCTTACAACTTACAATGCCATTACAATCGCCCTGCTGCAAGCAACGTATGGGCTACGCAGCAGGGCCGTACGTATTAACACTGCGTAAATGTACATGAGGAGTGACAGCCTGCGATATGATATCGCAGGCTCCCGCACCTCATCAATTAGTGCAGGAGTGCTAAACGGGACCTCCGCGGAAGTCCCCACATAAGCCCTGCCGTGGGGGGTACTCCAACTACCCCCCCGGCACCTAAAATTAACCCCCCCTCTATGCGGGGGTCCCAATCGGGACCCCCGACGTGTCCTCACATTAACACCTTGCTGCAGGGGTCCATAGGGACCCCCGCTGCCCCCACACATTAACACGTTGCAGCGGGGGTCCCCGATCGGCACCGATCAGGCCCCCGCTGCATTTAATACTTTGAAATTCCCCGCCGCGACTCCGTATAGGGCCTGCGGAACACTATTACCCAATCCCGGCCGCGGCACCTAAAATTAACCCCCCTTTATGCTGGGGATCCCCATCGGGAACCCCCATGTGTCCCCACATTAACCCCTTGCAGAGGGGGTCCCCGATCTGCATACCCCGTCACACATGGTGGTCAATACAGACCCCATAAGGCCTTAATTAACCCTATAACTTATGAAGGTCAATACAGACCCCCATAAGGCCTTAATTAACCCTATAAATCATGAAGGTCAATACAGACCCCCAATACAGACAATACAGACATGAGGGCCTGTGTATGTAGTTAGGACTGTAATTATTTTATTTTAGCTTAGAATTAGGGTCTGTGTATGTAGTTAGGATTTATTGTATTTTAGATAGATAGGGGGATGTATTTGATATAGTTATGATTTATTTTAGATTAAATAGATTGTATGTTAGATTGATAGGGGGGATTTGATTTGTATTGTATGTAATGTATTATATGTAATGTATTATATGTAATATATTGTATGTAATATATTATATGTAATGTATTGTATGTAATATATTGTATGTAATATATTATATGTAATATATTATATGTAATGTATTATATGTAATTTATTGTATGTAATTTATTGTATGTAATGTATTGTATGTATTGTATTGTGTATGTCTGTCTTTCCTTTTCAGGTGTGTAAAACATTTTTTTTCTGTAGTGGGGGGGGGGGTTGTAATGTATTTTTTTTCTGTACTGTAGGTTTTTTTTATTTTCTGTAAGGTAGGATTTTTTTTTGTAATTAGAGTGGTGGGGAGGTTTATTAGGGGGTAGGTAGTGTAGGTAGGTAGTGTAAGTGTTAATAGATTAGTGTAGAGGGGGGTTATTTTAGATTAAATGCTTTATTGGGGGTTATTGTGTAGTGTTATTGTGTAGTGCTTGTGGACCTTCATGGCACTTATGTGGTTAATGTTAGGGTTTTAACAGCCCCTTAGGTATCATAATATACCCTTATGGACTGATGGGGTTAAATGGAGGCTTATGGGGGTCTGTATTGACCTTCATGAGTTATAGGGTTAATTAAGGCCTTATAAGGGTCTGTATTGACCACTATGAGTGACAGGGTTAATTACGGCCTTATGGGGGTCTGTATTGACGCCCATGAGTTATAGGGTTAATTTAGGTATTATGGGGGTCTGTATTGACCACCATGAGTGACTGGGTAAATTAAGGCCTTATGGGGGTCTGTATTGACCACCATGAGTGACTGGGTTAATTAAGGCCTTATGGGGGTCTGTATTGACCACCATGAGTGACGGGGTTAATTAAGGCCTTATGGTGGTCTGTATTGACCACCATGAGTGACAGGGTTAATTAAGGCCGTATGGGGGTCTGTATTGACCCCCATGAATTATAGGGTTATTAAGGCTTTATGGGGGTCTGTATTGACCACCATGAGTGACGGGGTTAAATAAGGCCTTATGGGGGTCTGTATTGACCACCATGAGTGACGGGGTTAATTAAGGCTTTATGGTGTTCTGTATTGACCACCATGAGTGATGGGGTTAATTAAGACCTTCTGGTGGTCTGTATTGACCACCATGAATTATATTGTTAATTAAGGTCTTATGGGGGTCTGTATTGACCACCATGAGTGACGGGGTTAATTAAGGCCTTATGGGGGTCTGCATTGACCACCATGTGTTATAGGGTTAATTAAGGCCTTATGGGGGTCTGTATTGATCCCCTTGAGTTATAGGGTTAATTATAGTTGCCTGGGGTTAATGTTTTTTAGTGCGAGTCCTTTCAGGGAAATGTAAAAATTGAAATGCAGCAGGGTCATGATCGGTGCCGATCGGGGACCCCCGCTGCAGGGGGATAATGTGGGGGGGCTGCGGTGGTCCCTATGGACCCCTGCAGCAAGGGCTTAATGTGGGGACACTTGGGGGGTCCCAATGGGGATCCCCAGCATAAAGGGGGGTTAATTGTAGGTGCCGCGGCCGGGATTGGGTAATAGTGTGCCGTGGCCCCTTTAAGGAGCCGCGGCGGGGAATTTAAAACTTTTAAATGCAGCGGGGGCCTGATCTATGCAGTTCAGGGACCCCCCCCCCCCCCCCCCGCTGCAAGGGGTTTATGTGGGGACACTTTGGGGGTCCCGATGGGGACCCCCAGCATAGAGGGGGGTTAATTTTTTGGGCCGCGGCCAGGATTTGCAATTAGTGTGCCGCGGCCCCTTTAAGGAGCCGCAGCGGGGAATTTAAAACTTTTAAATGCAGCTGGGGTCTGATCGGTGCCGATCGGGGACCCCGCGGCAAGGGGTTAATGTGGGGGTGCTGCAGGGATCCCGATAGAGACCCCTGCAGCATGGGGATGTGTATAGGGAGCAGGGGGGAGCCTCACACGGCTGTCTCGGGCTGCTCCGAGGCAGCACGTAGAGGCTTTAGGATCCCATGCGGGCACTTTTTGTGCCCGTAGGGATTCTTACGAATCATTCGTAGATTTAAGGCTGCGTGTGACTACGTAGCTCTCTCGGAGCCTATTCTCTGCTATTTTTCGTAGTCATATCGCAAAGCAGGCCGCGAGAGATTGGGTACTCGCAAATAGCAAAAAAACTGCCTTTTGCGAGAACCGAGAGAACTACGAGGGAGAATTTAATGAGGCCCCCAGTGTTTGACTTGAAAAGAGAGGTGCAATCTCTGAACTATTTTGTGCTATAATTAAACAAGGATGATTTTTAGATTTTATTTCCCTGATGTTTGTATAAAGCAGGTTTATTTTGACATGTTCCTTAAAAGTATACTGTAGTTTGGAGGGAAAAACTTCACATGCTTGGGAATTATGTAACATGCTAACAACATTAGCAGATAAACCAGTCAGGTAAATAAAATCTTTTATAGAAAAAACACATGTTACGCTGACTGTTGTTTGCCACTGTGTCAGAGTTCGACCTTTTTTTTTTGTTATAGTTACATAGTAATTTAGGTTGAAAAAATAATTTAGTCCATCAAGTTCAACTTTTTTAGTTCTCCTCTGATCTGCAATACACAGATTTATTGTTAATTGATCTAGAGGAAGGCAAACAGAAAAAAAACTGTGAAACTTTGCCAATTGTGTCAAAAGGGAAAAATATATAAAATTCCTTCCTGACCCCAGATACTGGCGATCGGATTCATCCCTGGATCAATACTTCCTCTCTATTTATTCAGGATAGCCCTTAATACTCCTTTTATTTAAAAATAAATCTAATCCCTATTTAAAATGATCTATCTAATCCACTGTCACCACCTCCTTTGGTAGAGAATTCCACAGATTAACCACCCTTACAGTGAAGAACCCTTTTCTTTCTTTAAGGGGAAATCTCTTTACTTCTAATCTCAAAGGATGTTCCGTTGTAAGTTTAAAACCTCTGGGCACAAAAAGTTCCCTTGACAAAGCCTTGTATTGACCCTGGATATATTTATATAAGGTAATCATATCCCCTCTTAGACACCTTTTTTCTAGAGCAACTACGTTTAATGTGGTTATTCTTTCTTCATAACTTAGCCCCTTCATTCCTTTTATTAGCTTTGTTGCCATTCTCTGTATTTCTTCCAGCTTTAAAATGTCATTTTTACGTAGTGGTGCCCAAAATTTGTATAGTGGGAGAATTATAGTTGCTTCCCTTGCTTATATACCCTTCTTAATACATGCCAATATTTTACTTGCGTTTGCAGATGCTGCTTGGCATTGAGCAGTGTTACCTAGGTGGTTGTCCACAAGTACTCCCAAATCCCTTTTAATATCTTATACCCCTAGATTTGCTTCATTAAGATTATAAATTGCATGGCTATTTTTCTTTCCCACATGCATAACTTTACATTTATTCGTATTAAATCTCATCTGCCACTTAGATGCCCATTCCTCTAATTTATGCAAATCCCTTTGGAGGGAAAGTACATAATTTTCTGATTTAATTACCTTGCACAACTTTGTGTCATCAGCAAAAATGGAGACACCACACCCCACACCCACTTCCAAGTCATTAATAAATATGTTAAAAAGGAGAGGAACTAATACTGAACCCTGAGGAACCCCACTTACTACATTAGTCCAATCGGAGTATGTTCCATTTACAAAAACCTTTTGCTTCCTGTCTTTTAGCCAGCTCTCAATCCATAAGCAAATATTTATGGCAATTCCTGTATCCCTTAGTTTGCTCAATAGTCTCCCATGTGGCACTGTATCAAAAGCCTTTACTAAAACCAAATAGACAACATCCACTGAGATGCCTTGATCCAAGTTCCTTTTAACCTCCTCATAGAAACTAATTAGATTTGTTTCACATGACCTATCCTTCATAAATCCATGTTGGCTCCTACTTATAATCCTGTTGGAATAGACATATTATTGTATATTATCCCTTATTAACACATATTAAAGCTTCCCCACTACCGAAGTGAGGCTCACTGGTCTATAATTCCCCGGATTTGCTCTTACTCCCTTCTTAAATATAGATATCACCTCTGCTTTCTCCAGTCATCTGGTAGCTGGTGTTGAGTGAATCTTGGAAAATCAAATATAATGGTTTTGCTATTACAGGGCCCAGTTCACTCAGTACCCCTGGATGTATTCCATCAGGACCCCGGGCTTTATTAACATTTGTTACTTTTGGATTTCCTCCTGCGTTAACCAATTATTTGGTGAAAGTAGTGTAGACCCATTATGTTGCAGTGACCCAGCCACCCTCCCTTGTATATACCGAAGAAAATAACCTATTTGGCTCATCTGCCTTTCCCTGGTCACTAATTATTAGATGGCCTGTGTCACATTGTAATGTTCCTATAGCTTCCTTCCTGGCCTTCTTCCCATTAAAAAATATTTTAGGGATAGTCTTACTCTCCTTTGCAACTAACTTTTCATTTTCGATTGTAGCCAGTCTTAGTAGCCCTTATACAAGCCTTGTTGATTTCCTTGTACTCACGTAAAGCAGTATCGGTCCCCTCTTGTTTGTATAATTGAAATGCTTGTTTTTTACTCCTCATCTTCATCTTTAATTCATTATTAAGCCACATGGGTTGTGATTTACTCCTTCTACTTTTATTTCCACATTGTATATGGTGATAAGTGTGTTTATTTAGTAAGGATTTGAACGTTGTCCATTTATGTTCAGTATTTTTACCTGTCAGTTCTCTGTCCCAGTCTGTACGTTGTATTGCTGCCACTAGACCGTTACAGTTATGTTTTTTTAATTCAATCTCAAATGAGACTATGTTGTGATTACTGTTTCCCAAAGGTATCCCAATTTCAACATTTGATACTATATCAATATTATTTGTGATAGCTAAATCCAAGAATCTTCATTTGTAGTAGGTTCTTGTATAACCTGGGCCAGATAATGATCCCTGAGTGTACTCAAGAACCTGCTTCCCTTGGCTGAACTGCTGTCCCAGTTTATTCCAGGGTAATTAAAATCTCCCATTATTAGAACTTGCATATGCTTAGCTGCATTTCCAATCTGTAATAATAATTGCATTTCCTCACTTTCAATAATATCTGGGGGTTTATAGCATACTCCTAGGGGCTAGTAAATCCCTAAGAATCAATAAACATTGTTAGAAGAGTTTGAACATTGGAGGGCATGCCTGACAGTTAGTAATATTTTACTCTGCACAACTTACACACATAATTTAGTACAGATAGTTAAGCAACCTCTTGCTGCAGGGGTCCCGATCTAGACCCCTGCAGCATTTAACATTTTTTAAATTCCCTGCCGTGGGTCCTTAAAGTGCCTGCGGCACACTAATGATTAACCCCATTCCGCGGAGGTACCCACGGGGGTGTATCCCATTCTGATTAACTGAAGGCAATAGTGCCTTCTGATTGGTTTAGAAATGATTGACAGTTACATCAGCCAATCAGAGTGGGATATAGAGGTGTATCCCATTTTGATTGGCTCACACCTTGACACCTTCTGATTGGCTGAAATATGATTGACAGCAATTTCAGCCAATAAGAAGGCACCATTTTGATTTTTCTACCAGAGCATGCACGAGTACCATCATATGAGATAAGGGGCTCCTCAAGGGAGGAGCTCCGTTAGATTTTATACATTTTTAGATTGATGGGTTATTTTTCGAGGGGCCCTGCCAGAGACGAGTTTGAGGAGGACGGGGGCATTGCTGGATGGCCATTTTGGAAAGTTAATATTACATGTTGTTTTTATTTATGTATTAATTGTACTCTTTCTTTTTATTGTAGGTTTGCCAGACCAGTGGACATTTTTGGATTGGACCCTTGTCATGGGACGAAGCACAGAGGACCACCATCGCTGGGGGTGGGTCATTTGGGCAAGGTAAGTGGCATTAGTAACATGGATTGTTTGAGGATTTGCATTATTTAACTTACAGAACATGCCCACAACTTTGAAGATGCTTTTTTTTATTGTGAAACAAACAACAAATAGGACAAAATAACCCCCCCTAAAGTCAATACATTGTAGAGCCACCTTTTGCTGCAATCACAGCTCCAAGTCACTTTGGATAAGTCTCTATGAGCTTGCCACATCATACCACTGGGATTTTTGCCCATTCTATCTTGCAAAACTGCTCCAGCTCCTTCAAGTTGGATGGTTTGCGCTTGTGAACAGCAATCTTTAAGTCTGACCACAGATTTTCTATTGGATTGAGGTCTGGGCTTTGACTAGGCCATTCCAACACATTTACATGTTTCCCCTTAAACCACTCAAGTGTATCTTTAGCAGTGTGTTTGGGGTCATTGTCCTGCTGGAAGGTGAACCTCCGTCCTAGCGTCAAATCACGTACAGAGTGGTACAGGTTTTGCTCAAGAATATCCCTGTATTTAGCACCATCCATCTTTCCCTCAACCCTGACCAGTTTCCCAGTCCCTGCTGCTGAAAAACATCCCCATAGCATGATGCTGCCACCACCATGTTTCACTGTGGGGATGGTGTTCTTTGGTGATGTGATGTGTTGGGTTTGTGCCACACATAGCGTTTTCTTTGATGGCCGAAAAGTTCAATTTTAGTCTCATCAAACCAGAGTACCTTCCTCCATACATTTTGTGAGTCTCCCACATGCCTTTTCGTAAACTCATAACATGCCATTTTGTTTTTTGCTGAAAGTAATGGATTTCTTCTGGCCACTCTGCCACAAAGACCAACTCTATGGAGCATATGGCTTATTGTCGTCCTATGTACAGATACTCCAGTCTCTGCTGTGGATCTCTGCAGCTCCTTAGGTTAATGCCCTCCTTGCCCTGTCCGTGAGTTTTGGTGCGTGGCAGTCTCTAGGCAGGTTTGCTGGTTTGCCATGTTCTTTCCATTTGGATATGATAGATTTGATGGTGCTCCTGGGGATCATCAAATATTTGGATATTTTTTATAACCTAACCCTGACTTGTAGTTCTCAACAACATTGTCCCTTACTTGTTTGGAGAGTTCCTTGGTCTTTATGGCAGTGTTTGGTTAGTGGTGCCTCTTGCTTTGGTTTTGCCGCCTCTGGGGCCTTTCAAAAAAGGTGTGAATATGTAATGACAGATCATGTGACACTTAGATTGCACACAGGTGGACATCATTTCAGTAATTATGTGACTTCTGAAGGTAATTGGTTGCAACAGAGGTTTTTATGGGCTTCATAACAAAGTGGTTGAATACATACGCACATGCCAATTTTCTGTTTTCTATTTCTAAAAAAATAGTTTTATGTAAATATTTTCTCATTTCACTTCACCAACTTAGACTATTGTGTTCTGATCCATCACATAAAATTAATATTAACAAAACATTCAACTTAAGGCAGTAATGTAACAAAATAGGTAAAAAGTCAAGGGGGGTGAATACTTTTGCAAGGCACTGTATAATAGCCACGAAATATAAAAAAACTTTTTGTATTTTATTTTTCAAAGTTTAAATTATAAAGAAAAATAGTCTAAATTATATATGTTTAATACTAACATTGGAACATTTAGGCAAACACTTACATTTACAATTAGTAATGCTCTTTATTGAAATGTGAACAGTATATATCATTGAAAGTTAACTTATTTAACTAAACAATCCACATATGTTACTTTGTATCCCAAAAAGAGCCACACAGTATGTTTACATTTTAATTTTTCATTTAAAAGTGCTACTGACAAAAAACAGCATATGACTTGTGTGGGTATCTCAAGAAACCTGAAATTTATATATATCAAAAATGGGTCCATCGATAGGATGACAAAAGACTCTGCATTAAAGAGTTTACAAATTATTATCGAAAAATTATTGAAAAAATATAGATTAGAAGTATATGTGAATATATAGATCAAAGTCTCACAGTAATCGTCGTTATTTAAAGTTCTTACCAATTGCTGAATTCATATTTTTTTTAATAATCTGATGCTAAGTTTTAGTGTGTTATTCAGTCTGTTTTTCCAAAAAGAAATTCTGTTCTGTCGAATGACAGAAGGCTGATGGCTCTGAAAAGGTTACTGTTGTTTCTTAGACCTTATGTTTCATGAAAATTGATCTCTGTGATTAATCTTGATAAATAACTCTGGTATTTTAGAGCCGTGTGTGTATTTTCCACCAAGCATCCACCACCAAGGAGTAATTCATTTTGTTCACTACATATAAACAATTTTTGTTTCAGAGAAACATAAGTAACTATTTTATCTGCTTTTAGCTAGAAAAACAGTGTGATCATTATTACTGATAAATGAATCATATGGCAATCTGTTAAATTATTAAAATAAGTTAAAAACAAATATAGTGTATATTACTTATCTATTTTTTTATTTTTGTATAAGATCCTAGTAAAGGAAATAAGATTGCTAGTCTCTTAAAGTTCACAAAGCCTTAAAGGAAAGAAACTGCATTGGAGGATTATCAACCTCAAACTTTTAGCACGTAGTGACATAAGTAGCACTACGTTGCTATAAAATTACGCTCTAAAACTGACACGCAGGTGACTTGAGTTTGAAAACGCAGGCTGGCCGAGAATTGCCTAAGAGACAGGCAACGTGTAACGTTGCAGCACGAAATCCCTGTCATCCACTTAGCCCTTCCAATCCAATCATGCTAATAAATCACTAAGATGGCCCACGTGAGCTAGCACGTAACATGCAAATGTTGGCTGAAGCCCCACGGGTGCTCCAGCGCACCCGCAAAGGCTAAGAAATTCCTTATGTGCGCTGCCTGAGCAGCATGAAAGACCACCGATCCAGCGGCCAAACGTCCCTCCAGCACCTAAACCTCCCCACTACTCCCTACATCTAACCCCATGCTGCAGGGCTCCCCATCAGGACCCGCGCAGCCTCCCAAAATTAACCCTTACTGCGGGGGTCCCAATCATTAAATAGTAAAATAGTTAACCTGTCTGAGAGGGGTGCCTCATTATCACCCCATCTTCCACCAGAGACCTCCAAATCCCCTCTTCATGTGTGCTTCACTGTGCAGTGCCTGCTTCGCTGTGCAGTGCCTTACAGCGTTTTCAGACAAACAGAAGGCGTCATTTGCAATTTTTTACTGGAGCATGCGCTAAAAGCCTGTGGCGGGAGGAGCTCCATTTTTTTTGGGGGGGGGCGGGGCTGGCAGCAGATTTTTTCTGACGGCGGACTACCAGGAGGACGGAGGCATCACGGAAAGGTAAGTGTCCTATTTAGAATGTTAATGATGATATGTTGTGTTTATTTTGTTACTAATTTTATCTTTCTTTTTATCCGAGGGGTGTAGTACCTGTGGCCATGAAGGCCAGAAAACCGTTGTCGCTGGAGGGGCATTTGGGTAAGGCAAGTGGGCTTATTTACTCTATTCTAAGTTAAGTAAAGGGGGTTGTTTTAGGTGAGATTTAGGGATTGTTATTGTATGTAGTTAGGGGATAACTGTATGTAGTTAGGGATTTAATAGTTAGGGTATTAATGTATATAGTTAGGGGTATGAATGTATATAGTTAGGGTATTAATGTATGTAGTTAAAGTTATTAATGTATGTAATAAGGGTATTAATGTTTGTAGATAGGGGTTCAATTATATGTATTGAGGGGATTTATTGTATGTAATGTATAATTTATTTTATGTGATGTATGCTTTTTGTTATTTTCTGCAACTTAGTTTTTTTTATTTTGGGTAACTTATTTTTTTTTTTTGGTAACTTAGGTTTTTTATTTTCTGTAGTTTTTTTTATTTTATGCATTTTAGTTTTTTTTATGTAATTTAGTTTTTTTTGATAATGTTCTTTTTTATTTTTGATAGTGTTGTTTATTTATTTTCTGATAATATTTTTATTTTTATTTTGTGTAATTGCGTGGGTTTTTTATTTGATGTAATTCTAGTTTTTTTATTTTGTGTAATGAGTGGGGTAATAAGGATAATATTAGGGGTTAAAAGCGTAGGGGTTAATAGGGTAGAGTAGGAGGCTGCTTATGGGATGGGGTTTACTGGGTGCATATGGGGTTAAATAGGCCCAGTTAGGGTTAAATAGGACTAGATGGGGTTAAATAGGACTAGATAGAGTTACATAGGACTAGATGGGTTAAATAGGTCTAGATGGGGTTACATAGGACTAGATATGGTTAAATAGGACTAGATGAGGTTAAAAAGGACTAGATAGGGTTACATAGGACTAGACGGGGTTAATGACTTAACGGTATGTAATCACCCCCGACCAAGAATACAGCGGTGCCAAGGGAAAACAATGGGTAATTCTCTTAGACTTGCAGGTATCGGTAAGCTAGAAGGATTGGGTGTAACCATGGATGCGCATTTCATTTGATTGGTCTGTTGTTGCTAGAATGTGGTATAAATATGTCTGATGGTTTCAGTAATAAAGATGTTAACTTGTTCACAAAATGAATGTGTGAAATTCGTTATTGATTCTGGATGCTGGTTACTGGAGTAAGTTCTTTTCAGAACTTAGAAAGATTTGTATGCTATACAAGACCACAGACATCTCTCAGTCTAACCTAGGGGCTGAAAGTTCTTCCTGCTGTACCGAGGTAAAACAAACCGGTCACACCTGTGGGGGGAGGTTTGGGCAATAGGCTCTTATCATACCCCATTCAACAGACAGATTGTGACAATTGGCTTTGGCTCTTTCAATACTTCTTAGTGTAGCACTCAACAAATAAATGAAAAAGTATTAATCAAAGCACAAGTAAATGGAAATATCATGCTATGTCAAGACAAGCTAAAACGTCTGTTTTTTGTATTGCTTTTACACACACACACACATATATATATATATATATATATATATATATATATATAGTACATCTGTGTTCACATTTGAATGTCTAAAGCAAATTATAAAAACTGCTTCCAGCTCAGAATAACACTGCATCCTGTGTGTATATATGTATGTTTTATATATATAATCTTTCAGCCACAGGTACATCTGTCCTCTGAGCTCTATTAAGTTCATGTTCATTGCTTCAATGATCTCATCTATCCATCACCGCCTCCTTTGTCCGCTTCTTCGTGTGCCTTCAATTTTTCCCAGCATCAGAGTCTTCTCTAGGGAATCTTGTCTTCTCATGATATGGCCAAAATATTTTAGTTTCAGCCTCATGATCAAACCTTTCAGTAAATGGCTTGTCTTGATTTCCTGAAGTACTGTTTTATTGGATCTTCTTGTAGTCAAAGGGATTCTAAGCAGTTTTCGTCAACAACACAATTCAACGGGCTCAGTTCTACAGTGCTCAGTCTTCTTTATGGTCCAGATCTCATATCTGCGGGGAATATTATTTGCCAACGGAAAAAAATGTAATATATATTAGACAGATAGATCATTGAACAAAGCCCGTTTCTTCCAAATCTGACTTGAGTGTTGGAATGAGAAACCTCCAGGATGTAATAGTTGATGAAGGTTTGAAATGAGGACCAGGTAGCAGCCTTGCAAAGCATCACTTAGTACGCTTGAGCTCTGAACACTCAGGATGTAGAATTTGCTCTAGTAGAATGAGCCCTGTCTGCCAAATGATAACATCTTGAAACAGTCACTACAAACCATTTGCTAATCATGGTGGATGAAGTCTTCTGAACTTTCCTGTAGTCATAACTAAATTTGAAAAGACTACTAATATTCCTCCATGGGCTTGTACAATAAAAATACAAGTTTTTGTAGATTTAGAAGATACAGACAATGATGATATTCTGAATCATATGGCATAGCAAATAATAATAATATCTTGTTTTAAATAGTATCTGGACACTACTTAGGGAGAAATACAGGCACAGGACAAAGATTAACTGTCATTAAAGAAGGATACATAATGTTTTTCAACAGAATGGCACAGTACAATCTGATTTCTCCTTACCAAGGTAATGGTCACTAGGAAGATTGTTCTTAAAGTCAGAAGGTAGTCTGAGAATGTTTCAGGAGTTACAAAGGAGATTCTGAAAGGGAGTGCTTGAGCTTGATAATATTTTTTAGGAACCAGATGATGGGGTCATGAAGAGCTATTTTTTTCCTTCAGAAATGTACCCCAACCAGTACCACTTGAGTCTGTTGAAATACTTTTCCAGTTTATTAGTCCCTTGGGGAAGCCCGCTTTTAGGTTATGGTTTTTATGTCCACTAGACTAGCAGCCCTATTAAATTCCCCCAATGTGAAAACCGCTAGCACATAACAGAGCCCTCTAGACTTGCGGCTATTAAATTGGCCTCTTAAAGCTCCCAGCAAATCATCTGCGGGTTACAGGCAGAAAAACCCTACAGGCTGTCGAAATCGGGAGTCCGTTGCGGCAAAGCCTTTGATCTGTCAAGCCCATGAATGTTACAATCACAAATCGCTATTATATTGCTACGAATCCCCAAAGACACACTGACGTTCAAACCTGTAAATGGCAAATGGAGGAAATAATATTACGGCCTCCAAATAGAACCCACAAAGGGTTTACAGACAAGTTCTGAACATTGTAAAATACAATATCAACACACCCGTGAACTTTAAAATATGTGGAAAGCATTGAAAGGCATTACAATTACTTGCACAACAATCCCCAAATAAAAAAAATATGCATTTAAAATAATTATTATTTCATCATGTGTTGGAATGGTCATGCATATGCCAATATAAAAAAGCCATGCTGCAAAATGCATAAATTAATTAAAGACACACTACTTGATTAAATAGCAACACAAAAACACGAAATTGCTGGTCACATTACCCTTTCTCACTCACAGACGCTCTAATAGGTACCCTGGAATATATATAAATAATTGCATATATATCTCGCTCATCACATCTACATTGGGAAAACAAATAGTGGCCAAATCACACCTCCACATCACATATATCAAGTACCAGGGGAACATTTTATTATTTGTTGTTCAGTCCGGTCTGGCTCTCTCAGACCCTATGGACTGCAGCACATTTAGCTAGGCGTCTGCCTGTGCTGTTCCACAAGGTTTGCATGCCAAAGATACTGGAGTGGGTTGACAGTTCCTTCTCTAGTGGACTGTGATTTGTCTGACCTCTTTGCTATCACCTGCCCACCTACAGTGGCCCTACTTTAGGACCAATCTTCCTAGTGACCGTTACCTTGGTATGGAGAATATCAGATTTTACTGTGCCTTTCTGTTGAAAAAAAAACATTTTTATCCTTCTTTAGTGACAGAGTTAATCTTTGTCCTGTGCCTGTATTTCTCCGCTCCAGTATCACCTGTCATATTGTTATCAGGCCCTCAGGGGAATGTTGATACTCCACAGTATCACAAATTAGTCTTTGCATGTGTATTAATCCTTCATTATTATTATTATTATTATTATTATTTATGATATATATTATTATATGATATCTAATGCTATTATTACTATTATTATTTGTATTGATCTATTGCATAGTAACTAGGGCTCATTAGTTTACATATATAGGAATGTGACATAAATGTGATGTATGTGGATGTCCCATAACCCTAACCTTTGAAAACCCACTGACACTGTGAGAATGGTATAACAAAGCTTTACTTCATACACAGAGCACAATCATAAATGGACAAGACATTGTGCATTAATATCATGGGTGTAGTGTTGGTGGATACCGGGAGAGCAAGAGGCTTGTGGGGAAAAGGGGATACCTAAACAGGAAATCCCCTTTTGGATCGCTACCTTTTTGTGGTGAAAGTGGTTGTGTACTTTGATGAAGCTATGAGCTATACCATGTAGGGTCAGCCAAGATGGGCAGGTCATGGCAGAGAGGTCAGACAAATCACGGTCCACTGGAGAAGGAACTGGCAATCCACTCCAGTATCTTTGCTAAGAAAACTTTATGGACAGGCACAACCAGAGACATAACGATATGGCACCTTAAGATGAGCCCCTCGGGTCAGAAGGTTCCTACTGGATTACTGAGGAAGAGCAGAGGGCAAGTGCAAGTAGCACCAGATCTAATGAAGTGGTTGGGCCAAAGCCAAAAGGACACCTAGCTGCAAATGTGTCTGGAGGGGAAAGGAAAGTCCGATGCTGCAGAGTTCGGATGTTATTTTCCTTGGATCGAAGATCTCTGCTGATGGTGACTGTAGTCAGGAAATTAAAGACGTTTGCTTCTGGGGACGAAAGCTATGGCATGCTTGGACAAGCTTGTAAAAAGTAAAGTTATTAAACTATCAACAAAGGTCCGCATTGTTCGAACTATGGTATTCCCAATAGTAACATACGGACGTGAGAGCTGGACCATAAAGAAATCTGAGCGCAGTAGAATTGACGCCTTGGAATTGTGGTCTTGAGAAGACTGCTTAGAGTCCCTTTGACTGCAAGAAGATTCAATAAATCAATACTTTAGGAAATCACTCGAAGGTATGATCATGAGGCTGAAGCTCAAATATTTTAGCCATATTAAGAGACGGCAGGATTCCCTAGAAAAGACTCTGATGCTGGGAAAGATTGAAGGCACAAGAAGAAGGGGATGACAGAGGCAGAGATGGATAGATGAGGTCACTGAAGCGATGAACATGAACTTGATGGAGCTCAGAGGGGCAGTGACTAAGAGATGCATATGGCGTAATGTGGTCCATAGAGTCACGGAGAGTCGGACGAGACTGAATAACTAAAAAACAACAAAGCTTTAATATTATGTTTTGAGTGTCTACTAGGACACTTTTTAACATTTTAGGTGTTTAATTAGTGTTCTTTTAAGGATTTTATCTGCTTTTGTGGTATGTTGAGCTTACAAGTAAAGCATTTGCAGAGCTTTATGACAACATGTAGGATGTTCACTAACTCTAATGTCAATTTAGGTAAGATCTCCTGTAGCAGCAGGGAACAGTTCACATACAGCAATCTCTCATAAGTGTTTACTGCAGGTGAAATGAAATAGCTAAACTAGGGCATACATAAACTTTTCACTCTCAAGATGTCCTACATGACCATTTAACTAGCAGGGACTGATGACATGCATGTTTCTGTCAATATTATTTTTAAAATTATACCATTGTATGGTAATCTGATCTTTCTGAATTGTGTTATTAGGATTAGTTATTCAAGATAATGGGACATGTTCACAGTGATAAGCAAAGTCACATAGGTCCCAATTTCAATCTTTACAATAACTGAGTCAAGTTGCCTACTAAATCACTATCACTATTTACTAAATCACTATTTATTCCAATCCAGAGAAACCCCGGCCCTACCAGAAGTAAGTTAAAAAGACCAAAAATGCAATCCACTTGTAGTTGTCCCATTCAAATGTCTCCCAAAGGAACTTCCATGGCACCTAAAGTTAAATCTTATGCCATGGAGGTGCTGTAAGGTCCTCCTTGATAAATAAAGTAACCCCTCATGTTAACCCCTATCTGTGAAGTCTAATTGGCTAGACAATCATCATTCATAAATTAGCAGGGGCACGGCTACTACACAATTCTGATGATGATTGATACATATTTGAGCCAATCAGAAGCCCCCCCCAAATTATATTTAATCCAGAAAAGTGCTGACAAAAAATCATTTGCAGCTGTTTTATTTATAGAGCATCATTTTTTTTATAAGTTAAGGCCCCTTTCAACGGTCCAGAAGATGAAGATCTAAGGGCTTCAATCGACATAGAAGAGGACCAGTATCACATATATAGTTGTGAGCATGCGAGTTGTTGCTAACGCAACAAGCGAGGGCACTGGGCGAGGGCCTCAGTTGCTGGCATGGAGTGCCGAAGGCGCTCCTTGCCAGCAACTAAGGACCCTCGGAAGCACAGCGAGCACAGAGAGCCAAGGCCCTCGCGAAGCGAGGGCACTGGGAGAGGGCCTCAGTTGCTGGCATGGAGCGCCAAAGGCGCTCCATGCCAGCAACTGCGACCCTCGCAAACTTCACGTCGCAACGCAAACAACACGACACACCAATTACGACACTCGCTAAATTTTACGAGCAACGCAAACAACATACGACACACGTTAACACACATTACGGACTCGCAACACTGGGACGCAACTCGCGAACATTACAAAATTAAAAACACAATACATACACACAGCACATACATAAAAAGCTTACCTACAGCAAGAGGTAGCATCCAGGACATCAAAAATGCAACTTACACCTTCATTTCACTCAAAATAAAAGAGTTTAGACACTAAAAAATTTCCTAAGCGACAGAAAAAATGGCTGCTGAACAAAACGAAAACGAGGCTACACACACAAACACCATACGAGACACGGGACAAGTACTCGTAGGTTATGATTTTATCTATTTTAGCAGCATTCAGAGGGCATTTTTGGAAGTTTTTTATGGTGTGTGATGTGATAGATGTTAGCTGATTTTTGAGTATACTTTACTCATTATTTTGCCCCGAGAGCCATGAAGTGGAGCCTATAGACTACGACTTTATTTTAATCTATTTATTGTTAGTGAGGTCTACACTACAACAAATGCAACCAGGAAAGGTATTATCATCATTTTCAAAGGAAGTGCACACTTATTGTTGTGCAGACACATAAATATGTATTATTGCTAATAGTACTAGTACAGTTTTGATGATATTATACTGTTGTCTCTGTGTGTTAAAGCCTTGAAATGTTGGAATAAAAAGCTAAAGGCTATTTTCTTATTGCTATACTACTACATTGCTACATTATTTACTATAGACTGTAAATATATTTGCATTAGTATTGCATAAGTTATATCCAAAACTATATGCAATTGTGAGTCTTTTAAATTTTGCAATATTAGTGTCTCTAGCACCTAGGTTGGTGATAAAAGTATTTTGTGTCATAAGAGTCTAGGGACACCATTCCATGGCTCAGTTTTGCAGATTTACGACTAAAGTTGACTGATAAACTTAATACGAGCCATCACTTCACACATCAAACTAAACCCTAAGAGAACTGCCCGCTGTTTGCTGGTAAATTACCTAAATTTGTAACCCAGTGATCCTACTGACATCTTCCAATAGCCCATCACATTGTTCTAGCCGAGATAAATTATTAGTGCGAATAAGTCCATACAAGTGCTGAGATTGTTAAAAAAAATCTATGATCAACAGTACCCTGGTCCTCATTCTTTTCCCTGGATAAGTGGCCTACCCATGTTGATTGAAGAATCATGTCCTCTTCAGTCTTGCTCAAAACCCATGATCCTTATCTTCTGGCCCTTTAAAATTTTCCTTTAAAAAAAAAACTGCTCCTCATAGCAGGTGCTCCTGCGACAACTAATGGCTTTTGGCATGCTTTCCTTCCGTAAATAGATTTTTTGCAGATTATTTGTGGCTGAAATATGTTTCAGTCACATTTCAGCCAATCAGAATCAAGTATTTGATATTGCCCTGTTTAACTTTTCCAGGATTCAATACCTAATCAATCAGAATTCATGGAAAGCATGCCTTAAGGAGGACAGTACATGGGAATCCTTGCAGATTCCGTGGTTCATAGAGGGTACTGATAGAATCATCTATGGGAACCACCCCAATCAGGCCATGGCATGTCATCTATGTTGAGCAGGGGCGGCTGGTGCATAGGGGCAAATGGGCATGCGCCCCCCCAAAAAAATGATCGATCACTTTAACATTGTATTTTAAATTGATATAGATAATACAATTTAATTATATCTATATATCAGCTTTCATGTGTTCTTTCATGTGATTTAAAATTAAAAAATTTGTATCTATCACTTTAAATTAACCCTTTGTGTGCCTTCTCCCTTGCCTGCTGTCTCTTCCAAGCCCCTAGTGCTGCTATAGTACAGTGAAAGCGTCGCGCTATAACGCTCAACTTCGGTGAATAGAAATTCAGTGTGCCATGAAATGTATAAATTTTCTTGACTGGCAGCTTGCAGCATCAACCAATCAGTGCTGCAGGCTGTCAGGTTGCTAACAACATCCCCTCTGACCATTGCCTCTGAACACTCCAAGCCAATAGAGCCTTGATGTTATGGTTTGAAATCAAGAGGGCTAATAAAAAAAACATGATTTCAAACCCTTACCACTCTGTTCCCGCTTTTTTGCCTGAAAGATTGTCCCTGATTGATAATCCCTGGCTGGACCCTGATCTACCCAACCTCAAAGTAAGTTTGCCCAACACTACACCACTCAAGCACCCTAGTCTTAATAAACTCAGGGCCTCCACTAACTAACCTATATATGCCCTGACATCCACATAACCCAAGCAACCACCTACTTACCTACCCAGGCCCGCAGTGCCTGGGGAACCCCCAAGCAGCCACCTACACACCAAACTACATACCGAGGTATACAGGCCCGCAGGACCTGGGAACTACCCCAATCAGGCCAGCAGGGTCTGGGAACTACCCCAAGCACCCAACTGCCAACCTAACTACCTACTGAGGCCTGGGGACCCCTCCATGCAGGCCAGCAGGCCCTGGGAACTACCCCAATCAGGCCTGTGGGGCCTGGGAACCACCTCAATCAGACCCACGTGGCCTGGGTACCCCCCCAAGCACCCACCCACCTAACTACCTACCAAGGCCTGGGGACCCCTCCATGCAGGCCCGCAGGGCCTGGGAACCACCCCAATCAGGCCAACGGGGCCTAGGAACCACACCAATCAGGGCCGCTGGGCCTGGGATCAACCCCAATCAAGCCCGCTGGGCCTGGGAACTACCCCAAGCATCCATCCACTCACCAACCCAGCTACCTACTGAGGCCACTGTATCTATATATATATATATATATATATATATATATATATATATATATATGTGTGTGTGTGTATTTATATATATGTGTGTATATATATATATATATATATATATAGTGGATATAAAAAGTCTACACACCCCTGTTAAAATGTTAGGTTTCTGTGCTGTAAAAAAAATGAGACAAAGATATATCATTTTTTTCCACCTTTAATGTGACCTATAAACTGTACAATTGAAAAACAAACTGAAATCTTTTAGGTAGAGGGAAGACAAAATATAAAAATAAAATAATATGGTTGCATAAGTATGCACACCCTTAAACTAATACTTTGTTGAAGCACCTTTTGATTTTATTATAGCACTCAGTCTTTTTGGGTATGAGTCTATCAGCATGGCACATTTTGACTTGGCAAGATTTGCCCACTCTTCTTTGCAAAAACACTCCAAATCTGTCAGATTGCGAGGGCATCTCCTGTGCACAGCCCTCTTCAGATCACCCCACAGATTTTCAATCAGATTCAGGTCTGGGCTCTGGCTGGGCCCTTCCAAAACTGTAATCTTCTTCTGGTGAAGCCAATCCTTTGTTGATTTGGATGTATGCTTTGGGTCGTTGTCATGCTGAAAGATGAAGTTCCTCTTCATGTTCAGCTTTCTAGCAGAAGCCTGAAGGTTTTGTGCCAATATTGACTGGTATTTGCAACTGTTCATAATTCCCTCTATCTTAACTAAGGCCCCAGTTCCAGCTGCAGAAAAACAGCCCCAAAGCATGATGTTGCCACCATCATGCTTCACTGTGGGTATGGTGTTCTTTTGGTGATGTGCAGTGTTGTTTTTGCGCCAAACATATCTTTTGGAATTATGGCCAAAAAGTTCAACCTTGGTTTCATCAGACCATAACACCTTTTCCCACATGCCTTTGGGAGACTTCAGATGTGTTTTTGTAAAATGTAGCCTGGCTTGGATATTTTTCTTCGTAAGAAAAGGCTTTTGTCTTGCCACTCTACCCCATAGCCCAGACATATGAAGAATACGGGAGATTGTTGTCACATGTACCACACAGCCAGTACTTGCCAGATATTCCTGCAGCTCCTTTAATGTTGCTGTAGGCCTCTTGGCAACCTCCCAGACCAATTTTCTTCTTGTCTTTTCATCAATTTGGGAGGGAGCTCCAGTTCTTTATAATGTCACTGTTGTGCCATATTTTCTCCACTTGATCATGACTGTCTTCACTGTGTTCCATGGTATATCTAATGCCTTGGAAATTCTTTTGTAACCTTCTCCTGACTGATACCTTTTAACAATGAGATCCCTCTGATGCTTTGGAAGCTCTCTGTGGACCATGTCTTTTGCTGTGGGATGCGACTAAGAAAATTTCAGGAAAGATTAACTAGAGCAGCCAAACTTTATTTGGGGTTAATCAGAGGCACTTTAAATGATGGCAGGTGTATGCTGACTCCTATTTAACACGATTTGGAATGTGATTGCGTAATTCTGAACACAGCTACATCCCCAGTTATAAAAGGGTGTGCATACTTATGCAACAACATTATTTTTCTTTTTTTTTTTTCTTTTCTCCAGCTAAACAATTTCAGTTTGTTTTTCAATTGAGTTGTAAAGTTTATAGGTCACATTAAAGGTGGAAAAAGTTCTGAAATTATTTATCTTTGTCTAATTTTTTTACAGCACAGAAACCTGACATTTTAACAGGGGTGTGTAGACTTTTTATATCCACTGTATATATATATATATATATATATATATATATATATATACCGTATATACTCGAGTATAAGCTGTCCCGAATATAAGCTGAGGCACCTATTTTACCACAAAATACTGGGAAAACTTAGTGACTCGAGTATAAGCCGAGGGTGGGAAATGAGCGGCCCCCTGTGTTCCTCTTGTGCCCTCTGTGTCCCCCTCTTGTGTGCCCTCTGTGCCCCTTTCTTGTGTCCCCCCTCTCTCTCCCATGTGTTTCTTTCCCCCCTCTCCCTCCCCTGTGTCTTTCCCCCCCTCCCCTGTGTCTCTTACCCTCCTCTCCCTCCACTGTTTCTCTTCCCCCTCTCCCCCCCCTGTGTCTCTTTCCCCTCCCTCCCTCTCCTGTTTCTCTACCCCCACTCTACCGTCCCTGTGTTTCTTTCCCCCCACTTCCTCGTGACTCTTCCCTCCCTTATCACCCTCCTCAACACTCCTCCTCAACAGCCCTCCTCATCCTCCCTTCTCATCCTCAACCCCCTTCCTCATCCTCCCTCCTCAACCCCCTCCTCATCCTCCCTCCTCAAGGGGCACAGAGGGCACACAAGAGGGAGACATAACCCTCATCCTCAACCCCCCTCCTCAACCCCCTCCTCATCCTCCTTTCTCAACCTCCCTCCTCATCCTCCCTCCTCAACCTCCCTCCTCAACTCACCTCCTCATCCTCAACTCCCCTCCCCAACCCCCCTCCTCAACCTCTCTCCTCAACTCACTCCTCCACCCCCTTCCTCATCCTCCCTCCTCAACCACCCTCCTCAACCCTACTCCTCATCCTCCCCCCTCATCCTCCTTCCTCAACCCCCCTCCTCAACCCCCCTATTCATCCTCAACCCCCTCCTCCTCCTCCCTCCTCAACTCACCTCCTCATCCTCAACCCCCCTCCTCGACCCCCTCCTCAACCTCCATGCTCAACCCAACTCCTCAACCTCCCTCCTCATCCTCCCTCCTCGACCACACTCCTCAACCCCCCTCCTCATCCTCCCTCCTCAACCCCCTCCTCAACCTCCCTCCTCATCCTCAACCCCCCTCCTCATCCTCCCTCCTCAACCCCCTCATCAACCACCCTCCTCATCTACCCTCCTCAACCCCCCTCCTCAACTCCCCTCTTCATCCTCCCTCCTCCACCTCAACCCCCTCCTCAACCTACAACCCCCATCCTCAACCTCAACCCCCCCTCATCCTCCCTCCTCAACCCCCCTCCTTTAATTACCTCCCCCTCTCCCTTTCCCCTCACTTACCTTCAATCAGCAGCTGCTCCTCCGCTCCTCTGCGCGTCTTCCGGCTGCGTTGGGACCTGGCCAATGCTAATGACGTGACACGCATGTGACGTCACGTCATTAGCATATGCCATAGCTCCTGACAAAGCCGGAAGACGCACGGAGGAGCAGCTGCTGATGGAAGGTAAGTGAGGAGAAAGGGAGGAGGGGGGTTGAGGAAGAGGAGGGGGATTGAGGATGAGGAAGGATATTGAGGATGAGGAGGGGGGTTGAGGAGGGAGGATGAGGAGAATGATAAGGGAGGGGGAGGAAAAGAGACACGAGGGAGAGGGGGGGAAAGAGACACAGGAGAGGGGGGAAGAGACACGGGGTGGAGAGACAGGGGGGTGATTTAAGTATAAGCCGAGGGGGCCCTTTTCAGCCTTAAAGTCTATATAGTCTTGATTGGTATTTTAAGGTTTTTTAGGTACGGTTTGGGCCTATATAGTCCTGTTTAGTGTAATGTGGGTTTTTAAGGTCCGGTTGGGGCCTATATAGTTCCGCTTGGTATTTTAGTTTTTTTTAGGTACGGTTTGGGCCTATATAGTACTGATTGGTGTAATGTGTGTTTGTAAGGTCCGGTTGTGGCCTATATAGTCCCGCTTGTCATCACAGGGTTTCTTTTAGTTATGGTTGGGTCCTATATAGTCCCGCTTTGTTTAATATGTTTTTTTTTAGGTATGGTTGGAGCATAGATAGTCTCGCTTGGTTTCATAAATGTTTTTAAGTATGGTTGGGGTCTTGCACTCTCTGATTTGTTTGCTTGTTTTATATCACCCCCAGGTACAAACACTCTATTATGGACTACTACACTTAAAGACACCCCGAGAAGGAGAGTCAACTGTTGGTGAGTGTCATTGCATTCATGCAGAAGAGAAATGTTAGTATTTGCCTGAATCCCAAGATTCTAGAATTTTTGAACAATATAAAAAAATCAGTAGGTGGAGTCTATTTCAATGGGAGGGGCAAGTATAGGGTAATTGGGCGGGGTATATAAAGGTCAATATGACATCAGGGGAGAAGTTTAAAATGGGTGGGATCTGTATAAGGGGAGGAGCCAAGTCTTGCTTTGGCGCCCCTTCAACTTAAAAGTTCACCAGCCATCACTGATGTTAAGGGGAATTTTTTGGAAGGTGCCATTGGCTCACCTGGTTAAAAAAAACTCCCACAGTTATGAGGAAGCCTTTTCTCGCAAGTACATGGCCATTTAAAATGGAGTCCAAAGATGTGGATCTGTCCTTAATCAACATTTCCATGTCTATTATCACCACCATTTCCTATTCTTAAACCTTAGCTATAAATCTATACATGGCGTTGCTCCTCCAAACCTTGCCTCACTAAACTTAGCTATGTCTCTGCTTTCTGAATTCTTTTCAAAACTTACAGTCCCATTCCTGACCAATCCTGTTTCCACTCCTTATTTCTCCTTGCACTACTTCACAAAAGACAATCTCCCAACCTACACACAGTTTGCACCTACTTCCTCTCTCCTTCCAACTGATACAACCTAGATTCTCATACCCTACTTCTCCTTATCTCTTGGCAACATTTATTGTGCTGCTGACCCCAATATTTCACCTAACCTGTTGCGCTATTTCAGCAACTAATCCAAACTTCAACCTGTGCTCAGTCTATTTTGTTGTTCAGTCAAATACCCTGTTTTAGAATAATTTAAAGCATCATGGATAAAGGAGCTATTTACATTGTAAGTAATTACAAAAAAATAATGTAACTATTTTGTAAAGATATATTTTTTCCATTGCTAATATATAATACTAGCGAATTGCCCGTCTAATAATGACGACAATGAAATTGTAAGGTAGCTAATGCTGTTTGGTGTGTAATAATGAAATATGTAATACATTAATAAATGAATATACTTTACCTATTTTGAAGCATTGTGTTGAAGAGCTGCACTCTGTTTAGATTTTGCTGCAGCATTAGTGGTGTGGAGCTGCTGTGTAAGCTTGATGAATGTGTGCAGTGTAATACTGTGCGTGGGCAAGACCAAACCGTTAGCGTAGTCGTGTACTTCCGTATTGGCGTAAAATGGCGGGTAATGTGTGGTATGCGTCTTAGCGGAATATCCGTAGGTCTTTTGTGGTGTTTTGCGAGTTTCGAGTGTTGTTTTGCGAGTGTGTTGTGGTGTTTTTTACGTGTTGAGAGTGCTGTAGCCTCGTTTTCGTTTTGTTCGGCGGACATTTTTTCTCTCGCATATCAAATTTTTTATTGTCCAAACTCTTTTATTTTTATTGAAAGGAAGGTGTAAGTTGCATTTTTGAGGTCCTGGATGCTCCCTGTTGCTGTAGGTAAGTTTTTTATGTATGTGCTGTGTGTATGTATTGTGTTTTTAATTTTGTAATGTTCGCGAGTTGCGTCCGAGTGTTGCGAGGCTGTAATGCATGTGAACGTGTGTGGTATGGTGTTTGCGAGTGTCGTAATGTGTGTGCCGTGTTATTTGCGTTGCGACGTTTATGGCCTCCAGCCCATGATGCCATGTCCCCCCAGGCTAAGCCTTCATGTCCCCCAAGGCCAGGCCTTCATGGGCCCGATCAGACCCATCAGACTACTTACATTCATCGAAGCTGTTCAGAAAATGTGCAGGCAGGGGAGACATGGCGGAGGTGAATTGAGATGCTCCAATTAATGTAAGTAGTCTGATGGGTGTAATGGGGCATGGAGTTCTGCTCCCTCTCTCCAGCGGCGGGGTATTGTGGGGAGGAGGTGGCTGCAGGGCCTCAGCGTGAGCAACGGGCTGTACGCTGCGAGCAAGGGCCTCAGTTGCTGGGATGGAGCGCCTTCGGCGCTCCATCCCAGCAACTGAGGCCCTTGCCCGCGCCCCTCGCTACGCGAGCCCGCAAGCGTGAGCAACGGCCCGTACGCTCACAACTATATATGTGACTAGCGAATTGCCCGTCAAAAAATGACGGCAATGAAATTGTAAGGTAGCTAAATTACTAAATGAATATAGTGTACCTATTTTGAAGCATTGTGATGAAGAGCTGTCAATCTGTGTTGATGTTGCTGCAGCATTAGTGGTGTGGAGCTGCTGTATAAGCATGCTGAATGTGTGCAGTGTAACACTGTGCGTGCGCGAGACCAAACCGTTAGCGTAGTCGTGTACTTCCGCATTGGTGTAAAATGGCGAGTAATGTGTGGTATAGGTCTGTATCGGAATATCCGTAGGTGTTTTGTGGTGTTTTGCGAGTTTAGAGTGCTGTAGCCTCGTTTTCGTTTTGTTCGGCGGCCATTTTTTCTCTCGCTTAGATTTTTTTTTAGTCTCTAAAGTGTTTTATTTCGAGTAAAATCGAGGTGTAAGTTGCATTTTTGAGGTCGTGGGTGCTCCCTCTTGGTGTAGGTAAGTTTTTTATGTATGTGCTGTGTGTATGTATTGTGTTTTAAATGTTTGTATGTCGGCGTGTTGCGTGCGATGTTTGCGAGGTCGTAATGTGTGGTAACGTGTTTCGTACGTTGTTTGCGTTCCTCGTAAAATTTAGCGAGTGTCGTAATTTGTGTGTCGTGTTTTTTGAGTAGCGACGTGAATTTTGCGAGGGTTTGAGGCCCTTGCCCAGTGACCTCGCCAGCAACTGAGTCCCTCGCTTCGCGAGGGGCCTCAGTTGCAGGCATGGAGCGCCTTCGGCGCGCCATGCCAGCAACTGAGGCCCTTGCCCCGTGACCTCGCCAGCAACTGAGGCCCTCGCTTCGCGAGGGGCCTCAGTTGCTGACATGGAGCGCCTTCGGCGCTCCATGCCAGCAACTGAGACCCGTGCCCAGTGACCTCGCCAGCAACTGAGGCCCTCGCTTCGCGAGGGGCCTCAGTTGCTGGCATGGAGCGCCTTCGGCGCTCCATGCCAGCAACTGAGGCCCTTGCCCAGTGACCTCGCTACGCGAGGGCCGCGGCTCGCTACGCGAGGGCCGCGGCTCGCTTCGCGAGCCCGCAAGCGTGAGCAACGACTCGTACGCTCACAACTATATATGTGATGTGATATATATATATATATATATATATAATGTGTAAATATATATATAATATAATGTGTGTATATATAAATAAATAAATATATTATATATATATATATATATATATATATATATATGTATATAATGTGTATATATATATATATATATATATATATATATATATATAGTGTATATATATATATATATATATAGTGTATATATATATATATATATATATATATATAGTGTATATATATATATATATATATATATATATATAATGTGTATATATATATATATATATATATATATATATAGTGTATATATATATATATATATTGTGTATATATATATATATATATATATATATATATAATGTGTATATATATATATATATATATATGTGTATATATGTTGTATAATGTAAATAAGAAGCCATCTAGAGTATATTGATTTCACATAAAAGTCCAGGTCCTCAGAGATAATCCTCCCTACCACAATATTTAAATATATATACATTAAATGTGACACATAAACTTTAAAAAAACAGCTCTATCTTTCCATTTGTTTTTGCAGAGTGAGAGACAAATTTACATACACAGCTATATTATATACTAGCGAATTGCCCGTCAAAAAATGACGGCAATGAAATTGTAAGGTAGCTAAATTAGTAAATGAATATAGTGTACCTATTTTGAAGCATTGTGATGAAGAGCTGGCAATCTGTGTTGATGTTGCTGCAGCATTAGTGGTGTGGAGCTGCTGTATAAGCATGCTGAATGTGTGCAGTGTAACACTGTGCGTGCGCGAGACCAAACCGTTAGCGTAGTCGTGTACTTCCGCATTGGTGTAAAATGGCGAGTAATGTGTGGTATAGGTCTGTATCGGAATATCCGTAGGTGTTTTGTGGTGTTTTGCGAGTTTCTTGTGGTGTTTTGCGAGTTTAGAGTGCTGTAGCCTCATTTTCGTTTTGTTCGGCGGCCATTTTTTCTCTCGCTTCGTTTTTTTTTTAGTCTCTAAACTGTTTTATTTCGAGTAAAATCGAGGTGTAAGTTGCATTTTTGAGGTCCTGGGTGCTCCCTCTTGGTGTAGGTAAGTTTTTTATGTATGTGCTGTGTGTATGTATTGTGTTTTAAATGTTTGTATGTCGGCGTGTTGCGTCCGATGTTTGCGAGGTCGTAATGTGTGGTAACGTGTTTCGTACGTTGTTTGCGTGCCTCGTAAAATTTAGCGAGTGTCGTAATTTGTGTGTCGTGTTTTTTGAGTAGCGACGTGAATTTTGCGAGGGTTTGAGGCCCTTGCCCAGTGACCTCGCCAGCAACTGAGTCCCTCGCTTCGCGAGGGGCCTCAGTTGCTGGCATGGAGCGCCTTCGGCGCTCCATGCCAGCAACTGAGGCCCTTGCCCAGTGACCTCGCCAGCAACTAAGGCCCTCGCTTCGCGAGGGGCCTCAGTTGCTGACATGGAGCGCCTTCGGCGCTCCATGCCAGCAACTGAGACCCGTGCCCAGTGACCTCGCCAGCAACTGAGGCCCTCGCTTCGCGAGGGGCCTCAGTTGCTGGCATGGAGCGCCTTCGGCGCTCCATGCCAGCAACTGAGGCCCTTGCCCAGTGACCTCGCTACGCGAGGGCCGCGGCTCGCTTCGCGAGGGCCGCGGGCTCGCTACGCGAGCCCGCAAGCGTGAGCAACGACTCGTACGCTCACAACTATATATGTGATTAGACTCGCCCCCTAATGTGCTGAGCGGCTACTGCTTGTGCTGCTGAGCATTCTGGGACTTGAAGTTTTGTGCAGTGAGTTCTGGTACACCCACTTCCGTTTTTTTATTAGCGCGACGCGAGGGGCCGCGGGCTCAGGTAAATACAGTGATTGAGTATCCAGTTGGTGACCAGGAGGGCCTCAGTTGCTGGCATGGAGCGCGTTCGGCGCTCCATGCCAGCAACTGCGGCCCTCGCAAGCGTGAGCAACGGCTTAAGCAAGCTCGTATGCTCACAACTATATATGTGATACAATTATTCAGTAATATATTTTTGTAATGTTTCTTCTTTTTTCATATTGATTTGCTAAAAATATTTATTTTAGACAGCTTCATTGTCTAAAGACATTTAAACATAACAAATGAAATATGTTCTGTATCACAACTATTCATTCACATAGATAATTTTCCAGTGCAATGGAGTTTGAGGCCAATATTAGTGTTAAAAAATCTTTGCTTTTCTCACAGTGGAAGAGGTGTTTTAGATCCCCAGGGTAATATGGTTGCCTGAAACATTTTGGTTTCAAACATCCTGAGGCACTGCAGTTTCTGTAATTTACTGCTAGAGGTTATTGTTTCAGATGACCTACAAAATCACATCTTGTTTTTAATTTCCAGTATAGTAGGGATTATACTGCAGTAGCATGACTTTTTTATATGCTCACCAATGAATGTGATCCATTTTATTGAAAACGTGTCACTGGTTCCCTAGCCCAGTTCAGCTTTTTCCTTTATATCTCTTTGAGAAAATGCTGCATTTTAGTAAGAAATAAAATTCTGTGCAGTTTCTATAAAACTGTGCTTCTTAAGAGTTGATTCCCTAAGTACTATTGGAAGTTAAACCACCTGTTCTGGAATTATTTGACATTTAGTTGAATTATAGAATTAGATTTAATCAATTGTGATCTCTCATGTTTTAAGTATACATGTACAGTATTTCTGGTAGAAATACACATCTGGACTCCATCACAATTTACTGATGTGAATAAATGCAGCTTGTATTTACAATTATTATCATATTTTTTAAGTTTTACTTTATTAGGTAATAATAAAATAGGCAACTGCAATGAATTTGCAATGGCAGTAATCAAGAAAACTTTATGAAACCACAGTGAGAAGGCACATGGACCCTGCAATGTTAAATAATAAAATGAAGTGCAGAATAAAACCTCCAACTCACCCACCTATTCCATGGCTGTTGTTGACAGTAGATGGAGAGGTCATTGCAAGCACCTGCATCTACCAACAAAGAGCTGAAACTATTAAAATCTTCATATAGCATGGTTGTGCCCACTACTCCACCTACAACTGGAATCTGGGCACATGCAGATGACATTCCAAGTAATACAGACTCATGAGGATTGTATTAAGCAGTTAGCTACACCAACTTGTTTTGAAGTGGAACTGTCAGTATCTTGTGATTTGCCTAAAGGACACACATCTCACCCCCTTAACTGAAAAATGATGGAACCAGCATGTGCAAAACTAGAACACAGTAGCCAAACCTTCAATTATCCAATTTAAAAATACATATAGTCCATCCATTTTTAGGAAAGACTCTAAAAACTGAAGATATATAATATTACATCTCTACAATAACAGTTCTGTATAATTATTATCAGTATTAATAAGTATTTATTTAATAAACTCAATACAATCTAAGAAAAACAACTGTAGAAATGGAAATTGTGATGTTTCACTACACAAAAGGGAAAAACATTAGATTATTAGTCCAAAATTCAGTGTAAGGCTGTCAGTGATATATAGTTGTGCTAAAAAATGTGCATACCCTGGCAGAAATTGTGAAATTTTGGCATTTCTTTTGACTGATCATGCAAAAAAAGTGTCTTTTATTGAAGGATAGTGATCACATGAAGCCATTTATTATCACGTAGTTGTTTGGCTCCTTTTTAGATCATAATTATAACAGAAATCACCCAAATGGCCCTGATCAAACGTTTACATACCCTGAAGGTGTGGCCTTGTTATAGACACACAAGGTGACACACACAGGTTACAATGGCAATTAAAAGTTAATTTCCAACACCTGTGGTTTTTTTAAATTGCAATTACTGTCTTTGTATAAATAGTCAATGATTTTGTTAGCTCTCACGTGGATGCACTAAGCAGGCTAGATACAGGGCCATGGGGAGCAGAAAATAACTGCCAAAAGACCTGCGTAACAAGGCAATGGAACTTCATAAAGATGGAAAAGGATATAAAAAGATATACAAAGCCTTAAAAATGCCAGTCAATACTCTTCAATCATTTATTAAGAAGTGGAAAATTGGGGGATCTCTTGATACCAAGCCAAGGTCAGGTAGACCAAGAAAGATTTCAGCCACAACTGCCAGAAGAATTGCTTGGAATACAAAGAAAATCCCACAGGTAACTTCAGGAGAAATACAGGGTGCTCAAGGAGCACAATACAACGCTACTTGAACAAAAATTAGCTGCATGGTTGAGATGCCAGAAAGAAGCCTTTACTGCACCAATGCCACAAAAAAGCCCGGTTACAATATGCCCGACAACACCATGAAATGCCTCACAGCTTTTGGCACATTGTAATTTGGAGTGACAAGACCAAAATGGAGCTTTATGGTCACAACCATAAGCTCTAAGTTTTGAGAGGGGTCAACAAGGTCTATAGTGAAAAGAATACCATCCCCACTGTGAAGCATGGTGGTGGCTCACTGATGTTTTGGTTGTGTGTAAGCTCTAAAGGCACGGGGAATCTTGTTAAAATTGATGGCAAGATGAATGCAGAATGTTATCAGAAAATACTGGTAGACAGTTTGCATTCATCTGTATGAAGGCTGCGCATAAGACGCTCTTGGACTTTCCAGCATGACAATGACCCTAAGCACAAGGTCAAGCTGAACCTCCAGTGGTTACAGCAGGGAAAGGTGAAGGTTGTGGAGTGGCCATTGTCAAGCCACTCTGGAGAGATCTCAAACGTGCGGTTCATGCAAGACGACCAAAGACTTTGCATGACCTAGAGACATTTTGCCAAGACGAATGGGCAGCTATATCACCTGGAAGAATTAGGGGCCTCATAGAAAACTATTAGTAAAGACTGTACACCGTCATTGATGCTAAAGGAGGCAATACACAGTATTAAGAACTAAGGGTAAGTAAACTTTTGATCTGGGTTTGGGTGATTATCATTATCATCTAAAAAGGAGCCAAACAACTACGTGATAATAAATGGCTTCAATAAAAGACACTTTTTTTTGCATGATCAGTCATATTTTCAAAATAAATGCCAACATTTCACAATTTCTGCCAGGGTATGCAAACTTTTGAGCACAACTGTATATTACTCCTGGATGAACTCACTGTGTAGGTGCTCTGCATGATTCCTAAATTGAACCAATATGATCTGCAGATAACCTTGAAACATTGCCAGATGCTATCCTTCTTATTAGAAAACCAATTTTTTATTAGAGAACCAATTGTAGTTTTACTATGGAGTGTTGTAGTAACCACGTTTATGACTGAGAAGATAATGTATCTATAGAACATCCATCAATATTTAAGTAACACAGAATGAGATGATTCACATACACAATAAAAGTAGGGCAGCTTTGCAGTAAAATGCTGCAGAACAGAAATATATTGAAATATATTGATTTACTTGCTATATTTTTTTATTTTTTTTACAGTACGTGCAGTTGCTGGAAATTATTAACAGCGTTAGTTCTTGGTGAGCCTTGAGACATGCATTTAGTGCTACATGCATTATTTTTGCACTTTGCTGGTACAATTTTTGTTTATAATATCCTAATGAATGTCCAGCTGTGCTGTCACATTAGCTCATAGATACTTCCTACATATGGAGTACCAAGACAAACCTTTGTCTAAACATTTTGCATCACTTTCTTTACCTTTGCCTTTTACAGGCAAACTCCTTAAGTACATTTTCCCCAGTAAATTAGTCAATGAGGCCAGGACATACAATCAGAGGCTTGGAGCCTCATTCAATTGAGCCATCGGGAGATCTGGGCTTCGGGAGATCTGCAGCATTTAAAATTCAAACTCCCCGCATCGTGGGCCCCTAAAGGGTCCGTGGCACACAAATAGTTAACCCCGGCCGTGGGCGTACTGTAAGTACCCCCGCTGCACCTAACATTAACCCCTCTATGCTGCGGGGTCCCCATCGGGACTCCCACAGGGTCCCCTGATTAACCCTTGCTCACGGGTCCTGATCGGGACACCAGCAGCATTTAAAATTAAAATATCCAGCCTCGTGTGTCCTTAAACGAGGCGCGCTACAATTGTTATTAACTTCCTAAAATTAACCCAATCACTCATGGGGCTCTATACAGATCCCCATGAGCTTTTAATTAACCCTGATATTAACACTATAATTGCCATGAGAGTCCTCCAGGACACTTGTGACACCAAGTCTAAGCACTACCCTGCACTACACTATTATTCCCCCAATAAACCAATAAATCGAAATTAAACCCCTCTAAATAATTAACCCCCTCTAAGTAATTAACTCCCCCTCTAAGTAATTAAACCTATTTAACCATCACCACTATTTAACTGTACCTAATTAACCCTAACTGTACCCAATAAACCTTAACTGTACCTAATTACCCCTAACTGTACGTAATTAGCCCTAACTGTACCCAATAAACACTAACTGTACCTAATTTCCCTAACTGTACCTAATTAACCCTAACTGTACCCAATAAACCCTAACTGTACCTAATTACCCCTAACTGTGCCCAATAAACCCTAACTGTACCTAATTACCCCTAACTCTACCTAATTAACCCTGTTGTTGTTTAGTCGTTCAGCTGCGTCCTACTCTCCATGACTCTATGGACCACAGGACGCCAGGTCCTCAGTCACTGTCCCAGAGCTCCATCAAGTTCATGTTCATTGCTTCAGTTCCTGAAGTCTCATCTATCCATCTTCGCCTCTGTTGTCCCCTTCTTCTTGTGCCTTCAATCTTTCCCAGCATCAGAGTCTTTTCTAGAGAATCCTGCCATCTCATAATATGGCCAAAATATTTGAGCTTCAGCCTCATGATCATACCTTCTAGTGAACAGTGTGTCTTGGTTTCCTGAAGTATTGAATTATTGGATCTTCTTGCAGTCCAAGAAGTCTTCTCCAGCACCACAATTAAAAGGCGTCAATTCTACGGCGCTCAGATTTCTTCATGGTCCAGCTCTCACATCCGTTAGTTACTACTGGGATTACCATAGTTAGAAATATGCAGAAATATGATAGTTTAATATATTTACTTTTTACTAGCTTGTCCAAGCTTGCCATAGCTTTCTTCCCCAAAAGCAAATGTGTTTTAATTTCATGACTACAGTCACCATCTGCAGAGATCTTGGATCCAAGGAAAATCAAATCTGTCACTGTTCCACTTCTTCCCCGTCTATTTACCAGGAAGTGAGATTGCCGTTTGCCATGATCTTCGTCTTTTTAACCCTAACTGTACCTAATTAACCCGTATCCTATTAACAGCTACCCTATTAACCCCTACCCTATCCTATTAACCCCTATCATATTCTATTAACCCCCATCTACCCTACCTTATTAACTCCTATCCGATTCTATTAACCCCCCTCTACCCTAACCTATTAACACCTATCCTATTCTATTAACCCCCCTCTAACATACTCTATAAACCCCTATCCTATTCTATTAACCTCCTCTACCATACCCTATTAACCCCTATCCTATTCTATTAACCCCCCTCTAACCTGCCCTATTAACCTCTGCATTACCCACCTAACCCCCTAATAAAATCCCTAACACTCCACTAAGTACAAAAAATAAAAACACCCACATTACAGAAAAAAAAACAAAAAAAAAACTACTAAGTACAAGAAATAACAAACTACTTATTACATGAAAATAAAAAGAAAAACATTACAGGGAAAAAAAAGACTTAAACATGAAATAAAAGCCACTATTAAAATAAAAAAAGATTTACAACCTGTAAAAAAGAAAGAGTTAAAGAGTCCACTGACCTGGCCAAAATGCGCCTCCAGCGGTGATCCCCGATGTCCTGGTCTTCACTCTTCTGGGCCAGGAAAGACCCTTCCAACAAAAGAAAACTGCTACTAACTGAGCTCCTCCCTTGCGGAGCTCCCCTCCGCAAATGACAAAACACCTACAAAACAAAACATATCATTACAGTAAATAAACAAATACTGACAACCTGGTAAAAAGAAAGAGTTAATTGTCTACTGACCTGAACAAAATGCCCCTCCAGCGGTGTCTATCAATATCTTGGTCTTCAGTCTTCTGGTCCAGGAAAGGCCCCTCCAACAAAAGAAAACTGCTACTAACGGAACTCCCCTCCGCAAATGAAGGTTCCCGACCAGGATCCCTGCAGCAAGGGGTTAATGTGGGGACCCTACGGGGGTCCCGATGGGGACCCTGCAGCAAGGTTTCATTTAGGGAGCCTGCGGGAGCTCCCACAGGTTTGATTGACATCATGAGGATGGTTTCATTTACTATTGGCTCTGTCTGAACAGTAGCTATGGGCTTGCATGTGCAAGCCCTGTTCTGCTTACATATGGAACCAGGGTTTATGATTTTGGATCTCGGACAGCAAGTTGCAGCGTTGTTTAATTGAATAGCACCAGAATCAGAGACAAACAGGAGCCCGCAGCATGCCCATAGACATATGGCCTACATTCTATAACTTGCGGCATTGTAATTGAATGAGGCTCTTGGTCAGAAGACTTGTAGCTTAGACAATTAAAAGTTAATTAGAAGGTAAGACTCAAACTAACAATATATTTTATATCTATTTTCATAAGTAAAGTCTCTGGAAACCAGAAGCCTCATTAAATTGAGCAATTGTAAGTTACAGTAGGCCGTAATGGAGGCTGTAAGTTATTTTGCTTTCAATTTGCTTTTTTTGCGAGCCGCAAACGGGCTCAGTGTTACGGGCTTGAAATCCTTGCAATTGTTAAAACCGGAACTTACAGCCCATCGAAGCCTTTAAACTTTCACGTCCACAAGAGTTACGATCGATAAAATCGCAAATCGCTATTCCACTGGTACAATTAGCCAGACCCGCAAATGTTTTCACCCCCGTAAACAGCACATGTAGAAGATAATCCTAGCAGTGCTAGAGAGGATTGACAAAGGGCTTAAAGACATGTCCATAGCACTGTAAATGCCTATAAGAATATCAATAATGCTCTGTAAATAATGGGGAAAGCGATGTAAGACATTAGAATTAATCGCACAACTGTCTCAAGCTCACAAACCACCAATCAAAACATTTTTTTTTATGTTTCAGTTCAGGGTTATATTGATCTCAGGAAACAATGAGTTAATACATATCAGGCCACCCTAATGGACTAGAACAGTATCTGCATTAATTTTATTTGTTTGTATTTCGCAGTTTTGAGAGTCCGATCGCATATTGGACCTCTAAACGCTAATTGATTGACATGTTACCTCCATCTTATACTGCCGTAATGATGGCGGTCTCATTTTCTATTGGCTGTTTTGGAATAGTAGTTAAGGCTTTGCTAATTCGTCATGTTCTTGCCCAGAACTGCTACGTATGAGTGCATGGTTTACGGTTTTGGCTTTCGGCCCGTAACTTGCAGGTTTGTTCAATTGAATAGCACAGTAATTGTAGCAGAGTGCGAGCCCGCAGCAGGCCCACAGACCTACGGGCAGTTTACTGCGAGATACGGGTTTCTAATTGAATTACGCTCCAGGCCTTCAATGATAAATGGCAATAATCACAATCAGGAACTAAGCTTTGTTAATATATAGATAATCTGTGTTGGCATTATCATTACAGAAATCTATCCCTTTAAATTATATCTTTAAAAAATTGGATTACACCAATACAATATTGAAATAGTTATGAAACCTATCAGAGAAAAAATCATCAATGAGATGTATGAGAACTCTTGGAGATATATTTCTATAATTGAGAGATTTTTTTACCTACCATATTATGTAATTATATGGTGTAATTTGTGTATGTACCTCTCCAATAACTATTTTATTATTATTATTATTATCGTTTATTTGTAACGCGCCAACATATTCCGTAGCGCTATACATAAGTTAAGTTACAGGCAATGACAAGTTAAAGATTCATACATTGCAAAGAGTGTATGGCCCTGTCTTTGAGCTTGGAATCCAGTGTACATAGCGCTTTCCCTAAAGCACTGCGCAGGATTGAAACTCGCAGACTTACAATCTAAAGGTTAAAGTTTGTATCTGGTACAGTAGGGAGAGAGTAGTGCTGAGCAGTGCTGAGCATGTTAGGGAGGAAGGTTATAGGCTTCTTTAAAGAGGTGCGTTTTTATTGATGTTTTGAAAGATTTAAGGAAGGAGGATAGTCTGGTGAAGCGAGGCAAGGAGTTCCAGAGAATAGGGGCAGCGCGAGAAAAGTCCTGGAGGCGGGAGTGAGAGGAGGTGACAAGAGTGGTAGAAAGAAGAAGGTCGTTAGCAGAACGAAGAGGGCGTGTGGGGGAGTATTTGGAGATGAGAGCAGAGATGTATGGGGGTGCGCTGTTGTTGAGGGCTTTATAAGTTAGGGTCAAGATTTTAAACTTTATTCTGGAGGCTAAGGGAAGCCAGTGGAGTGATTGACAAAGAGGAGCTGCCGACACTGAACGATGTGTACTGAAGATGAGTCTGGCGGAGGCATTTATTATGGATTGAAGTGGGGAGAGGCGAGTGATGGGCAGGCCAACAAAGAGCGAGTTGCAATAGTCAAGACGAGAAATGATAAGAGAGTGTATTAGAATCTTAGTAGTGTCTTGTGTAAGGTAATGGCGTATTCTGGATATGTTTTTTAGATGGAAAAGACAGGATTTGGTTAGAGACTGTATGTGTGGGATGAAAGAGAGGGCAGGGTCCAGTAGAACCCCGAGACAACAGGCTTGGGAGGTGGGAGTGATGATGGCGTTGTTGACAGAGAGAGAGATGTGAGGAATTGAAGCTGTAGTAGAGGGTGGGAAGATTAAGAGTTCAGTCTTAGACATGTTGAGTTTCAGATGGTGGGTGGACATCCAAGAGGATATACTAGAGAGGCAGTCGGAGACCTGTGCTAGAAGAGAGGGGGGTAGATCTGGTGCTGAGAGATAGATTTGGGTGTCGTCTGCATAGAGGTGGTACTGGAAGCCAAAAGAGTTTATTAGGGTGCCGAGTGAGGATGTGTAGATGGAGAAGAGGAGGGGGCCTAGGACTGATCCTTGGGGTACGCCAATAGACAGGGGGTGAGGAGAAGAAGATGTGCCGGAGAAGGAGACGCTAAATGATCGTTCTTGGAGGTAAGATGAGAACCACAAGAGAGCAGTGTCTCGAATGCCGAGGGAGGAGAGAATGTGGAGTAGAATTGAATGGTCAACGGTGTCAAAGGCGGCAGAGAGATCCAGGAGAAGCAAAATAGAAAAGTGGCCTTTCGACTTGGCGGTGAGCAGGTCATTGGTGACTTTTATGAGGGCTGTCTCAGTGGAGTGTTGGGGCCGAAAGCCGGATTGGAAAGTGTCCAGAAGAGAGTTAGAGGAGATGAAACTGGTGAGGCGGTTATAGACGAGCCGCTCCAGCAGTTTGGAAGCCAGGGGAAGTAGAGAGATAGGGCGATAGTTAGATGCAATGTCAGAATCGGATGAGGGTTTCTTGAGAGTGGGTGTAATTATGGCATGTTTTAGAGATGATGGAAATGTGCCGGTGTTTAGGGAAAGGTTGAAGATATGTGTGAGAGCTGGGATAAGTGTAGTAGAGAGGGGAGGGATGAGCTGAGATGGAATAGGATCTGAAGGACAGGTAGTGAGGTGAGAGGATGATATTAGGATGGAGACTTCATCTTCTGTTGCAGGGGTAAAGTAGTCCAGAGTGGCTGTGGGAATGGAAGGGGGGGTAGATTGGGTGTTGTTGGTTAGTAGAGTTAGTTGAGAGAGTGAAGTGTGTGAGCCATGGTGGGAGGAGAGTTCATTGTGGATAGATTGAATTTTATGTGTAAAATGGTTGGCAAAGTCTTCAGCCGTGAGACAGGAAAGGATGGGGGGAGGTGGTGGGCGAAGGAGAGTATTGAAAGTGGCAAAAAGACGTTTGGGGTTAGAGGACAGAGTTGATATTAGTGATGTAAAGTACTGCTATTTGGCCAGGTTGAGGGCAGAGGAGTAGGAACGTAGCATAAACTTGTAGTGAAGGAAATCTGCTGCAGAGCGTGATTTCCTCCATAGTCGTTCAGCAGTGCGGGAGCACTTCTGAATGTAACGTGTGTGTGTAGTGTGCCATGGTTGTGGATGAGATCGAGGGCGTCTGCGTGTAGTTATGGGGGCCAGAGTGTCAAGAGTGGAAGTGAGAGTAGAGTTGTAGTGTGTGGTGGCAGTGTCAGGGCAGTTGAGGTTGGTGATAGTGCTGAGAAGAGGTTGGAGCACGGTGGAAAGTTGGGTAGGGTCGAGTTCTAGCAGGTTTCTGTGGGTTATTGTGGCTGGGGTTGAAGAAGAGTGATAGGAGGAAGATGTGTTGAGGTTGAAGGTAAGGAGGTGATGGTCAGATAGAGGGAGAGGGTGGATGACTAGGTTGGAGGTGTGGGTAATATTGGTAAAAATAAGGTCAAGAGAGTGACCAGCATGGTGAGTTGAAGAATCTGTAAGTTGTGAGAGGCCGAGGGAAGAGGTGAGTGCAAGTAGTTTGGCGGCTGCTGAGGAGGTGGGGGTGTCAATGGCAATGTTGAAGTCACCAAGTATCAGTGTGGGAATGTTGGAGGAAAGAAAGTGTGGGAGCCAGGCGGAAAAGTGATCGAGAAATTGAGAGGAAGTACCTGGGGGGCGATAGATTACAGCAACACGTAGAGAGATAGGAGAGAAGAGGCGGATAGTATGAGCTTCAAAAGACGAAAATTGGAGGGATGGGACAGGGGGTATGAGGTGGAACGTACAGCGAGAAGAAAGTAATACACCCACACCACCACCTTGTTTGTTCCCAGGTCTAGGTGTGTGACTGAGGTGAAAACCCCCATGCGAGAGTGCTGCAGGGGAGGCAGTATCAGAAGAGGAGAGCCAGGTTTCAGTAAGAGCCAGTAGATTGAGGGAGTTGGTAGTGAAAAGGTCGTGAGTGAAAGTGAGTTTATTGCAGATAGATCGTGCGTTCCAGAGAGCACAGGAGAAAGGAAGAGTGGAAGGTTTGTGACAAGTGATGGGTATCAAATTTTGTGTTTTTCTGGTGTTTTTTGCCCTTGGAGTAGAGCGTGGCTGAAAGCAGGTAGAAATGAGGGAGGGACCTGGGTTAGGGGATATGTCTCCAGCAGCTAGCAGAAGGAGGAGTGAGAGTGAGAGAATATGGGAGTGGGACTTACAGTGATGTTTCTGCTTATGAGTGTTGGGGAGGGGATGAGATTGTGATTGGAGGAGAGAGAATAGCTCATGGGAGCAGAGAAGAGGAGAGGAAAGCAAGGAAGGTGAGATGGTTATAGTATTGGAGGTGTGATATGGATAGGCTGCAAATGATAGTCTGAGAGAGAGGCAGTAGAAGATGAGGAGGAGAAAAAAGTGAGAGAGCATTTCGACACAGTGTGTAGGTGTAGGGAGTAGATAAGATAAAGGTGTGAGAGTAAAAGAAAAATTGTTAGTGACCAAGATGGGAGAGTAGCTGGGTTGTGAGTAATTATATATATATATATATATATATATATATATATATATTCTTTTTTTTTGTTGTGTGTATTAAATTAGTTGAATCATTTGAAGCAGGTGATGCTGAGTGAGCAGGTGTAAGTCAGATGAGTATCTATAAATTGAGACAACGCAAGGGTGGGTAGGAGTGGGGCAGGGAGGGAGGGAGGGCAGAGAGAGCAGTGTCTGTGGAAGCCAGGTGAGTTTTTTAAAGATGGATGCTAGAGGCTGGAACAGAGAAGAGATTGTGAGATATAGTTTGTGGCTAGCCAGTATTTATGCATTTAAAAGGAGCATTTGGTGCAGACAGATGAGAAGGCGGGAGGGGAGCGGGAGATTGTGGTGAAGAAATACAGTGTGAAAGCTTACAATTTAACAGAGTAGTAATAAAGTTTCTATGTGAACAAAAATTATATCAGATATGGATATTTATAATTAATGTTACAGGAGGATACAGTAGAGTCAAAGGTGAATCAGTTAGATTGCTGTAGATACCTTGTGGCAGTGTCTGTGGAAGCCAGGTGAGTTTTTTAAAGATGCATGCTAGAGGCTGGAACAGAGAAGAGATTGTGAGATATAGTTTGTGGCTAGCCAGTATTTATGCATTTAAAAGGAGCATTTGGTGCAGACAGATGAGAAGGTGGGAGGGGGGCGGGAGATTGTGGTGAAGAAATACAGTGTGAAAGCTTACAATTTAACAGAGTAGTAATAAAGTTTCTATGTGAACAAAAATTATATCAGATATGGATATTTATAATTAATGTTACAGGAGGATACAGTAGAGTCAAAGGTGAATCAGTTAGATTGCTGTAGATACCTTGTGGCAGTGTCTGTGGAAGCCAGGTGAGTTTTTTAAAGATGGATGCTAGAGGCTGGAACAGAGAAGAGATTGTGAGATATAGTTTGTGGCTAGCCAGTATTTATGCATTTAAAAGGAGCATTTGGTGCAGACAGATGAGAAGGTGGGAGGGGGGCGGGAGATTGTGGTGAAGAAATACAGTGTGAAAGCTTACAATTTAACAGAGTAGTAATAAAGTTTCTATGTGAACAAAAATTATATCAGATATGGATATTTATAATTAATGTTACAGGAGGATACAGTAGAGTCAAAGGTGAATCAGTTAGATTGCTGTAGATACCTTGTGGCAGTGTCTGTGGAAGCCAGGTGAGTTTTTTAAAGATGGATGCTAGAGGCTGGAACAGAGAAGAGATTGTGAGATATAGTTTGTGGCTAGCCAGTATTTATGCATTTAAAAGGAGCATTTGGTGCAGACAGATGAGAAGGTGGGAGGGGGGCGGGAGATTGTGGTGAAGAAATACGGTGTGAAAGCTTACAATTTAACAGAGTAGTAATAAAGTTTCTATGTGAACAAAAATTATATCAGATATGGATATTTATAATTAATGTTACAGGAGGATACAGTAGAGTCAAAGGTGAATCAGTTAGATTGCTGTAGATACCTTGTGGCAGTGTCTGTGGAAGCCAGGTGAGTTTTTTAAAGATGGATGCTAGAGGCTGGAACAGAGAAGAGATTGTGAGATATAGTTTGTGGCTAGCCAGTATTTATGCATTTAAAAGGAGCATTTGGTGCAGACAGATGAGAAGGTGGGAGGGGGGTGGGAGATTGTGGTGAAGAAATACAGTGTGAAAGCTTACAATTTAACAGAGTAGTAATAAAGTTTCTATGTGAACAAAAATTATATCAGATATGGATATTTATAATTAATGTTACAGGAGGATACAGTAGAGTCAAAGGTGAATCAGTTAGATTGCTGTAGATACCTTGTGGCAGTGTCTGTGGAAGCCAGGTGAGTTTTTTAAAGATGGATGCTAGAGGCTGGAACAGAGAAGAGATTGTGAGATATAGTTTGTGGCTAGCCAGTATTTATGCATTTAAAAGGAGCATTTGGTGCAGACAGATGAGAAGGTGGGAGGGGGGCGGGAGATTGTGGTGAAGAAATACAGTGTGAAAGCTTACAATTTAACAAAGTAGTAATAAAGTTTCTATGTGAACAAAAATTATATCAGATATGGATATTTATAATTAATGTTACAGGAGGATACAGTAGAGTCAAAGGTGAATCAGTTAGATTGCTATAGATACCTTGTGGCAGTGTCTGTGGAAGCCAGGTGAGTTTTTTAAAGATGGATGCTAGAGGCTTGTGGCAGTGTCTGTGGAAGCCAGGTGAGTTTTTTAAAGATGGATGCTAGAGGCTGGAACAGAGAAGAGATTGTGAGATATAGTTTGTGGCTAGCCAGTATTTATGCATTTAAAAGGAGCATTTGGTGCAGACAGATGAGAAGGTGGGAGGGGGGCGGGAGATTGTGGTGAAGAAATACAGTGTGAAAGCTTACAATTTAACAGAGTAGTAATAAAGTTTCTATGTGAACAAAAATTATATCAGATATGGATATTTATAATTAATGTTACAGGAGGATACAGTAGAGTCAAAGGTGAATCAGTTAGATTGCTGTAGATACCTTGTGGCAGTGTCTGTGGAAGCCAGGTGAGTTTTTTAAAGATGGATGCTAGAGGCTTGTGGCAGTGTCTGTGGAAGCCAGGTGAGTTTTTTAAAGATGGATGCTAGAGGCTGGAACAGAGAAGAGATTGTGAGATATAGTTTGTGGCTAGCCAGTATTTATGCATTTAAAAGGAGCATTTGGTGCAGACAGATGAGAAGGTGGGAGGGGGGCGGGAGATTGTGGTGAAGAAATACAGTGTGAAAGCTTACAATTTAACAGAGTAGTAATAAAGTTTCTATGTGAACAAAAATTATATCAGATATGGATATTTATAATTAATGTTACAGGAGGATACAGTAGAGTCAAAGGTGAATCAGTTAGATTGCTGTAGATACCTTGTGGCAGTGTCTGTGGAAGCCAGGTGAGTTTTTTAAAGATGGATGCTAGAGGCTGGAACAGAGAAGAGATTGTGAGATATAGTTTGTGGCTAGCCAGTATTTATGCATTTAAAAGGAGCATTTGGTGCAGACAGATGAGAAGGTGGGAGGGGGGCGGGAGATTGTGGTGAAGAAATACAGTGTGAAAGCTTACAATTTAACAAAGTAGTAATAAAGTTTCTATGTGAACAAAAATTATATCAGATATGGATATTTATAATTAATGTTACAGGAGGATACAGTAGAGTCAAAGGTGAATCAGTTAGATTGCTGTAGATACCTTGTGGCAGTGTCTGTGGAAGCCAGGTGAGTTTTTTAAAGATGGATGCTAGAGGCTTGTGGCAGTGTCTGTGGAAGCCAGGTGAGTTTTTTAAAGATGGATGCTAGAGGCTGGAACAGAGAAGAGATTGTGAGATATAGTTTGTGGCTAGCCAGTATTTATGCATTTAAAAGGAGCATTTGGTGCAGACAGATGAGAAGGTGGGAGGGGGGCGGGAGATTGTGGTGAAGAAATACAGTGTGAAAGCTTACAATTTAACAGAGTAGTAATAAAGTTTCTATGTGAACAAAAATTATATCAGATATGGATATTTATAATTAATGTTACAGGAGGATACAGTAGAGTCAAAGGTGAATCAGTTAGATTGCTGTAGATACCTTGTGGCAGTGTCTGTGGAAGCCAGGTGAGTTTTTTAAAGATGGATGCTAGAGGCTTGTGGCAGTGTCTGTGGAAGCCAGGTGAGTTTTTTAAAGATGGATGCTAGAGGCTGGAACAGAGAAGAGATTGTGAGATATAGTTTGTGGCTAGCCAGTATTTATGCATTTAAAAGGAGCATTTGGTGCAGACAGATGAGAAGGTGGGAGGGGGGCGGGAGATTGTGGTGAAGAAATACAGTGTGAAAGCTTACAATTTAACAGAGTAGTAATAAAGTTTCTATGTGAACAAAAATTATATCAGATATGGATATTTATAATTAATGTTACAGGAGGATACAGTAGAGTCAAAGGTGAATCAGTTAGATTGCTGTAGATACCTTGTGGCAGTGTCTGTGGAAGCCAGGTGAGTTTTTTAAAGATGGATGCTAGAGGCTTGTGGCAGTGTCTGTGGAAGCCAGGTGAGTTTTTTAAAGATGGATGCTAGAGGCTGGAACAGAGAAGAGATTGTGAGATATAGTTTGTGGCTAGCCAGTATTTATGCATTTAAAAGGAGCATTTGGTGCAGACAGATGAGAAGGTGGGAGGGGGGCGGGAGATTGTGGTGAAGAAATACAGTGTGAAAGCTTACAATTTAACAGAGTAGTAATAAAGTTTCTATGTGAACAAAAATTATATCAGATATGGATATTTATAATTAATGTTACAGGAGGATACAGTAGAGTCAAAGGTGAATCAGTTAGATTGCTGTAGATACCTTGTGGCAGTGTCTGTGGAAGCCAGGTGAGTTTTTTAAAGATGGATGCTAGAGGCTTGTGGCAGTGTCTGTGGAAGCCAGGTGAGTTTTTTAAAGATGGATGCTAGAGGCTTGTGGCAGTGTCTGTGGAAGCCAGGTGAGTTTTTTAAAGATGGATGCTAGAGGCTTGTGGCAGTGTCTGTGGAAGCCAGGTGAGTTTTTTAAAGATGGATGCTAGAGGCTTGTGGCAGTGTCTGTGGAAGCCAGGTGAGTTTTTTAAAGATGGATGCTAGAGGCTTGTGGCAGTGTCTGTGGAAGCCAGGTGAGTTTTTTAAAGATGGATGCTAGAGGCTTGTGGCAGTGTCTGTGGAAGCCAGGTGAGTTTTTTAAAGATGGATGCTAGAGGCTGGAACAGAGAAGAGATTGTGAGATATAGTTTGTGGCTAGCCAGTATTTATGCATTTAAAAGGAGCATTTGGTGCAGACAGATGAGAAGGTGGGAGGGGGGCAGGAGATTGTGGTGAAGAAATACAGTGTGAAAGCTTACAATTTAACAGAGTAGTAATAAAGTTTCTATGTGAACAAAAATTATATCAGATATGGATATTTATAATTAATGTTACAGGAGGATACAGTAGAGTCAAAGGTGAATCAGTTAGATTGCTGTAGATACCTTGTGGCAGTGTCTGTGGAAGCCAGGTGAGTTTTTTAAAGATGGATGCTAGAGGCTTGTGGCAGTGTCTGTGGAAGCCAGGTGAGTTTTTTAAAGATGGATGCTAGAGGCTTGTGGCAGTGTCTGTGGAAGCCAGGTGAGTTTTTTAAAGATGGATGCTAGAGGCTTGTGGCAGTGTCTGTGGAAGCCAGGTGAGTTTTTTAAAGATGGATGCTAGAGGCTTGTGGCAGTGTCTGTGGAAGCCAGGTGAGTTTTTTAAACTATCCAAGACATCTAACTGTAATGATATCAGAAAAAATGGAAATACCTTACCTTATTAAAAAATTGGTGACCAATCCCTTAACAATCCATAACAGGAATCTGGCTTCAGATGGTGTGGGAAAAATACAATATATCTATAATGGGAAGAGAATAATATACTGTTATGTAAAGTTTAGTCAATCGTTAATATTTTACTCTGTCTTCACATAGTTGTTTTTAAAGCAAACTGTTCCAATGCAATATTGCTGTTAGTTAATATTGATACTAAGAACGTCCGATTACCCTGTTGCTTTTGATGCATTGCAGGATGTACCAAGCTTTAATTGTTACTCTTTTTCATTTCTCACAACGTCATGGCCATAGTGTGGCTATATTATCATATGGTTATCTCCTAGCTGCTTGTGTATACAGTGAAATAGTGTATAGCCTAGTAGCTTCACCATCTAAAAAGGATGAAGCCCATATACTCTAAGTGATAACAAGTGGCACTGTCCACTATGTACTATCATTAGTGCCAATAAAATAATTTATTTTGCTACATTTTAGATTTGTATAAATGATCAATGTTATTAAAGAAAAAAGCCATTTAGGCTACTATATTAAAAAGATTCTTGTTGAAGATAGTGCATTTGAATAAAACATGATTTTTAATTTAACTCATAATACATTGAGAACATTGCCAAGTATTTTCAAGTATCAGTTTGAGTTTAGACTTTACTATACAAATATACTGTATACTTCAGTGCTGTTAGGGTGCACTGGCCAAAATAGTCTTACCATATAGCAAAGCAAGAAAACTCCTTACTGCATCACTCTCCACCACACCAATCTTTACTCCAGGTGCCCCATGATATTGATAACTATTAGTTGTTTCGTTGTCACAGTTATCTTGCACTACAATATGGTATGTATTTACTGTATATACTCAAATATAAGCCAAGTTTTTCAGCCCTTTTTTTAAGGCAAAAAAGGGCCCCCTCGGCTTATACTCAAATCACTCCCCCCCCCCCCCCGTGTCTCTCTAACTCCCCCGTGTCTCTCTAACGCCCCTGTGTCTCTCTAACCCCCCCCGTGTGTCTCTATCCCCCCGTGTGTCTCTATCCCCCGTGTGTCTCTAACCCCCCCGTGGGTCTCTCTACCGCCCCGTGTCTCTTTCCCTCCCCCCTCCTCAACCTAAACCCCCCGACACCCGGTATATGCTAATGACGCGGCGCGCATGTGACATCACATGTGTGCCGGCGCCGAGTTAAGGAGCGGAGGCCGGAGCAAGAGCAGGTAAGTGAGGGGAGAGGGGGGAGGTATTTAGGGGGGTTTAGGTGGAGGAGGGGGGGTGAGGGGGGTTTAGGTTGAGGAGGGGGGTTGGGGTTGAGGGGGATTGAGGGGGGGGTTGAGGTTGAGAAGGTGGGTTGAGGTTGAGGGCGTTGAGGTTGAGGAGGGGGGTTGAGGTTGAGGAGGGAGGTTGAGGAGGGAGGTTGAGGATGAGGAGGGAGGTTGAGGATGAGGGGTTGAGGAGGGGGGTTGAGAATGGGGGGTTGAGGAGAGAGGATGAGGATGGGGGGTTGAGGAGGGGGGTTAAGGAGGGAGGATGATGAGGGAGGTTGAGGAGGGGGTTGAGGATGAGGAGGGAGGTTGAGAAGGGGGTTGAGGATGAGGAGGGAGGTTGAGGATGAGGAGAGAGGTTGAGGATGAGGAGGAGGGGTTGAGGAGGGGGGTTGAGGAGGGGGGGTTGAGAATGGGGGGTTGAGGAGAGAGGATGAGGATGGGGGGGTTGAGGAGGGAGGATGAGGAGGGAGGTTGAGGAGGGGGTTGAGGATGAGGAGGGAGGTTGAGGAGGGGGTTGAGGATGAGGAGGGAGGTTGAGGAGGGAGGTTGAAGATGAGGAGGGAGGTTGAGGATGAGGGGGGAGGTTGAGGATGAGGAGAGAGGTTAAGGATGAGGAGGGAGGTTAAGGGGTGGGGTTGAGGAGGGTGATAAGGGAGGGGGAAGAGACACAGGGAAGGGAGAGGGAAGAAGATACACGGAGAGAGAGAGGGGGACACAGAGGGCACAAGAGGGACACAGGGGGCAGCACATTTCCCACCCTCGGCTTATACTAGAGTCACTCATTTTACCCAGTATTTTGTGGTAAAATGGGTGCCTCGGCTTATACTCGGGTCGGCTTATACTCGAGTATATACAGTATTTATTTACATGTATGTAGTGCTTTTATCTAATTTGCTTTACAAATATTGCAAAAGCAGTACACACAGCAGCTCAAAATTATAGTCTTGGTGCAAAAGCATAAAGCAGTACACAATTACCAAAAATTATACCATTAGACAAAGTACAAAATTAGAAACCAATAGAGAAAGGGTTAGTTAATGTATGAAAGTTAGAAGTTTATTTCTAATGCAATGGACCACATTGTGTATACTGGTCACGGGTGTGCATTAACACAGGAGGATAGAGATAGTAGGAATATTTTTGTTAGCGAGTGTTACTCACTGATCAGGTGCAGCTGATTTGTATAACACATAAGATAAAACAAATCAGGAGTGGGTGGGAGAGGGGCAGCGAGGGAGAGGGAGATCAGGGTGCCTTTAAAATGGCTTCTATAAGAGGAAGAGAATTGGCATTTGAAGAAGAGAGCAAAGAGAAAGATAGAGAGAGATAAAGTAAATAAAGAAATGGAACAGAGAGAGGAGAGATGTAGTCAGAGTAGAGAAAGAGAGACAATAATCTGGATGTTGAAGATAAGGAACTTAGGGCACAGAATTTGGATGCATAGATGTAGTATTGGTAGAAACATACAATTTAACTAGAGAAAAAAAGAATCTGCTAAAAATAATATCAGGCATACAGTTACAAAAATTAATAATAATATATAGCAATGACTGTAATTATGGAATTCTCCACAGTCTGTAAATATCTATACGTCTTGTGTAGCTTTTTCAGTATTCCTATTTTCACAGGAGTGGGGTGGCCAGGTACAACTAAAATGGCTTCTCCAGTTGTGTAGCTTTTTCAGTGTTGCTATTTTCCCAGGAGTGGAGAGGTCGGGTATAATTAAAATAGCTTCTGTAAGAGGATGAAGATTGATGTCAGAGAGAGCAGAGAGCGAAAAAATAGAGAGATTATCAAAACATAGTACAACATTTGTTTAAATATTGTGTTGTATAAATTATTACCAAAATGTAATGTCATTGCTCACAAACGCAAAAATCTGGTACAGTTCAGTTACTCAAAGCTCTGCTTTAGTTTGAAACTTGTATTACAGCCAAAACTGAATCACTCTTTGAAACAAAATGATTAACCTTTTAAAGCTTTAATCCCCTGCCTATAATGTCAGCACACAAAGACTACAAAGAAATACTTCACCTTACATTTTTTCAGGATTATATTCTTTTCATAGCGATAAAAAAAAAAAAATGATAGCACACTCAAATATAATGAAACTATCTTGATGCAAAGTAATTATCCATGTTTGAAACTTGGATGATAGTAAAAAAACTACAGACATTTGATAATTTCAGATTAGCACAAACCACAGTGTTAAGATTACCAAATAAATACTGTAAGCAGGGAACATCTACTAAAAGGACTTACTAAGAAACTATAATTTTTGTTCTTAAATGTAAGAGATGCCTCTGAAGAAGTGGTTTTCGTCATCATGAAACAGGCTAAACCTTCTGGGCCTCATACACATGATTTTGGAACAGATCACAGCAAAGCATGCATCCCTATTAAATCTGCAGGGGTTACAGAGCGATTAAATTAGAAAAGGCCAATAGTAAAAGAGAATGTCATCTTTACGCCACTAAAACTGGAGGTTATGGAGGTTAAATTTCAATCACTTACGATTTTGAAGTCAGAGTTGCAATTGGGCCCGTATTCCAGAAATAATTCAATATGAAAAAATCAATAAATATAATATACTAGTCCATGCAAATTCTATTATATGTATTAACACATTGATTGCCGGGATCAATATAACACGGACATTAAACATGAAAAAAAATGTTTTATTGCAGATTTGCGAGCTTCAGAATGTTGTGCTATTCATTTTAATACCTTTCATTGCTTTCCCTGTCATTTAAAATACTGTAGTGTGTTTATATTTGTTTTTACAGTGCCACGGCCAGGAGTTTACCCCCTTGTTGGTCCTCTTTATTACCCGTAGGATCTTTGGCTACATTTGCCATTCACAAGCTTGAGGACTTGTAGCAATTCAATAGCGCTTTGAGATTGTTACATTTACGGGTGCTGTGCTGTAGCTGAGAGAGTCAACACACAGGTGGTCTAGGCATTGGTGGGTTTCTGAGCTTTAAAGAGAGAGAGAGAGAGAGAGAAGGTGCAGTTTTGTAGGTTTTGGGCTATTTTCACTACTAAGAAATATTAAAACTTAAATTAAAAGACACATAATTACTGATATCACATAATTCACACACATAGATTAATACATACACATAGCTATACATAGCAATAGGCCATAGCACATCTACACACATCCTTACCCCCCCCCCCCCATACTCATAGTATAATACACATAATACACACATTCTTGTTTTACCTCATACACATTCACGTATTTATTATATTGATTTATCCTTATATTCATTTCATAATTTCCAGGAGGCTAGAGCAGGGAAGGAGGAGAGTGAGGGGAGAGAGGAGAGGAGGAGAGAGAGGGGAACAGAGGAGGAGGAGAGAAAGGAGAGGAGGAGAGAGAGGACAGGAGAAGAGAGAGGACAGGAGGAGAGAGAGAGGGGAACACCGGAGAAGGAGAGGAGGAGAGAGAGGAGAGGATGATATGATAGAGGTATGGAGAGAGGGAGCGGAGGAGGCAGGTCAGGGAGGGTAGGCCAAGGTGTAGGAGAGCAGGAGGGGGGGAGGGATGTGCCCCCAGATGTAGGCTCACAAGGAGTAGGGAGAGAACAGGGAGGCCAGGAAACCAAGACACAGTTGGAAGGACAAGAGATTGTGCCAAAGTACAGGGCGCCCAAATATACCCCAGAGGAAATGACAATATTTCTCAGGGAAATCCATGCCCACTATAGTATCATACATGGTGGAAGGGAAGTGAAGTGAAACACGGATATGATGACAGCTGGATGAAGGTGAAGAGAAAAATGGCAGAGGAGGTCAGAGCAGTCCGTACAACTGGTGGTGGTCTCCCAGCCAATATTACATACTGTGCATGGGAGCAGACCCTGAAGTAGTGGATCATGCCAGCAGCAGAAGTGGACCTTCCAGGACAGCTGGACTTGGGTTTTCAGAGAACCCTGTAATGTAATCATCATATACACCATCACAACCTCATATGCACATACATGAACCCCACCGACAGAGATAACTGACATACCATAGCACTGTAAGCTCTCTGGTTATGACTAAAGCTATGTGGGGCAGCAATAACCATGTGCATTCAGGAAGCAAACATATCATTATCATAATTGTTATGAATGAAATGTCTGTCCAATACCTGCAGTTAATACTGATTCTGAGTAGAGTACCAGTTACCAAATAGGTGAAGATTGTTTTGACGTTCAAAAGAGCGTACATGTATTGGTGTGCCCACTGCGGCATATGCGATTACAGACTCTGATGAACTGCATGTGTGTGTCATGTACTAGCCTAACCTGGACCATGTCTCATCTGCATGTTAACAACCATTGCTGAGAATTGGTCACAGATTGGTCAATCTCACACACAGCACAGCAGATTCATGTGTCCTAATGAACTGCAGATGGTACACCACAACAGCATTACACATATTGATATAAGCCAAGATCCACTATGCTCATGTTATAGGTCAATCTTTATCTGTGTAAAACAATCACCACAGCCAATCACAAGTGACCATGATGTCAGGGATATGGAAACACACAACAAACAATTGTGTAGAGAATTCAAACTCAAGCACTATTGTACTTTCATTTCAGCACCCAGGAGACCTAGCCCACCCACAGAGACACATTCGGTGGCTCCACAGGAGGAGGAACCACATCCAACCCTGCAAATGGTGGTTGAGGAAGCAGAAAACATTCCAGAGGGCCCGGGACCATCACAGGAAGCTGGCCCATCAGCAGCAAGACGGCCACCCACATCATCATTGTGGTAAACACCCACCGGGCCCTCACACGCATCATGGGCACGTTCTCAGCCTTTTCATCCATCTCGACCTGAACCTCACATGTCTTGGAGTCAGCATCCACCACCACCTCCACAGATGTCCTGGTACTGAAGACCACCATCAGCAGGCCCTCCACTGCCACCTGGTTTGATACCATTGATGCCTTGGCAGGACCCCACTGCTCCTCCACTCCCAACCTGGGCTCACCCAACCTGGGCTACACCATCACCATGGCTGACACCACCACCACTGCTGACACCAACACCACCACCACGGCCAACACCAACACCATAGCCATGGCTGACACAACACCATTGCCATGGGCACCTCTGGCATCACCATCACCACTGGCACCTCTGGCATCACCATCGCCACAAACACCTCTGGCATTACCATGCCCACCGGCACTTCTTGCATCACCATCCCCTCCAGCACCCTTGTCATCACCACAGCCCATCAAAAGGCCCGATATGTCCAGGTCAAGACCTCACACCCCCTCACATGCTACTTTGAGGGAGAACATGCACCAGATCCAGAGGGAGGACCTTAATGGAACACTTGTCACTCCAGATGGAAAGGCAGAATGACATTGAGACTTTTCTCGTTGACAGCATCAGATCACTAGGTGGTGAGATGAGAAGGCACAATCGAAGGATGGAGAGGTATGAACAAAAGGCAAATAGGGACAGCCCAGAGAACACTCATTTAGCGGCTATTGGAATTGGTGGAAGGCCAGGTCATATCTCTCCAGCCTTTGGTTTCACAGGCTCAATTACCATCGGAACTAGTGTCATTTGCCTTCTCATCTCACCCCTTACCGCCATTGCCAGCTGCTATACAGCCACCCCAGGTGAAAGCACCCCTCACTCCAACACCTCCTCGTTGTGGTAGAGGGAGGACGCGTGGAGGCACGGAAGGTGGGGGCCCAGTTCTGAGTAGGAGGAGAAGGTAGGCGAGAACATCTCCTAAGTCCTCCTCATCCACACTCCTCAATGAATATTAGTATGAATGCTATCATACTATTGCCTTGCTACAGAGTGTGTACACGTATGGCTATGTTGAATATTTCAGCAATTGATGTTCAATGTGGATTGCCATTGAGATGAGGTGTTGACGTCAATCCAAATAATGTTCTGATTGATATCTTGTTCTTGTCTCTGTAGGTCTTAATAGCTAAATCTCACGACCATGAAGGCATGTTCCTCAACCTCCTCTTTCTGTTTTCCAGGTTCTGATCATCTATTTGGGATTATTTTTAATATATTAAAACACACTGTGTGTGGAATAGATTTGTATGACATTATGCATGATTTATTGCTGTTTAATTGAGCAGATGATAACCAAAAGTTAGGGCTATGCGCATTATTGGTTACTTTGATTAAATGGAGGGATTTCTGATGAGCCTCTTTTTCATCAGATTACGGTTGCAATGGTGTAGTGACCACATGTGACCCAAGTAGGTGCTATGCATCATGCTTATTCTAGACTAAGACATTACCCCCTTTAGGTATCCCCTTTTTCCCATAAGCCTCTTGCTCTCCTAGGATCCTCCCACACCACACCCATGATATTAGTGCACAGTCTTGTCCATTTCGGTGCACGGTGTAGGAAATAAAGCTTTGTTATACTGTTCTCACAGTGTCAGTGTGTTTTCAATGGTTGACATCGACATACATCACATTTGTATCACATTCCTGTATCTGTAAACTAATGAGCCCTAGTTACTATGCAATAGATTAATACATATAATAATAATAATTTAATAATATAGAGTTAATACACATGAGAGGTCCAATTTGTGATAATGTGGAGTATCAACATTCCCCTGAAGGGCTGATGAGAGTATGACAGGTGATAATGTGAATTGATTGATAGCAAAACACTTGATGAGATTTGACCAAGTGATAATGGATATACATCTTGGCACCTGGACAACAGCAATGTCGTCAGACTTTCCAGGATGGGCGTTTTGGAGATTGTCCCTGATGCCTCTGCACAGCCTCCATGTGTTTGTGCGGCCCTTCCTGATGGGTTAGAGTAAATTAGTGTGGTGTATGTTCCCCTGGTACTTGATATATGTCATACGGCGGTGTAATTTGGCCACTATTCCTTTTCCCAATGTAGAACTGATGAGTGAGAGGTATATAAGAATATCTTTGTATTTTTAGGATCCACATTAGAGTCTCTGTGAGTGAGTTTTGTGTTTTAATCAGGTAGTGTGGCTTTAATTGCTTTCTGCATCTTGCAGCAAGACTTTTCATATTGGCATATGCATGACCATTCCAACATATGTGAAAAGAAAATATTTTTTTAAGGCCTTAAAAAAATTTGTGCAATGAATTCTAATGCCTTCCATTGCTTTCCCCATATTTTATTGTTAATTGGTATGTTTTAATTTTCTTTTGCAGTCTACAGATTAGTCTGTAAACCCTTTGCAAGTCCTATTTGGAACCTGTAATATATTTGGCTACATTTGCCGTTTGCGTGTTTGAAGGCAATTGCGTCCTTGGGGAATTGTAGCAATTGAATATCGATTTTAGCAATTGTAACATTTGCGGGATCGAAACATCAAATGATTACATGGGTTGGGAGTTACGATTTTGACAACGCAGGGATTTTCAGCCTGTAATCCTCAAATTGTTTGCTGGTAGCTAAAGGACCACAATTGAATAGCAAATTAGTTTATGGGCTACATTACGGGCTCCAGTAATCAGTGGATGCATGGACCAGGGAGTCCTGTGGCTATTTGATACTTATTGGAATGCCCTACATAGCTTATATCATTTGAAATTTCAAATGTGACTGTGTTTTAAAATTTGTATAATATATATAATTTTTTTTTTAACAATCAGTTTTATTAATCAGCAAAAATGTCAAAATATACATTGTACAAAAAAGTACAAAGAGGTCACAAAAAAGGAACTTGAATAATTCTGAAAAAGCAAACAAGCTACTTTGGGATTTTACATAGATTCATAAAACATATTTAGCACAGGTAACAGTCTCTAAATATACAAATTCAGCTAAATAAACAGCAGTTTGTAAAACATCTTCGGAAAAAAAAAAAATTTTTAGAATATAAAGCACAACATAATAGAAAAAAGAACAAAGGAAACGTAGGCATAAAGGTTAAGAATAAGAAAAAAAGAGGAGAATAACCGACTATATTAAATAAGAAGTGTATCTCAAAAAAAAAAAAGAGCCATAGAGCTCAAAACCTACCTGCCGCCATGTCTCCGAGGGAATTCCCAGCCAGCCAAGTCTGGATCCAGTTCGAAAGTCAAAGGATGTATTAGGGGATGTGAATACTATGTTGAGAAGCTAACCATGGCTTCCAGATACTAAAAAAGTGGGGTAGAGAGTCTTCTAGGATGTGGGAAGACGCTCATTGATTAAAAGGTACCAGTAATTTAATTTAGAGATGACCAATCGCAATTGAAGGGATGATGATTTCTATTGGCATGCTACATGACTTTTAGTGGGCAACATTATGAATTGCATCAATTTGTTTTGGTATGAGGATAATGAAGGAATAGGATGGCCCAGGAGACTTAGCTCGACTGATGGGTTAATTTGTTGAACAAAAATGTCTGAGGCAAGCGAAAATACTTTACGCCATAATAATGTAACTCAGGGGCAGTCCCACCAAGTGTGGAAAAAAGAGCCTACTTCCCCACATCCTCTAAAACAGTCAGGGCTAGGGCCAACTTCCATCTATAGAGTTTGTCAGGGGTAAAATATGTCCTGTGAAAAACTTTAATCAAAGTTTCCAAGACATTACTATTAAAAGAGACCTTAGTTAAATGTAACCATGAGGACTCCCAAATGTCCTGGGTCCATGTACAGTTTAAGTCCCACTACGAGTCCTGATGACAATGGAGTGCCATGTGTGAGCTCTTGAGTCTGGATAAAGTGGTGAAAGGTACGATATGTGAAGTGCTCAAGTGGTGGGAAATGGTGGAGAACATTTAATTGAGCAAATGTAAGGATTTGGTACCAAGAGCCCGCCCGGAGCAAGAGGGGGCGGGGGGATCTGGATTGTAAGCTGGGGTCAAGGAATTAAAGGAGTTAGTGTGAAAAATTTAGGAGTGAGACCCCAGATTTGTCAAGCCCATTGTCAGATGAGTGAAAGCTTTAGAAAAAGTTTGGCCAAACCTCGAAAGTCTTGAGGGGATTGGGAAGCCATAGAATAGTATCCCATGTGTACGGGTGCATTTGAAAGTTTTCAACAAAGACCCATAAGGGCTGATGTGCCACAAAGCGAGCCTGAGGTGTGAAGATTTGTGCTGCTTTCCAATATAGCTTAAAATTGGGACATGACAACCCACCCTTTGATTTGTGTTTGAACATCGTACTTTTTAAAATACAATGAGATTTGTTGCACTAGATAAAATTGAGTGTCAGACGTTAAAAACTCTCTAGTTCAGAAGTATTGATTGCTATGGACAAGGTGCGGAATAGGTATGAGAGTCTAGCAGCCCTATTAAATTAGCTCAATGTTGAAAACCGTAGCCAGTATAGTAGCCCAGAAGACTTACTGCTAATAAATTAGACCCATAAAGCAACCAGTCAACGACTTGCGTGGTAAGGGCGAGAAAAGGCTACGGGACGTGGGAATTTGAACTGTGCGCCCGCAAATTTTTGATCTGACAAACCCGTAACTGTTACGTTTCCATTCAGGCCATTAAATTGCATCAAATTCACTGGTGTTCAAGCCTGTAACCCGCAAATGGAAACAAGAAGCCAACTGGTACCAGAGAAGACCAGCTAGAGGGGTAAAGTCCAATCCGTAGCACTTTAAATCCAAATATACACAAACTACTGTACTTATATTAAAAGGAAAAGTGATGTTAGGTATTAAAATGAATAGCACAACATTCTGAAGCTCGCAAATTGGCAATATAAAATAATTTATTTAATGTTTAAATTGCGTGCTATCTTGATCCAGGCAATCAATGTGTTAATACATATAATGGAACTCCCATGGATTAGAATATCAAAAATTACAGCTTTATCAATATTGCATTATTTCTAGTATGTGGGTCTAATCGCAACTTGTAATCGAAGCACGTTAGACTTTGAAATCCAACCTCCATTTTTCAGTGACGCAATGATGATGATCTCAGTTCCCATTGGTTCCATCTAAACCCGTAACTAGGGGTTTGACTAATTGATCATGTTCACGGCCACGCATCCAATGTTCGAAAAATGGTTTATGGGTTTGCGTCTCAAGCCAGTAACTCGCGACACGTTTTAATCTAATAGCTATATAACACAGACGAATTTCAAGCCCGCAGCCTTTGCGGTCTTGCTGATGCCGCTACAGGCTTCTAATTAAATACGGCTGTGGGTAAGATATTCATCTTAACCAAATTAATTTGCCCAAGCCAGGCAACATTACCTTTAGACCAGGTTAGGTAGTTCTGTCACATTGCAGAGTAGAGTTGTGTATAGTTAGCTTTGTGTAAATATTTCAGTTGGCGAGTAAGATTGACACCCAAGTATTTGATATGAGAGGGGGCTATTGGAACTGATAATTTAGAGTAGAAACTGTAGATCTTCAGTGGGTAGAGACACGTTCAACAAGTTTTTTTCAAGATTAGCTTTCAGACCCGATTTTTTTCCAAAGTTGTCTAGAATTAGCATAAGGGTTGGAACCGAGGTGAGAGGTTAAGATAATGTGCATAAGAGATCATCTGCGAATAGACAACACTTAATATGATGATGTCCTACCATAAAACCATAAACAGATGAGTTAGATCTAATTGGTGAGGCTAGGGGTTCTATAGCCAGAGTAAACAGCAGGTAGAGATAGGGGGCAGCCCTGTCTAGTGCCCTGTTGAATGTCAATACACATTAATGAATCGCCTGGCATTTTAAGCAATGCTCGGGGGTTGCAGTAGTAAGTCTTAAGAAGATTCATAGAGAAATCAAATTGTGAGAGAACTTTTTTCTGGGTAGGACCATTCAAGCGAGTCAAATGCCTTTTCAATATCTAATGCAAGGAGGCATGCAGGGGCCCGAGTTTGCTTTGCCCAGTGGATCAAGTTAAGGACTTTTCGGATGTTATCTCCCTCTTTTCTAAATGGGATAAAACCCATTTGGTCCTTGTGTATTTGTCTAGGAAGGAAATCATTACTTCTATTAGACATAAGTTTAGATAAAATTGTAATACTAGTTTCAAAGGGAAATGGGCCTATAGTTCTTAACTTCGAGTTGGTCCCGGCCTTCTTTGGGGACAAACACAAGAGCGGCCTGGTTGAGATCAGGGGGCATAGGAAGTCCTTCTAGGGTCCGGTTGAATAAGTTGATGAAGTAAGGAGCTAGTAAATCAGCAATTTTTTAATAATATAAATTGGAGAATCCATCGGATTTACCAATTTTTAGATTTTGAATTACTTTTTTAACCTCTTGAACTATGACCTGAGAGTTTAAAGATTCTGGGTCATGGGGGATAATCGAGGGAAGGGCCCAAGAATCTTGGAAGGAGGTAGTAAGAGATTTAAATTTGTGAGGTGAAGAGGAGTAGAGTTTCTGATAAAAGGAATGAAAAGTATCTAAAATTTTCTTGGGGCTAACCGTAATGTCCCCTGTCAAGGATTTGAAACGGAAGATTTTTTTTTTATTAATTTCTTAAAAAATCAAAAACATTAATACATATATTACTGATACATACAGATACTTTCTTGATAATATATAGATCACGATCATTCAATTATATTAATTATATCTCCACATTTACTTCTACACTACTTATCAATTCATTTTGATAAAAAAAACTAAAGGTATATATAAAAGTAGTGTAAACAAACATTGCAACAAAACACATTACATTTGGTGAGTCTCATGGGTGGGCCATGCAAACTTTTGGAAGGATCTCCTCTCTTCCTTGCCCTCCTTTCTCTTTTAATTTTAGGTCTGAATCCGTTCCCTTGCTAATTGTTTAATATTAGTATGTCAAGTTGTTTTTAAAAAAATGCCCATTTTAATTGGATTTTTTTTTAATTTAGTTTCCCATTTTGTTCTATAAAGTCAATTTCAAGCTGTTTATTTCTTAAAGTTATCTCCCAAATTTCTTTCCATGTTGGTAGTGTTTTATTTTTCCAATTTGTAGTTATTAACCATTTGATTATTAACAAAATGTGGATAATGAAACCCATTTGTGTATTATTAACTGTAAATGGACAGAAATGAAAAAGAATAAGTTCAGGTGTTAGATCCAGTTCAATCTTTATTATCCTGGAAATTTCATACAAACACAATTTCCAAAATTGATGGATCATGCTACAAGACCACCATATATGTAGGTGTGTGCCTTGTTCTAAGCAACCTCTCCAACAGTTACCTGAGTGTTTATTAGAATCTATTTTAACCAGGAGAGAGGGAATCATGTACCATCTTTGTGTTAACTTAAATTGTATTTCCCTAAAAGGGGTACATTTTACATAGTATTCTGTCAACTTCAAAGCGTCGACCATTTATCAATATCCCAGATGGTATTAAAATCTCTTTCCCATTTAATCATGGGTAACGTTTTTTCTTTTTCAGACAACTTTCGAAATAATTTGAAACAGTTTGAAATTGATAAAGGTAATTCGGATTCAATAATGATGCAAAACTAATAAATACTCTAGAGGGGTTTTGATTGTATTTGGATTTTAGAACTGTCTGCTTTAGATTATAATAAAGCAGCCAATTCTCTGTTTTAATTATTATTAAATAATAACATATTCCGTAGCGCTATACATAGGTTAATTTACAGGCAATGAGTTCAAGATTCACACATTGCAATGAATCGCTGGCCCTGTCTTTGAGCTTTGAATCCGGTGTTCATAGCACTTTCCCTAAAGCACGTTGCAGGATTGAAACTCGCAGATTTACAATCTAAAGGATCATTTTATTATTTATACAATCCCAATCCTCCAGAGACCTAAATATTCCATTTTTTAAAAGATCGCCCAAAAATTAAATTTTCTAAATATCACTGCTACCTTTTATCTCTGTAATCAAATTAGCAAAAATACAATCAATTGGTATAATAGGAGATGGAAATGGAATCAATCATAGACAAGTTTTAACTACCAAAGGCAGTTTTTTTTATTGTTTTACTCTCTTTATATCTCTGCCAACACAGGAAGTTCAAATTAATTGTTTCCGATAATAACTTTTCGATGTTAAAATATTTTGTGGGGAGTTTTTATTGTGAGAAATTTGAGAAAATTAGTTAAATTTATTACTTTGACGTAATCTGACAGATTTGGAAACGCCATTCCACCTCTCGCAAAGCTCCTTGAGGATAATTTTATGTTAACTCAAGCGTTTTTTCCCTTGTGGATAAATTGATTAATCAGTCTCTGAAATGTCTTAATAGTTTTATAATTTATATAAAGCAGAAAACATCTAAGTATGTATTTTCATTTAGGTAATATCACCATTTTAATCGCTGTAATTCGGCCCGACCAAGAAAAACTCACTTTTTTCCAATTTGAAATAACTTTCACGTGTATATACAGTTTATTGAAATTGAGTTCTGGAAGTAGTTTCAAGTAGTTTCAAGTTTGGAATAAACTCTATACCCAGGTGTGAAAATCCATTTTTATCCCAATTAAATTTATATAATTTTGTTAATTCAAGTCTAAGTTCTAATGGCAAAATCAAATACAATATCTCTGTTTTTGTTGTATTTATTTTATAATAGGAAATTCTTCCAAAGTATTCCAAAATTTTAAACAATTTATTTAGTGAGTTTTTTGGGTTGGACAGAGTTACCACGATATCATCAGCGTACAATGTAATTTTGTTCTTAAAAGGATCAATTTTTATACCCTTGACCAAACTCTCATTCCTAATGGCTACTGCCAGGGCTTCAATTATAAGGGCAAATAACAAGGGAGACAATGGGCTAAGACCAGTTCCAAATAGTTCCAGCTAACCCTGTCAAAAGCATTCTCTGCATCCAATGACAGGGCTATAGCTGGGACTTTATTTGCATTAGAAAATGAAAACAAATCTATTAATTTTCTTGTATTTTCCAGACCATATCTACCCTTGATAAATCCTGTTTGATCAGTATCTATCAGGCTGGAAATTATACAATTTAATCTCAATGCAAGAATTTTGGAGTCGATTTTTATGTCCGAATTGAGGAGGGATATAGGTCTATAATTTTCAACTTTAGTTTCATCTTTACCGGTTTTATGAATCAAAATGATATTAGCTTCCAACATTTCTCTTGGAGCTTCACCTAAAGTCTTGACTTCATTAAAAGTTTCCTTCAAATGGCTAATCAGGGATTGAGAAAAGATCTTGTAATATATTAGGAAACCCATCCGGACCTGGAGTTTTATTTATTTGTAGGAGTTCAGATTCAGATATTTTGGGGAGATTTATATGACTTAAAAAAATCCTTATCATTTCCTTAGAGGTTTTCCCATTCTTTACTAGGTTATACACAGATCTGTAATAATTAGCGAAGGAGTTTCCAATGTCTGTTGGCTTGATACAAATTTTCCCATTATGCTCTACTATTTTAACTATTTTTTTGCTTGAGGTTTTCAATTTTAATCGATTCGCTTCAGCCTCCATGAGCGGGGAAGGTGTGTATTTGCATCAAAAGCAAAATAAACACTAACCATAGAGTGATCGGACCAAGTGCATGGATAAATCTCTGATTTAGTTAAGTGGTCTGAGAGGGATGGATCGATAAACACTGTATCTATTCTTGAATGTGAGTTATGGACGGGAGAAGAAAAAGTGTACTCCCTATCTGTTGGGTGGAGCAACCTCCAGGCATCTACCATGTGCAATTTCTGCAAAAGTGAGTCTATCCGGGATATCTTGGAAGAGAACCTGTCACCCCGGCTCTGAGTGGATCTATCCTGCTGTGAATTTAGAGTTAAATTTAAGTCTCCCCCAGAATAACCATTCCCACGTCGTTTGACTTGAGGTGTTGTAGGAGCCGAATAAAAGAGGAATCGGGGCTTGGCGGTGGGTGCATAATAGGCTATGAGAGAGAGTTTAATGTCCAACAGTATGCCAGTTAGAATAATAAATTCACCATCTTTATCTATAAATGTATATTCTAGTGTGAAGGGAAAGTCCATGTGCAATAGGATGGTAACTCCCACTTTCTTTGAAGCCTGTGTGGTGGCAAAGTAAGCTGGATAGTGCACATGGAAGCATTTGGGAATCTAGTTGTGGGTAAAGTGGGTCTCTTGGAGAAACACTACTGAGGGGCAGAGATGATTGTAAGAAAGGAAGGCTTTCCTTCTTTTGAAGGCGGAATTAAAGCCTTTGATTTTGTGTGAGATAATCGTGTAGGGCGTGGCCGTCACCTTAAGAAAGCACATTGCCAGATATGAGACTCAGCTGACTGAGGTCCCAGGGAGCAGAGGGGAAGGAGGAGCTTGCAGGGCAAATTGAGATACTACAAAAAGTAATACAAATGTAGAAGGTCATATATAAAAATAGAACTAGCTAAGTGTAACACAGAAAAGACTTCACAATATAGGATGAGAAAAATCAAGGAAACCTAAAGTCACCTGAAGCAATGGCTAAAGAAATTGGGCAACCAGAAGGTGATATAATAACAAATGCATACTCATAAACCAAGGACTTTGAAAAAAAAAAAACAGCCACACTACTAGGCTATACGATACTGGCTTAACATGTTATACATCAGCAAATAATAGCCCAAAGTTACCCTTTAAGCATCTGAATGTCTCTACTGAGGCTGATAATAATGGTCTTAGGGCACTCCTGACCCTCCATATTTCCAGAGAAGTCTTGTTGAATCGGTTAGTAAGCCACCACGAAAGGGGACACCAAAGGGCTCGAGGAGATGGTTTGGAGAATTAGATTTTTTTGAATGTCCCTGGACCTCGGTCTACTGCTTAGATAGTCTTGAAGGCAAATGAGAGTCCGTGGAGTTTAGAAGATCAGAATCCAAAATCAAGTCGAGATGAAGAAGATGGGAGCGCCATTCTTCCAGGGTGTGTGCCACAAATGAAGCGGAGCCCATCTGGAAGGGTAGGCTAAAGGAGAAGCCCCATCTGTACTTTATGTTTTTTCTTTGCTAAGATGAGCAGGGCTGGTCTAAGCACTTTGCATTTTAACAGAGATGAGATAGAGGACATTTTCCTGGTGGCTGCTAAAACATCTCTAGGAATCCGCCGATTACGTCTTTTGGTTGATCCTTATTACCTACACCACCCAGGACTCTGTGAGCTTGTTCGATTTCAAAAAATTTTCAGGGTGGGACAGAAGAATAATAGGGTAGAGTGTAGCTATGGTAGTAAGTCTATGACTGATCTTGGGATTCTGCGTATACATATATTATGGCACCTGGACCTGTTTTCTATGTCTTCTATTTTGTTTTCCAGAGATGAAATCAACGTGGTATTTTGTATGATATAATTTCTGTCGTTGGCCTGCTGATTAATAGAAGTTTTTAATGCTTGCGTGCCTTGACCTACTTCCACTAGGTCTTGATGGAACTCCTTAATGGCCTTTGCCCCAATTTGAAGATCTTCTTCAACTACATCTGACCGGTCCGTCAAATTTGTGGCTTGATTAGGAGAGCCCTGAGGTTCCTCTGAGTCAGAGCCATCAGGAGAGGTTACAGCAATATCCGAGGGTGGAGTTTGATTGTAATATTTTTAGATTGTTGGTTCTTCTTTCCCCATGTTGGACAGTTTTAACCGGGCCCTGATCACAGTCAATCTGTAAGAATTGCCAATGATTAAAGTACGTTGAAAACAGATTAATAGCGCCTAGAAACAGACCCAAGAAAGACAGGAGACATTAATTCAGGATATATCACACTGTATAATTTGTATTCAAGCATCTGTAGTCGGGCTGCAGTCAAGCATGAATGAAAAAGAGGAATTGTTGCCACTTGTGAACAGTAGGTGGCACCCAAGAACAGTATTGTAAAGCCTCTGCTGGTTGATAAATAGATAATGTTTTAAGGCGATGGAGGCTTGAGCCTAAGAATTTGCAAATTTTGTTGGCACAAGTCAATACAGTTTGCAACAGGCTGACGTTATCTTTGTAGCTTGAGGAACATGAATCCAAAAAGAAACATCAGGAGCCATATAACTCAAGATGAGGAGACTAAATCCCTGAAGCAAGTCAGGTAACAAAGGACACACCCAGAAAGTAAAGGGATCAACAAGGGCGGTTTCATAGGCCGGTGGCCATTTTGAGAAGCAGGTTGTAAACAGAGCAAAATTTGACATTACAGGAGCAGACAATAAATGTGTTTATAGCCCTGTCTGGCGGGGTATACAAGTCCCAGGCATCCAGTGGTATTAAGCCTCCACAGCCCAATGTGAGATATTGTGAGGGGATTATTCACATGGATAGATAAGGGGCAGTGAGGGAAGCTGGTGCCCAGACCCTTACTCTGGCACCCCTGGGTCTTATGGGGCTAGAGTTATTGTTGAACTGGGCTGCGGGATGTGCCCCATAGATAGTGCTCCTCGAGCCTCAATGCCTCTACCCCAGTACTTTTGCTGGCACACAGCCACCTTGGCGTCCTCCAGGTTTAGGGTTACATAGAGCTGGCCGCTCTTGGGCCAATAGGAATCACGCCCCATCTTGCAGTTGTGCTATGGGCCCTTTGTGAACCATGCTGAGGATGCAGGTGCTTGCTGGGGCTTAGTAGTATGGACCGGGTCTATCCGGAGGGCCCAATGGGGGCCGCCGGGAGCTCCGATCTTGATGTCGGCATCTCATGCGATTGTACTGCGGAGGTCGAGGAGGAGCTCAGTACCAGGTCTCCTTGGCAGCAGGCCCGGATGCGACGCTGAGAGAGTGTGTGGTTGATAGCTGCCTCCCAGACCTCTGCACTGTCTGCAGGCTCAGAGCTGACGGAGTTGCGATTGGGGAGCCATTCCAATATTTTTTCGAGTTTGGGCTGAAATTAGACCTTTTTAAGGCATATTAACCATGGAGCTCACGAAGCATGTGACCAGTCGAATCCACAGCTAACTCCACCCCCCAAATTTGTATAATATTTGTATAATATTTTAAATTAAAAAAACTGATTCACACTCTGTGGATTTGAGTTTTGATATTGTGAATGTGAGCAGCAACCAGGTGTTTATACAGTGCAATAATTACCACATATTTTGGTATTAACATTAGGCATACAGACATTTGAAAGTATATATAGTATTATCTTATTGAAAGGTTTATAATAATTATAAAGTAATTAGTAAACATGTACCGGCAAGCAGGTAAGTTCAAAGAACAAATCACAAACATAGTTCTATTTATCTCTCTCCATCATAAGCCTAGTACTAGATATAACCGTTACAGTTGACAACTGCTCCATCACACCTAAACCACAAGAGATCTGCCTTGGAATTACTCTGGATTCAGCTTGCACTTTACCTCACCACATCAAATGACCCTTTCAGCCTTTTTTCACCCAAGGAATCAAAATTCTAATTAATTTACTTATCATGTTCTGCATAGCTACTGCAACTCACTCCTAACTTGCCTTCCCCTTACTAAAGTGGGCTCAAATATCTCACCAGTCTTTCCACATCTGCTGTCCTACTTTAGCAGTCCTTTCACATAATATGTTAATATTTTTGAATATCAATTTATTAGAATATTTGTGTGAGTATCCATAAAAATATCTTGACTTTATTTCTCAAAAGATGTTTGGTCCTTGTTTAATTTAAAAAAAATGATTAGCTACTCCTGGGATAAACTTGAATCCACCTGGACAGCATCATCCATGGACCCTATTCTCTGCATCTGTGAATGAGTTGCACCACTTCTGCTCACCCTGAGTGTCAAGTCCAGTGGGGTGTACCCTGTTACTGAGCAGGGCAAGTAATTCCAGGGTGGTGGAGGAAAGTGCACCAGCAATTGATGCAGGCTGCATCATTCTTGGTGGGAACAAAGCAGTTATAGAATGATGCCACACCTGCTCACCATTAGTGATATCTGTTGCTTGTTATTGGATCTTGGCCAAGACTGCAGGCCCTATAACTCTTACTCGATACTGACTTAAGACTATTTATGTATATTCCCTTGCCAAGTGGCAGCCTTGATTTTTTACCTGGTCTGTGGTATTACTTGTCTCCCACCAGCCCTGATCTTGAATATTATTTGCCAACTGTCAGCAGTAATCCAGAACTGTATTCTGGCTACTGTACTTTGCCTCACGTTGAAAGGCGGGTCTAATATATCTACCTCTGTCTCATGAGTTGATATTCTGTTTGGCAATTCCCAGTGTAATAGATGCAATCTACATTTCTTGTTATAGTATGGAGATGAAGATTGAATAACATTTTTGCCCCAAGACTTGTTTAAGAAAAGCCAACAACTGCCTCTTCTGTGTTGTTATAGTATGTTTGGAGCAAACTATTCCCACCATCAAAGCCATGCATAATGTACACATTCATGCAATGTAGGACAAGCACAGAATAATTTGTTACTTTTGCCATGGTTTGACCTTTGTATTCCTTATGATAAAAAAAAACATTTTGTATATTGACAATATAGTAAAATAATTTTTTCAGCTGAATTATTCATATTTCTGTTGTGGGCTTTTTTATTATTTTTTATTCAAATATCGAAGTTATCACACAAATTAAGCAACCTATCTTCTAGCACTGCAGTAGAAGCCTTGGAGAATTCAGAGCTGTCCGTGGCAAGTAAAGAATACTGAGATAAACTACTGCAAGGCACTATCTTTTTATTTCTGTCAGTAGTAAATTCTCTTAGTCAGCAGGGAATACATAGTGTTGATTTGCTGAAAATCTGAGATTATATCAGCACAGTGGTGGCTGTAGATTGAAGAGGGTAAAGGTAGAGGTGTCAAAAAGGTGAAACAATGCTGAAATTCTACAGCAGCAATAAAAAATGTCTTGACATTTTAAAGACAGTTACATGACTCTGAACTGTGATACTATAGCTCTCGGTCCTGAAACCTTGCAGAAATATTTTACAAATATACTCAAAAGGTAATATGTGAAAATACTGTTCATCATATCTGGTATTTACAATACCAATACCAATTTAATTGTGTTAATGTAAATAAAAAAATATTTTGATCATAGAATAGTATATATTAGTGAGTATAAACGCTCTTAAATTAAACCACTGAATTTTGTAAATTAACATAAGTATCAAAATAACATTTGCAGCTATGCAAGAACTTGTATTTAGACGTAAAACTGTAGCCTGTAACATAGCCCGTAAGACTTGCAAATATTAAATTGGCTGTGTAAAACGGGGTAAGGGCGAAAATTGCACTTTGCGCCCACAAATCCTTTGTTCCGCCAAGCCTGTAACTGTTATGTTCCAAAATCACTATTAAATTGCAAATAATTCACTGGCATTCAACCCAGTAACCTGCAAATGGAGCTAAAAAGCCAACTGGTACTAGAGAGGACCCGCAAGGGGGTTAAAGTCCTATCTGTAGCACTGTAAATGCAAATATACACACACTACTGAACTTCTAGGTAAAGGGAAAGTGATGTTAGATATTAAAATTAATAGCACAACATTCTCAAGCTTGCAAATCTGCAATATAAAATATTTTCTTTTCTGTTTAATTTCCGTGTTATATCGATCCCGACAATCAATAGGTTAATACAGATAATGGAACTCCCATTGACTAGAATATCATATTTACTGATTTATTAATATTGCATAATTTCTGGAAGGCGGGTCCGATAGAAACTCGTAACTGAAACCCGTAAGGCTTTGAAAACTAACCTCCATTTTTCTATGCCGAAATGATGACGATCTCTGTTGCCATTGGCTCCATCTAAACCCGTAACTATGGCCGCACATCCAACGTGCGAAAAATGGTATATGGGTTTGTGTCTCTGGCCCGTAACTGGTGGCCTGGTTTAATTTAATAGCTCTGTGACGCAGCCGAATTTCAAGCCCGCAGACTTTGCTGGCTTGCCGATGCCGCTACGAACTTCAAATTTAATGGGGCTGTGAGATTGTGTCTGCTTGTAGCTTAAGAGGGAGGCTTATACAATGGGTACTTAGTTCTGTTGTTAGACAAGACATTTTCCACAGACGTGAATGCAAATCTTATCAGAATCCTCAGGCCCTTGCACAGATCCCAGGTTTCTATTCCTTTTAAGAACAAAGACAACATGTCTATCATCATTAGAACAAAAATAAATACAGTAGCTAAAAATAATAGATTGTAATTATATAGTTTTAGGTATGTAAAATCACCTTAAGAGACAGGATGCAGGGTGTTGTGAGCTGTCAACTTCCGAACAAGCGTTGAGTTCTGAGCAATTGATCAGATCAGTCCCACATGTTGAGCTCCCAGCAAGCATTGAGTTCCAAACGTCAAGTTTGACTTCCAAGCAACTTTGTGAGATGCTTCGTGTACCGAAACTGATGGGAACCAAGGTACAACTGTATATATATATATAGCCATGTTTAAAATGGTTTGAATTGACAGAGTGCGGTCTCATTTGCATGTCCCACCCAGTTTTCCCCGAGTGGAGTGCATAAACTGTATTTCTGAGAAATATGATCAGGAAACAAGTTTTTATTAACTTATTTTTTAGATATTCAAATAGAATCACTAATGTACTATTTATTGTTTATTTATATATATATATATATATATATATATATATATATATATATATATATATATACACTGTATAATACACAGTGCACAGTGGTATCTTGGTTCCCATTGGTTTCTGTACTCGACGGATCTCACAGGGGAAAAGTTGCTTGGGAGTCAAACTTGACGATTGGAACTCGAGCATAGCGGGTACCATTCCACAGCATTGCTTTGGACACTTCTGAGCTTCAGACTCAGAGACTCCTGCCACCAGGTCTTGATCACACGTTAGAGAGCAATGGCAAAACACTCCTTGGTAAATCAGTTATTTTATGTTTTTATTTTAACAGGAGCCATAGAATGACTCAGTAGCTAATGCAAAAAAAAGCTCCCATGGTTACGAGAGGCTTTTCTTGCTAACTGAACACATGGAATGCCTTTGTTTTTTACTATTTCATTAATTTATTTAATATTTTAGATGTCTTTGAAACCCATAAATCATAACACATTTTTCAGCGTTTTTACCTCTCCATATTTATAACCCCCCTTCTACATTGTTACCTTGTTGTTGTGAAGGGACTTGTGTACTTCAATGAAGCTGTGAGCTATACCATGTTGGGTCACTCAAATGGACAGATCATAGCAGAGGTCTCCAGTGGAGAAGGAACTGGCAACCCCTCCAGGTAACTATGCTAAGATAACCTTATGGACACGCACAACCAGAGACATAATGATATGGCACCAGAATAAGTGCCCTGGAAGAGGTGAGGGCGAGTATGAGTAGCATCAGATCTAATGAAGTGGTTGGGCCAAAGCTGAGAGGACACCTATCTGCGGAAGTGTCTGGAGTGAAAAGGAAAGTTTGCTACTGCAAGGAACAATCCAGCATAGGAACCTGAAATGTTAGAACTATGAACCCAGGCAAACTGGACATAGTTATACATAAGATGCCAAGATTTAACCATGATATCCTGGAAATTAGTGAATTCAAATCGACTGGAATGGAACATTTCCCATCAGACAACCCCCGGATCTTCTATTGTGGTCAAGAATCCAGCAGAAGAAATTGAATAGGCCAAAGCAGTGCTTACTTACAACGCAATAAATGACAGAATTATTACAATTTTAAATCAAGGCAAGCCATTTAACATCACAGTTATCTAAGTCTATTGCCCAGTCATCGATGCTGAAAAGGGTGAAGTTGTCCAGTTCTACAAAGATATTTAACACATCATAGAAATAGCCTAAAAAAAAATAGGTTACTCTCATCATAGGAGTAGGCATCCAAAGATACCTGGAATAACTGGCAAGTTTGGCCTTTGTGTACAAATTAAAGATCGGTAGAATTCTGTCAAGATAATTCTCTATATATAGCAAACACCCTCTTCCAACAACCCCAGAGATGACTCTGCACTTTGATATCACCAAATGGACAATACAGAAATCAGATTCACTAAATACTTTTTAGCCAAAGATGGAGGAGCTTTATACAGTCAGCAGAAACAAGACTTGGAGCTAATTGTGGCTCAGATCATGAGCTTTTTATTGCATAGTGCAGAAGAAAACAGAAGAAAAGATGGAAATTCATCAGAACAAGCAGATACTAAATACATTATATCCCCTGTGAATATTTGTGGAGGTAAAAACTCTATTTAAAGGGATAGCTGAGTGAGCTGGATTAATACATTTCTGCACTCTGTAGGCAAAAAGCAGCCTATGTGTATGCAGCACATCTCATAAAACATTTTATTTTTATTAATATCTAAAGATCCCTCTAATGATTATGTCGACACCCCCAAGGGGTGTCTACCCAACTTCCTGGTCCCCACCCAATCAGCATGCAGCATCCAGGGAGCAATATTAACGCACTATTTACCTTCTCTTGCTTGCTCAGCTAATCTCCTTATAGCTTCCTCCTTGCAGCTTCCTGTCACATGTCAGTGATACACAACATTTCCCAGGCTCCTTTGTTACATATCCTATGCTGATTTGCACCAAAGACAATAGGAGAGCAGTGTTGTAAGCTTCCCAGTCACTGCTGGTATATGACTCAGCCCTACTTCCTGTCTATGCTTTGGGCTGTTGCCATAGCAACTAACATAGTGCTACGTCTCATAACTTTCCTCTAATCGGATTGGCCAAAACAAATTGGAGGGGGTGTTAACCTTAATTTTAAATTGTCAGAAATTACAATAGATTTTGATAACTTCAAGGTAAGTGTTTAAATGTTTATTTTGGTAATTTTTCATGCAAACATCTTTTCCATACGCTTCTGATTCTCCTCCATCAGATGCATTCATAATCCAGGAAACTTAGATATCCCTTTACGGGACTAGAAATGGAAGTTAGAATGCCTGAAAAACTTTGGACCCAAGTGTGTGACATTATCCAGGAAACAGCAACAAAGAATATCCCCAAAAGAAAGAGAATTAACATGGCAAACTTGTAGTCTGATGAAGCTTTGAAAGTAGCCCAGGAAAAAAGGACAGTGAAAGGTAGTGGAGTGTCCAACTGAATGCATAATTCCATATGACAGAAAGAAGAGATAAGGAGACATTCTATAAAGAACAATGTAAAGAGATAGAAGAAGATAAGAATGAGAAAGTCAAGAGATCTCTTCAAGAAAATTGAGAATCTGAAAGGAACCTCTCATTCCCAAGTGGACATGATAAAAACAAAAATGGTAGGGATTTAACAAAGCATTGATAACCATAATAGTTTGTCCAATGAGCTGGAGCCAGACATCTTGGAGAGTGAAGTGAGATGGGTCCTAAAAAGCCTTGCTGATAACAAGGCTGCAGGAGTTTATAGAATCCCAGTTGAACTATTCAAAATTCTGGAAGATGATGCTCAAAGTTTTGCTTGCCTTATGCCAACAAATCCAAAACAGTGGCCAATAGACTGGAAAAGGTCAGTCTACGTCCTAATCCCAAAAAAGGCAGTGCCAAAGATGGCTCCCTTTATGGAATAATTGCACTCATTTCACATGCCCGCAAGGTAATGCTTAAGATCCTAAATGCTCAGCTCTAATAATATATGGACAGGGAACTACCAGATGTGCAAGTGGGTTCTGCAAAGGAATAGACACAAATTGCCATTTTCCACTGGATAATAGAAAAAGCAAGAAAGTTCCAGAAAAAAACATTTACTTCTACTTCATAGACTATACTAAAGCCTTGGAGCCTCATTCAGTTGCACAAGACCGCAACTCATGGGCCAAAATGCAAAATCGTAATCCCATCAGTCCCATATGGTTCTATATAGACCTATATAGATATATTATGGGACAATAATTAAACCTGACATTAACACTATAAGTGCCATCAGAGTCCTCCAGGACCCTCAGGATACTAAGTCTAAGCACAACTCTAAACTACACTATTACCTCCCCCCAGTAAACTAATAAATCTAAATTACCCCCAAACTAATTAAACCCCCTGTAAGTAATTAACCCTATTTAACCCTCACTATACTTAATTAACCCTATCATCAACCACTTAACCCGATCTATACCCAGTTATCCCTATCTAGTCCTATTTAACCCTAATGGTACCCAATTACCCCTAACTGTACCTATTTAACCCTAACTATACCCAATTAACCCTAACTGTACCTAATTAACCCCTAACCTATTAACCCCTAACCTATTGACCCCTGTCCTATCATATTAACCCCTATCCTATTAACCCCTATCCTATTAACAAACTCCCTCTACCCTACCCTATCCTATTACCCCCCACCCTACCCTATCCTATTAAACCCTACACCACCTACCTAACCCCCTAATAAACCCTTAACCCCCTACTAACATCCCTAACACCCAACTAAGAACAAACAATGAAAATACCCACATTACAGAAAATTAAACCCTACACCACATACCTAACCCCCTAATAAACCCTTAATCCCCTACTAACATAGCTAACACCCCACTAAGAACAAACAATAAAAATACCCACATTACAGAAAATGAAAAACCCCACTAAGTAAGAAAAAATAACAAACTATTAATTACATGGAAAAAAAAAAGAGTACATAAAGTAAGAAACACTATTAAAATAAAAAAAGACTTACGACCTGGCCAAAATGCCACTCTAGCGGTATTCACCAATGTCCTGGTCTTCCTTCTTCTGGGCCAGGAAAGGCCCCTCCAACAAAATCCTGACATTCTAAAAAAAATTACTACTACTAACAGAGGTCCGCCCTTTAGGAGCTTCCCACCGCAAATAGTGGTTCCTGCGCATGCTCCAGTATAAAAAAATGCATTTGCGCGTTTTTATTGGCTGAAATAGCTGTCAATCAGATGGCAGCAAATCAGAATGGGATACACCGCTGTATCCCATTCTGATTGGCTGAAAGCATTTGAGTGTAGTGATTGGCTGAAATAGCTGTCAATCAGATTAAAGTCAATCAAAACTATTTGTGTGCTTCAAGCCCTTTAGGGGGTTTATTTTAGGAGCAGGGGGGGTTAGGAGCAGAGGCGAAGTTTAGGGGCAGCATACGTAAGGGCTTTTAAAGCCCTTTTGAATCCTCTCTAGTACTTGTAGGATTTTGGGCTACATTTGCCATTTACAGGTTTCAACACAAGTGTGGCTTTCGGGAATTGTAGCAATTGAGTAGCAATTAGCTTAGGGTCACAAAAATATGCCAACTGACTAGCAAATTAGTTTACGGGCTACATTACAGGCCTACGTAAACAGAAATATCTCAGTTGAATCGAGGCCTTGGACTGTGTGAATCAAAACAAAATGTGGAAAGTTCTTAAAGAGATGCGAGTACCAGATCATCTCATCTGACTCCTGGAGAATCTGTATGTGGACCAGGAAGCCACAGTCAGAACCACACATGGAATAACAGAATGGTTCAAGATCGGGAAAGAAGTGTGACAGGTTGTATATTGTCACCTTCTTTATTCACATTGCTAAGCCTGGATCGGATAAATTCAAAGCTGGAATCAATATTGCTGGAAGAAATATCAACAACCTCAGATAGCAGGTGGCTGATGGCTGAAAGTGAGAAGGAACTAAATGACCTACTGATGAGGGTGAAAGAAGAGAGTGCAAAAGCTAGCTGACTGATAAAACAATAAAAAGATGAAGATCATGGAAAATAGCAATCTCAGCTCTGGGCAAATAAATGGGGAAGAAGAGGAGGCAGTGATAGATTATATTTTATTAGGATCCCAGATCTCTTCAAATGGTGACTTAAGCCATCAAAATAAAAGGTGTTTGCTTCTGGAGAGCAAAGCTATGGCAAGTCTGGATAAACTGTTAAAGAAGTAAAGATATATAAGTATCAACAAAGGTGTGCATAATAAAAGCTATGGTATTCCCAGTAGGAACATATGGATGTGAGAGTTGGGCAATAAAGAAGGCTGCGTGTCATAGAATTGATGCCTTTGAATTGCGTTGTTGGAGAAAACTGCAAGGCGAGCCAATAAATCAATACTTCAGGAAATCAAGACAAACTGTTCACTGAAAGGTATGATCATGAGGCTGAAGCTCAAATATTTAGCCCATCAAGACTGTGATGCTGGGAAAGATTGAAGGCACACATTAGGTCATTGAAACAATGAACATAAGCTTGAATGAAATCAGAGCAGCAATGGCTGACAGATGTGCCTGGTGTGCTGAGGTTGATATGGTCATGAAGAGTCGAACACGACTGAATGACTAAAGAACAATATTTATAATAATTTTTAGAAGCTTCATATTCTGCTTCACACAAATTATACTCATTTTTTCACTTCAAATTTTATTAGAATAAAATAAATGTGTGTCATGGTTTACAACATATTTTACAAATATAACAGAAATGATTAATAAAATCTTCTGGAGTGGGTGATTGTGTTGGTCTGTTCTTCTATTTACCGTATTTTTCGCCCTATAAGACGCACCGGCAGATAAGACGCACCTAGTTTTTAGAGGAGGAAAACAAGAAAAAAAAAAATCTGAATCAAACACAAATACACTTTACACACAGATACACACCTACATTACACACAAATATATATATATATATATATATATATATATATATATATATATATATATATGTTTATATATATATATATAGATACACATACATACATATACATACACACATAAATATACATACACATACATACATATATACACACACATACACACACATACATACACACACACATACATACATACACACACACACATACACATACATATCCATATACTGCAGCATTTGGGAGCCATTGACCCTCCCTGACCCTCCTGATCCTCCCTGACCCTCCTGATCCTCCCTGACCATCCTGATCCTCACCTTTATAGATACACATACATACATATACATACACACATAAATATACATACACATACATACATATATACACACACATACATGCACACATACACACATACATATCCATATACTGCAGCATTTGGGAGCATTTGGGAGCCCTTGACCCTCCCTGACCCTCCTGATCCTCCCTGACCCCCCTGATCCCCCTGATCCTCACCTTTCTTCTGATCTCTGCCATCTTGATCTCACCCCAGCGCTTCCTACCAGCACTCCACGTGTACTGCAGCGTTGCGTGTGTGACGTCACTAGGACGCACCGGCCGACGCGATGCTGGTAGGAAGCGCTGGGGTGAAATCAAGAGGACAGAGGCAGTTTGAAAAGGTATATTCGCCGTATAAGACGCACCAACTTTCCTCCCCCAGTTTTGGGGAAGAAAAAGTGCGTCTTATACGGCGAAAAATACGGTAAGTCATTATCCTAATTGATTTGATAATACTCAGTATTTACAATTAACTTCTCAATTAGTACATAGATAGTAAAAATTTGTGTTTTTACACCATAATGTGTAAAAATATTTTTCTAACAGTCATGATATAATTTATTTAATAACTTCATTATTTATGTGATTGTGTCTGCTTGCTGATTAATACTGATAAATTGTATCTTTTTCCCATTTTACACTGCCAACTACTGGTACTTCATAGTATTGCAGTTTCATTGTGACTTAGTGGCTGATTTTATTAGATGAAACAGTTTCAGTCAAAATCTACATTTAAACCTTTGGGAGCCATGGGGCAACATTCAATTTAAAGCCTGTAACTCGATCGCAGACAGCCGATTGTCTGCAAGTGAGTTGCTGAAGAGCACGAGTTACGGGCCCCAAGCCACAGTTCTGGGCGATAACATGATCAATTCAGCAAGCCTGTAACCGCAAATTTTGAATTGGCCAATAAAAAATGAGAAAAACACAGAGGTTACATGTCAATCAATTAGGTTCTGGGGTCCGATATGAGATCAGACTGGCAAATCCTCAAAATAAAGAATTATGAAAATTAATGCCAATACTGTTCTAGTCTATATGGGTGGTCTGATATGTATTAACTCATTGATAACCAACATTGAATTGATCCTGAAATGACACATAAAAAATAACTTTAATGTATTGTTGATTTGTGGGCTTGAGACTGTTGTTCAATTAATCCTAATGACTATGATCGCTTTCCCCGTTATTTACAGTGTAGTACTGATTTTTTATTTGCATTTAGAGTGCAAAGAAAAAAAGGGTGTTTAACACCCTTGCGGGTCCTCTCTAGCACTCGTAGGAATTTCTCCTTCATTTGTCATTTACGGGTGTGAATTCCTTTGCAGGCTTGGGGAAATTGTGCAATTGAATAGCAATTTGTGATTTTAACCTTGCGAAAGTGGGAGTTTAATCAGGACAATATTTTCAAGGCCGTAACTCATAAGCCATTCCGTGCCCGCAAAAAGACGCCAATTAAATAGCAAAATAGCTTGCAAGCTCACTTACGGACTTCTGGATCTCAAATTCACTCAATTGAATATGGCCCATTGTGTTTAAATGATATATTATCTCTCCTTCTTTTTGTTATAATATTTTAGCTGTGTTCCCCCTTTTCCAATTCAGTTTAATTTATAGAACACCCATACATTTCATTATTCCTGGGTCTTGTTTGTGTATTATTTTAAAATGTTTTGAAACTGAATGTTTTGGGAAACCTTTTTTTCATATTTCTGATATGTTCCTCAATTTTTTTGTGAAGAGGTCTAGAGGTGCGGCCTATATATTGTTTTTTACAGCAGCATTCTAATATGTACACCACATTTCTAGATTTACATGAGATTTTGTTTGAAACCTTAATTTGGTTTGTATTTAAAGTGAAGTAGAAACACATCCTCTAAAGACAATATAGTGGATATCACTTCAAATACAAACTAAATTAAGGTTTGTATGCATAGCACAAGTCAGAATAGCATCCATTCACTTTTCAAGTATTAGAACATTTTGTTTTTCTGTCATTGTCAAATAGTCGAAGCCTGGAACCAAGAGAAGAAGTGAGAGCAGAAGTACTATAATATATTGTGCAGATAATAATAAGATTAGACCACAACAAATAACTGTTTTGAATGTATGGTGGGGTCTCCAAGTTTGTAAATAAATAAACTTGATTGACATATCCACAACAATATAAAGATAAATAGATACTGTAGATAATCAGATAATTAGATAACTAGACAGAAATAGTGGTATTAAAATTATATTTTACTAATATAGAGCATTTACCTATAAAGTAAATATGTTGGTGTAGTTTCCAAAGCAGCACCCTAGTTACCAGTAAATGGTAGTTAAGGCCCTGCTCCTGTAAATCTAGATATATACAGCCAATAATAATGTAATGTTGTCACGCAATTACAATAATTTTAAGAGCGCCTAAAACGTAATGATTCATAATACAGCATTTGTCTCCAATTCCAAATTGAAAACATAATCTATCCCTGCATGATTATGATAATTAAGGGTATTTTTCACGCCATAAAAATTTGTCTCATTCATTGTAATAATTACAAATTGAATTACTTAAGTAATACAATACATCAAGTAGTTCTCTTAGTACTCTCTTAATATTCACAATTAATAATGTAGACTAATCTGTAACTGCACTGCTGATTAATTTCAGTAGATGTGCCTCTCTTTTACAGTTCAAAAGTAACAGTGATTAGATGTAAAAAATTATTCCTTAAAACCAGGGTGGAAGGTAAAACCCAATAAAAAACAAATACATTGAGTCAGAAGAGAGAGAGAGAGCAGTGGGGTAAAAACTCTGGGGACAATGTACAAGGTCAGAGAGAGAATGTGTAACATAATTTGTTACCAGTATTGGTATGGTTCAATAAAACGTTATCACTGTATACTGATACTAATATTCATTAGTACTTTAGGCATATTTCTTTTCTTCATTAAATGTTTTGTCTACACCCATCAATACTGAAGGATATGGGAAGATGATTTCCAGTGAAGCACCTCACTGACCCTGTGAAGCTTTGTGAATCAAGTCACTGTTATTTGATAATTCTAATAGTCCTAATATATCTGTCATGGTTTCCTAATTATTATTTTTATTATTATTTTAAATATATGTCCAAATAACCTTTACAGATTTTTAAAAAGGTATTTCTACGTTATGTTTTCTAATATAAAAAATCTAATTAATTTTGATTGCTTGTATATCAGATACCTAAAGTGTGACTTGCCAATCTGTAAAAGAAGGACCCCAGGACGGTATAAGATGTGTACACGCTTTACTGCTGAAGTGGTGAAAGACAAAACATAACACTGCTTCTATGTGCTCAGTTTTGAGACCTGTAGAGAATACTGCAGTACTATGTATTTTAGTAAGAGAGTAATAATGCAGAGAATTGAGTAAACCCAATTATAAACTGTTCCTTTGAACCAGTGTTTTTTTGATTGAGACCAAGTACACAATATGTTAAGAGAAACAAATGTATTGACTGAAAAGGATCAGTGCAGCTTTACAGAATGTAAATGACCAGTGGTGCTATACTCAATAAATAGGAACAGTAAAACTTTCATTAACAAATAGGACCAATGAAGCTTTACATAATGTACAGGACAAGTGGAGTTTTACTAAATGTAAAGCACCAGAGGAGCTTTACTTATTGAATAGGAGCAGTGGAGCTTTTAACCATCACTTTTTCACCCTGATAGCTGCTTATTTACTCTCTATAAAATAAATACTTCTCTCTCTACCAACTTGTTAGAAGCCTATGTGATTAATTTGTATGTGACATTGAATAACACAGGCTTGCCAACAAGTTTTTAGTGAAAGATTTTTATTTTATTTTATAGAGAGTAAACATGCAACTAGCAAAGTAAAACAGAGGTGTAAGGCCGCTACAAAGCGGGTTATATGCAATTGATTGAGACTTATACATACATTATGCACTGTATTTAAACTTTGCTTTGTCTTGTTAAATCCTGTACTGTACTTTACGTATACAGGTATTACTTTATGCTCTTGTAAAGCATGTAGACCATCAAGTTCCACTGTTCCCTTTCATCTATTAAAGCACTGCTGCTCCTTTTCATTCATTAAAGCTCCACTGATAATTTTCATTCAGTAAATACTTCTCTCTACTAATTTGTTGACAAGCCATGTGATGAAGTTCGATGTAATAGTTCATCACATGGGATTATCAATAAGTTAGTAGAAGGAGGAGTATTTACAGAATGAAAAGGAGCAGTGGAACTTGATGGTCTACATGCTTTACAAGAGCATAAAGTAATACCTGTATACATAAAGTACAGTACAGGATTTAACAAGACAACACAAAGTTTAAATACATGTATAAATCTCAATCAGTTGCATATAACCCAAGACATCCTTCAGTATAATCACTCTACTTTTCTAATGTATTTCTTTAAGGAACAATTGAGCCTACTCAATTATCAAGCTACCGGACAATTCCACTCCATCACTCCGATGCTGTCGAATCCATTCCATCATTGCTCGTCGAGATCAGTGATTCATTTTGTTCTTGGAATCAATGTCTATGTAGAATGTCAATATTTTTTTTCTTTTGCTTCTTGATGTCAGTTGATGAACCAATATCATAGATTTCACACACCTTACGCACTGAAACACTAAGGTCCAGTTTTCTCTACAGTTATTATTATTATAATTATTATCATTTATTTGTAATGCGCCAACATATTCCGTAGCGCTATACATAAGTTATGTTCCAGGCAACAACAAATTTAACATTAACACATTGCAAAGAATGGAGGGCCCTGTCTTTGAGCTTGGAATCCTGTGTCCATAGTGCTTTCCCCAAAGCACCTTGCAGGATTAAAACTTGAAGATTTACAGTCTAAAGATTAAGGTTTGTGTGTGGTACAGTAGGGAGAGAGAAGTGTTGTGCGTGTTAGGATGGAAGGCGATAGGCTTTTTTAAAGAGATGTGTTTTTAGTGAAGCTTTAAAAGGTTTAAGGCAGGATTTAGGGCAGCACAAGAAAAGTCCTGGAGGCGGGAGTGAGAGGAGGTGACAAGAGTGGTAGAGAGAAGAAGGTAGTTAGCAGAATGAAGAGGCCGTGTGTGGGAATATTTGGAGACGAGAGCGGAGATGTACGGGGCTGCGTTGTTGTTGAGGGCTTTGTAAGTTAGGGTCATGATCTTAAATGTAATTCTGGAGGCTAAGGGAAGCCAGTGGAGTGATTTACAAAGAGGTGCTGCCGACACTAAATGGTGTGTATGGAAGATGAGTCTGGCGGAGGCATTCATTATGGATTGAAGTGGGGAAAGGCGGGTGGTGGGCAGGAGACGAACAATAGTCAAGACGAGAAATTATGAGACAGTGTATTAGAATCTTAGTTGTGTCTTGTGTAAGGTTGTGGTGTATGTTAGTGACTGTTTGTGAGGGATGGGAGGGCAGGGTCCAGTAGAACCCCAAGGCAATGGGCTGGGGAGGTGGGAGTGATGATGGCGTTGTTGACAGTGAGAGCGATGTAAAGGAATTGAAGTAGAGGGTGGGAAGATTAAGAGTTCAGTCTTAGAATTTTAGATGGTGGGCGGATATCCAAGAGGATATACTAGCGAGGCAGTTGGAGACATGTGTTAGAACAGAGGGGGATATATCTGATTTAATCAAAGAGGTAGAATTGAGTGTCATCTGAATAGAAATGATACTGAAATCCAAAATAGTTTATTAGGGTACCAATTGAGGATGTATAGATGGAGAAGAGGAGGGGGCCTAGGACTGATCCTTGGGGTACTCCAACAGACAAGGGGTGAGGAGAAGTAGAGGTGCCAGAGAAGGAGACGCTAAATGATTGATCTTGTAGGTATGATGAGAACTACGAGAGAGCAGTGTCTTGAATGCAGAGGGAGGAGAGAATATGGACTAGAAGGGGATGGTAAACTGTGTCAAAGGCGGCAGAGAGATCCAGAAGAAGCAGAATGGAAAAGAGCTGTCTCGGTGGAATGTTGAGGCCGAAAGCCAGACTGAAAGGTGTCCAGAAGGAAGTTAGAGGAGATAAAACTGGTAAAACGGTTATAGACGAGCCGCTCCAGCAGTTTGGAAGCCAGGGTAAGTAGAGAGATAGGGCGATATTTAGGTGCAACATCAGAATCGGATGAGGTTTTCTTAAGAGTGGGTGTAATTATGGCATATTTTAGAGAAGATGGAAACAAGTATTTAGGGAAAGATTGAAGATGTGTGTGAGAGCTGGGATTAGTGTGGTAGACAGGGGAGGGATGAGCTGAGATGGAATAGGATCCAGAGGACAGTTTGTGAAGCGAAAGGATGATATTAGGCTGGAGACTTTGTCCTCTGTTGCAGGGGTAAAGTAGTTCATAGTGCCTGTGGGAATAGGGAAGGGAGAAGAGTATTTAATAGTTATGGATCAGTGTTTGCATTTGCTACCACAATCAATTTCATATTTTTTCAAAGCCATAGCAAGCTTTTAATGTGTTTTCAAAATAGGTCCTGAAGTTCAAATAGGCCCAGAAGGTCAAAAAGGCCCAGAAGATCAAATAGGCTCAGAATGTGCTCCTTTTAGGCTCTGAATGTGCTCAAAATAGGTTCAGATGGTCAAATAGGCTAGGAAAGTGCTTCTTTTAGGTTCATGTAGTCAGATAGGTCTAGAAGGTTAAATAGCTCAGAATTTGCTCCTTTTAGGTTAAATAGGTCTAATAGGCTCAGAATGTCTTCATTTTAGGCTCAATAGATCAAATAGGCTAGGACGGTCAAATAGGCTCTGAATGTGCTCAAAATAGGCTTAGAAGATCAAATAGGATCAAAGGGTCAAATAGGCTAGAAAGATAAAATAGGATCAGAAAAAAATAGGCTTTTAATGTCATCCAAATAGGCTCAGAAGGTCAAAAATACTCAATGTTCTCCCTTTAGGCTCAAGAGGTCAAATAGGCTCTGACTGTCCCCCACATAGCGTCAGTAGGTCAAATAGGCTCAGAAAGCCTTCCTAATATGATGAAGAGGTCAAATAGGCTCAGAAGATCAAATTGACACAGAAGGTCAAATAGGCTTTAAAGGTTAAATAGGTACAAAATGTCCTCCAAATAGACCCGGAAGGCCAAATAGGCTCCTAATGAGCCCAAAAAAAGCTCTGATTTTAAAACATGCTCCAAACAGGCTCTGAAGATCCAAATCATGGTGCAGAATACCAAACTGCAAGTGGAGTGCATGGACACTTTGTGAGAGCGTCAAAACACAAAAACTACTTCCTGCATGTAAATGTTATTGTACCTGTACTTATGAAAGTGCATATTGATGGGATGTCCACATCTAAAGTACATATAATGGTACAGATAGGGAAGCACCAGTAACTGCGCTCTTCAATAGGATGCTTTTTACCAAAGGGATTATAGCCCTATTCTATTCCCCTATATCGTAAATTACATACAGTAATGCTTACGTACAAAGTGAATCTCCCTAGCTATTCTATTCCCCCATCGCAGAATCATTGCAAGAGCTCCAAAACTATATTTATTCACACCACACATGTTATTTATCCACAATTTTTAGGGATAAATATGTCGATTTCTTCACACATGTTAGTCCATTATTATCACTGCTCATTCTTAATAATTACCCCAAAAAAAATTCACTCATTTGTAGATTAATATTATTTCCATCTTGTCTAATGGTAGTTATTTGTTTATACATGTCTAGTCCATTAATCACTGTATCATTCCCTATATAAACATATATCATTTTTGGATATGTATTATATACATTACATTATACATTACATTATTTTTCTATCTTTTTTGATGGCAGTTATTATTAAATTAAGTTATTCTCATTTTGTAACACATGACTTGCATGACTAATTTGAAAAGTGCTACTATAATTATAGTATATGTTCGTGAAGCAGAACATATGCAGCTGCTGAGTACGTTTTATATTGAGTGGTATTAAACATTAATTTGCAGCATTACATAAAGCATACCTCTCTGGATACTGTCTTAAGGTTTATCCTTTTGAATATCATAATAGTACTAGCGACTTGCCCGTCAAAAAATGACGGATAATAGAATTTTAATGCTGTGAAAACTGTTTGCCACACAATATTGGTCTCTGACATTCTTAACCTTTTGTTTTATTATGTATCAATAAATAGAAAAGTTTGAATAAAACCTTTTATTTTTTTAACTTTAAACTTATGTTTCACCAACAGGTATATAATTATTATTTTTTTAAATATGAACTGTTTTAATTGTCATATATGTAATAACAATATAAAAATGTGTGCATTTTTCATGAATAGATATTGTAAACCATAACATCAAAGTTTGTAACATGCAAGTTGTATTTTAAACAATCTTTTCTTTTTTTTTTTTAACAATACTAACACTTTGAATGGATATTTATCTATGAATAACAGACAACTATGTAAAGTTTAATTAACTAAGTATTTTGTACAATTACATGCTTTGTAACATTCTTTTTTTTTAAACTCATGTTAAACTAAATTGGCATTGAATCCAGAGGAAGGCAAAGAATATAAACCCCCATTGAAACTTGGCCAATTGTATCAAAGAGGGAAAAAAATGATTTCCTTCCTGACCCCATTAACTGGCGATCGGATTGCTCCCTGAATCAATACTCTGTCTTAAAATGATACAGTTGAATGTATTAACAAATGCTTAAACTTGTAGTAACATAAATGTTTGACTATATACAATATAGCTTGAAGTAACTTTCCACAACTTTGAAAAGACAATGTTATACAATATAGCTTGAAGTAACTTTCCACAACTTTGAAAAGACAATGTTAACATGTGAAATACTACTTTAAAACATTTAAATGTAAGCTTCCAATTAAAGTAAATGGAACTTAATTGTTTTGTGGGGGCAATGATGTAAAAAGGTAACTTGTAAGACCTTCCAATCTGTGTAACCACTGTTTTGTGTTGTTTTTTTTTTATATACTTTTTTGTTTCTTCTTGTTGTACTTTGTTCAAATGGCACATCGAGTTTCCTATTGGAAATAGTGGTCCCCTATTTAAAGAGTCCCAGAGACCTCTAATTTTGTCCTGGAAGTAAAATCACTGTTCTCTATGTTTTTTTGCCATTGTATCGAGTTTCTTCTTGAAATATTGGTACTGTAAAATCAGTTTGGGTAACATAAAATGTTTTCATCGAATTGAGAGCACTGTCCTGTATATTTACAGCACCTCATAGTACACAATGTATTTTGTAAAAACACATCCATCTTCCAATAAATCACCCTGACTTGTGTTTTCTTCAACATGTACTTTAATTTCCTCTGGATTATTGCATCTTGAAAAGGCAACATATAGTTGGCCATGTGCAAACACAGGTTCCTTCAAAAAAATACCCACAGACTTAAAAGTTTGTCCTTGGGATTTATTGATGGTCATGGCAAATGCCATGATAATGGGAATTTTTTTCCTTTGAAGGACAAAAGGCAAACCACTCTTACTTGGAGCCAAATCAATTCTTGGTATAAGAACTGGTTCGCCTTTATGGGTACCACTCATAATTTCTGCATGTATACAATTATCCTTTAAATCCTTCACAATTAATCTGGTCCCATTAAAAAGTCCTTTTTTGGGATTCATATTTCTCAATAGCATGATAATTGCCCCTTTTTTAAGTTGCAAAACATGTGGTGGCATTCCAGAGTAGTTAAAGAATTAATAAATTCCATACTAAAGTTTGCTTTACTATCTTTGTGGTCAGCCAGAACAGAATCTGTACTGTAATAGTTTGATGAAATTTAGATTATTTGCTTCGACTTGTAGATAGGAATCAATAATCCATTGTTGTGTGAGTTTCCCCCCACATAAATTAGGATTATAATGATCCCGGATAGCAGTTTGTGCCACTTTATATTCCAGCATGGAAATATTGTTTCTAATACGAACTTTACTATTAGGATAACTTTGCAACTGTAATTTTGGTTGCCATCCTGGCTCCCTATTTGGAAAGAAAATGGGATATGTCATAGTATCTAAATTACTGCTTAAAATATTGATGTTTATAAAAGGTTGTTCTTGATTGCGTGGATATATTCTAATATCCCGCTCAAATGGTGGTTCCCCATCATCATTTTTAAATACCATGGAAAACCTCATTTGCTGTTGGTAAATTATAGCGTCTTTGATCAGTATGGCGATCCCTTTTGAGAAACATATTTACTCTTGGCATTGGCAATTGATGTCTTTGTCGTGTGCCAGTTGTTCTTTTTCAACCTCCGCTAATTTTTTGTATGCTTTACTATAAGTGTTGTTCGACATAATGTTATCAAGCTGTTCAAAGGCTATGGGTAAGCATTGTTTATTTTCAGGAAGCATCATTCGTTGTTTCACAGCTTCCATTGTATCAAGTACATATAACTGTGCAAATTTCCTTTGTTCTCCTGTTTCTGGGTGTAAATGTGAAGTCCGGTGGTATATTTGTCCTTGAACTTTAAAACAATAAGGACCATGTCCTGGAACATTTTCAGCTAATGTTGCACCCATTGAAGCAAATGAAATTGCACTGTTATAAGAGCGAATATTTTTCTTAAAATTGGTGTAATTGGGAAATGTAGGATCACTCATGATACTTTTTAAATATTCTGGGAATGTGTGTGTTATAAAAACGGTTAAATTAATCAATTACAATATTATTATTCATAATCATATTAATTATGATTATAATAATTATCCTAATCCCATCCTGAGATCCTTGCCTTCTACGGATAACAAATTAATAAATATATATTCAAGAGGAGTTACAGATTTATGGTTACAAAATGTGCATTTATTAGAACACAATAATTAATACAAATACATTAATAATACATGATAATACCATGGAAACAACATCTCTTAACTTAGCAGAAAGGCATTCTAAAGCTACCAATTATGTCCATGTGTGAGTATGAGAGTATGATACTTCACGGTGTAGTGAAGAGAGCTGTAGATTACAAGAGGAAGAGTCCAAGAGCTGAAGAATGCAAGAGACCTTGCCAGGGCCTGGTATGCTACCTGTATCTTGTATTCTGAATCCCACCCCCACACAGTGTGTCTTTCTGGAAGTCTTACCTTTCCTTTATGACAGCAACTAATAAACTCTCCATCAGTTGGTTGTTCTTTCTGAAAATGATAGGCCCCACAAAACTGACAAAGCACACTCATTAATCCACAATAATGAGTGTCTACTGTTAGTGCTCTAAAGAAAGGACTATCATGACCTTCCTCAATATAGATCTCATTTGAACTTTGTATATCTACATTATTGTCATCTCTATCAACATTGGTGTCAGGAGGCAAAATAGGTTAATTTGAGGCAGTTTTACAGACATTTTTTTGTTTACTTTTTCTTTTCTTTGAAACTTCAGAAGACTCATTTTGTTGTTCTTTAGCCATTTTTCTTTGATTTAGAAGTCTCTGTCGATTTTCTTCTCTTAAACGTTGTGAAGTCTCAGGGGTCTTTGCATCTCTCCATCTTTGCTTCCTTTCCCTTGCCATTTTTCTTTTATATTCTTTATTTTCTTCTGCATTGTCCGCCATTGTAATCTGTAAGTGGAAATAGAGTGTTAAGAATAACATTAATTTTATTAGACTATATTTTTTACCCTGTCATATATTTCTGAAAAATGCAATAGTAATATGTCTCTTTCTGTCTCTCTGGCCGTCTGGCTCTCTGGCTCTCTCTGTCTATGGCTGGCTGTGTCTCTGGCTGTCTGTCTCTCTGGCTCTCTGTCTCTCTGGCTGTCTGTCTCTCTGGGTGTGTGTCTCTCTGGGTGTGTGTCTCTCTGGGTTTGTGTCTCTCTGGGTGTGTGTCTCTCTGGGTGTGTGTCTCTCTGGCTTTCTGTCTCTCTGGGTGTGTGTCTCTCTGGGTGTGTCTCTCTGGGTGTCTCTCTGGGTGTCTGGGTGGCTCTCTCGGTGTTTGTGTGTGTGTCTCTGGGTGTGTGTCTCTCTGGCTGTCTGTCTCTCTGGGTCTGTGTGTCTCTCTGGGTGTCTGTGTGTCTCTCTGGGTGCCTCTGTGTCTCTCTGGGTGTCTCTCTGTGTGTCTGTGTGTCTCTCTGGGTGTCTGTGTGTCTATCTGGGTATCTGTCTGGGTCTCTGTATTTCTGTGTCTGTCTGTCTTGGTGACTATAGGTTTCTATCTCTCTCTGGATATCTGTGGGTGTGTGTCTCTCTGCGTTTGTCCCTGGATGCCTGTGGGTGTGTGTCTCTCTGGGTGTGTGTCTGGATGTCTGTGGGTGTGTGTCTGTGTCTCTGGGTGCCTGTGTCTCTGGGTGCCTGTGTCTCTGGGTGTCTGTGTGTCTCTCTGGGTGTCTGTGTGTGTGTCTCTGGGTGTCTGTGTGTCTCTCTGGGTGTCTGTGTGTGTGTCTCTGGGTGTCTGTGTGTCTATCTGGGTGTCTGTCTGGGTCTCTATATTTCTGTGTCTGTCTGTCTTGGTGTCTATAGGTTTCTATCTCTCTGGTTGTCTGTAGGTGTCTGTCTCTCTGCGTGTCTGTGGGTGTGTCTCAGGATATCTGTGGGTGTGTGTCTCTTTGGGTTTGTCCCTGGATGTCTGTGGGTGTGTGTCTCTCTGGGTGTGTGTCTGGATGTCTATGGGTGTGTGTCTGTGTCTCTGGGTGTCTGTGTCTCTGGGTGTCTGGCTGCCTGTATCTGGCTACGTGTGTGTGGAGGCATGTGTCTGGCTGCGTGTGTGTGTCTGGCTGTGTCTCTCTCTGTCTGTCTGTATGTGTGTCTCTCTCTCTCTATGTGTGTCTATATCATGAATGGAAAAACAGAAACAGTTATCATGTGTTCCTAAAGAAGAGCTACACAAAAGAGCAAGTGACCTAATATAATACATTAAATAAAATATTTAACTTCTTCTAAGGTGCTATCCCTGGCAATGAGCAGTAACATAATGATGAATGAATGAATACAAGAATACACATAAATAAAATCTTTATTATTATTTAGTTTTTTCCTTCTAATGATTTGATAGTTTGTAAAATAAATGACTTAAATGAATGAAGCAATATCTCTCATCCATGGGCTGTAAGAAATAGTTAATCGTATATTTGTAAAGAATGTCATCATAAAATCATATACCTGTAAATTAGATGTTCTATAATTGAAAATGCTACTGTTTTGAGACAGGTGTAGACGTGAGAAATCTGTGAAAAGATGTAAAAATCATAATATTTTTTTTATTGCATCAATGTATGAAATACCATTACTCAATGCAAATCAATAGTTCATATTATATTGTTTAAACAAATGTCATCACAAAATCATTTACCGGTCAATTTAATATTCTGTAATGTTAATTCTTGCAGAGGAGACTCCTATATTGAGGCAGGTGGAGATGTCACACATCTGTGAAAAGATGTAAAAATCATATGTTAAGTAAATATCAAAGTAAATATAAATATTTTAAAATTATTTTCCTGTTCAGGTGATGTGATTGCAGATAAAATGCTGCAAACGCCCCTCTGTGTAGTAAGGTGGGCAGATGATCAAACTGTGAAAAAAATAAATTGGAAAAAAGGGCTTGTTAATGTTTGCTATGTTTTTAATTAGCATAGCTGCAAAATATAAGTAAATGCACTGTAAAATGTAAGAAAGTGATATAAATATGTAAACGGTTTGAGGATGCTATACCTTTTTATATAATGAGCTGAAAGAGATCAATATGGTGGGATATTTTGTGATGCATTTTAGCACATTTTAATTGAAAAAGCGTTAAAATAAATGACTAATTAAAAAATTAATCAATCACATTAATAATTAATTCTCAACACATAAAAACAATTGCATTAAAAATAAATCTTGAAAAGATAAATATAAGAGCAATCTACTAATGAAGCAGCAACAGTAATATCTAAATTCAGTGCAAAAGGGAGATATGTTTTTATGCATTTTTGACTAAAAATGTCTTTTATGAATGACCAATGAAGTAATTAATAAACATTAATAGTTGAGTAGCAAGCACAAAATTTAAAACCACTATCATTTTTTTTTCTTTTACTAAATGTGTTATTATGACTAATTAATAATTAATTAATTAACATTATTAATCGTAATGATGAATAAAGTAATAAATGAACATTAATAGTTGAGCATCAAGGTCAAAATGTAAGTCTAGTGACATTTTTTTTTTTTTATAAATGTTATTACTATTAACAATTGATTATTATTAAATTAATGTACATTACTAGTTAATGAATTACTAAATGTACTATAAAGAGTTAATCAATAAAGTAATCATAAAGTGAAGTTAGTGACAATTGTCTATTTTTTTTTAAATAATTAGTAATTAATACATTAAAAATTAATTAATCAATTAATAAACATATTTGAAATGGTTAATGATTAATACCGTGCTAAAGTAAAGGTATTGCAAAATGTAGTAAAGTATTTTTTTTTCTTAACTTTTTTTTTAAATTAATAAATAATAAATTAATTAATATACTTTACCTATCACTAAGAAATATCCAGCAATCATTATCCTGAAGAGCTAACAATCTCTTTGGATTTTCCAGCAGCAGAAAATGTCCAATCAGACTGTCATCACCTGAGGAGAAAGTGTCAGCAGTGTGGCAAGTGTGCCCTATATACTGGCTGCGTGCGCGAGGCAGAGTCGTTAGTTTAGGCGGGAAAGCCGCCATTTCAGATACGTTATTGTGTAGATTGTGTTAAAATGGCGGCTATATTGTATGTATGTGCGCATCGGAATGATTTTGCGTCTTTAGTAACAGCCCGTTCTACTACCTCTTGAAAGTGCTACGTGTTTAGGGTCCTGTAGCCTTGTTTTCGTTTTTTTCAGCGGCCATTTTTTCTCTTGCTTAGGGGATTTTCGTGTGTGTAAACTCGTGAATTTGGACTTAAATTGAGGTGTAACTTCACTTGCAGAGGTCCTGGGTGCCTCCCTTCCTGTGGGTAAGCATTTTATGTATTTTTTGTGTGTTTTTATTGTGTTTTTAATGTTTTCGGGGTTCGGCCGTTAAGGGCGTATTTTTGAGAGGTCGTAATGTTTTTGTCTGTTAAGTCAGTACATTTTGTGTTCTAAGTCCCGCGGTTCGTATTTTTGTGTGTTAGTCCCTATATAAGTGCCGCTTGTGTGGGTGTTTGTAACCTCGTGTGAGGCGCCGCGGAGGCTCCACCTTCGCAAATGTGGCAGCCGACGTTGGAGCCTCCACCGACCGCATTTGCGGACCAAACTCTGCGAGCTCGCAAAGCAAAACATTTTGGGATTATCAAGTCTATTTTTTATATTCTACTGTAATTGTCTTATTGTAAAATTAAATAAATAAATATGTATTAAAAAATAAGCCTACTGTAATTAGAAGCATTTTATATTAATGATTACTTTATGGCCCCTATTTAATTCCAAGCCCGTAATTACATGCTCACAGCCCCAACACGCAAACCATGAACCTGTAATTAGCATTTCAAGGCATGATCATGGTCAATTAATTTTTGTGTATTTATTGTGACCTCTCAAAGCGTGATGACGATTTGTAGTTTGACAACTAATATATGTGATCCATTGATTGGTTATGCAATAGTCACTATAAATACCAAGTTAGTGTGATAAATATTATATAATATGTCACACTAAGTTGAACATCACTACTAATACTGCTACGGGAGCAGATATTAATCCTATTTAGTTACTGGACTCTGTAATGGAGCCCATAAACGAATTTGCTATTCAATTGGCGTATTATCTCTAGCCGCAAATTTGCGGGTTAGAAGCTCAAAATCCCAGTGATTGTTCAAATCGTAACTCCGACCTAGCTAAGCATTTGATCGTTCAAGCCGTAAATGTTACAATCGCGAATCGCTATTCAATTGCTACAAGTCCTCAAGCCCGCAAATGTTCTCACACCCGTAAATAGCAAATGTAGAAGAAAATCCTACATCTACCAAGGGGGTTAAATACCTGTTCGTAGCACTGTAAATGCAAATAAAAAATCAATACTGCACTTTAAAAGATGGGGAAAGCGATGAATTAATTGCACAACAGTCTCAAGCTCGTAAATCTACAAGAAAAAAAATCTTAAAAAATATTTTTTTCTTGTAGATTTTTAATGTCTGATTTCCGTGTCATATGAATTTCGGGAATCAATGAGTTAATACATATCAGGCCACCCACATGGACTAGAATAGTATCTCCATTCATTTTTTTTATTTTGTATATTGCCGGAATGCGAGTCCGATTGCATATCAGAACCTCTAAACGATAATTAATTGACGTTTAACTTCCATGTTTTACTGACGTAATGATGATGGTCTCATTTACTATTGGCTGTTTCTGAATCGGTAGTTACGGCCTTGCTTAATTGATCATGATCACGATCTGAAATGATACTTACCATTGCATGGTTTACGGTTTTGGCTTTCAGCCCTTAAATTGCGGGCTTGTTCAATTGAATTGCTTTGTAACTGTAGCAAATTTCAAACTTCCGACTTTACAGACTATGTAATGTAAACTGTGGGCCTGCAAGTGAATAGGGGCCTATGTCTCAATAATGGTAATGGGATTCACATATAATAGTTGTCAAACTATGAATCGTCGTCACGCTTTGCGAGCTCGCAAGAACTGCGTCCCTCGCAAAGCGAGAAGCGAGGGTCTGCATTTGCAGAGGTGGAGGCTCCCACGTTGGCCGCATTTGACGTCTTGGAGGCTCTACAGCGCCTCACACGCCGTTACAAACACCCACACAAGCGGCACTTTACCAAAATAGATCTAACACGCAATCACTGTATACGGACATACACAAAAAAATACGAACCGCAGGACTTAGAAGGAAATTTACGGACTTAGCATACAAAAATACGAGACACGGGAGTTAGCAAAAATCACATTAGGACCTCGGAAAAATACGACATTAACGGCCGAACCGCGCGCACCTAAAACATTAAAAACACAATAAATACACACAAAAAACACATAAAAAGCTTATGCACCTCAATTTAAGTCCAAATTCCCGAGTTTATTCACAAGAAAATTTCCTAAGCAAGAGAAAAAATGGCCTCCGAAAAAAACGAAAACGAGGCTACAGGACCCCAAAGACTCAAAACACCACCAACCACATATGGCTTTTCAAAAAAAACATACGAGGTACAAGATACATTTTTACCAAGGACGCAACATCATCCACAGCCGCGTACCACATACACATTCGCCTCCATTTTAAATACACACAAAAAATACATAAAAAGCTTACCCACAGCAAAGGGGGGCACCCAGGACCTTTGCAAGTGAAGTTACACCTCAATTTAAGTCCAAATTCAGACACACGAAAATCCCCTAAGCAAGAAAAAAAATGGCAGCTGAAAAAAACGAAAACGAGGCTACAGGACCCTAAACACGCAAACAGCTACAGGCTACAGGACCCTAAACACCACCAAGCACATACAGCTTTCCAAAAAAGCTGTACGAGGTACAAGATACACTCTTACCAAGGACGCTACATCATACACAGCCACGTACCACATACACATTCACCGCCATTTTACAACACTAACTTACACAATGCGGAAGTACACGGCTACACTAACGGCTTCCCCTCTGGCACGCAGCCTATTTACACTACACACTGCACACATTGCTGACACTTACACCTCAGCTCCACAACAGTGCAAACCTACAATGTATGCTGCAGGAACATCAAAACAGATTGTCAGCTCTTCAGCACAATGCTTCCTGCATATATTACTTCCAAATAGGTAAAGTATATTAATTTATTAATTATTTCATTAGCATACAAAAACAAATATACACAAAAAAAAAAAACACTCTCACAATAAACACAAAACCCATTCAGGGCGCGACTCACAACGAGCACCAACGCTGCTCATAGCACACAAAGCCTTGCAATAAGCTCAAAAAGCAGATCACCGCCGACAAAACAATAACAGCAAAAGCGCCTATCAGAAAAAGAAAAATACAACAACCAACAGCCTCGCAATGAGCGCAGAAGGATCTCGGACCACCCAAAAAATTTATGTCTGGCCAAAACAGCATTCCCTGCCTTACAATTTTATTGCTTCGTCATTTTTGACGGGCAAGTCGCTAGTGTATCTAATAGTTACTAGTAAACTCTTTTTCTGGAGAGAGGGAGACTGCATTGAAACATATATAAACTCCTTGGTCCTCATTCTAATCCTACAATTTTTGAAAAAGTAGCCACAACGGGAGGCCACAACTACGTAGCTATTCAAATTGCGGCCTCCGGCTGCTTATGGCCATCGTGCTGAGATCCCTTGCGATTTGTTCAATCGCAGCTTACTTCCGTCAAAGCCTTTGATCTTAGACGCAAGAAAGCCCAAAACGATATTCAAATGCTACTTACTTACAAATCGTAGCATCAATTAGGCACATAAAAAATCCATCCTGTCCTTTTAATGAGAAGTGCAAGTGATTTTAGGTCTTAGAATTCATAGCACTACACACAAATCGGCAAATTATAATTTTTTTTATTTTAGCCTACGTCAAGTCCGTAAATGGCTAAAATCGACCCACAAGGTTACTTGGGCCACGGAGGTGTCGCAAAGGGCTTACTTACAAATCATAGCACTAATTAAGCAAATAAAAAAGTATCCTGTACTTTTATTACAAGTGAAAGTGATGTTTGGTCTTAGAATGAATAGCACAACATCTCTCTACTCTCAAATCTGGAAATACAAATAATGTATTTAATGTTCAATTTTCATGTTCTATCCATTATGTAAGTCCCACAGGATTGGAGGTCATTCAATCTCGTGGGACTTTGGATGGAAAAAAACCCTGAAATGAAAGATTTGATTTTGTCTATGTGCAAGCTCAATGTTTTGAATTAATGTTTTCCTATTGATCCTTATGTCCCCCATTTTAGCCATATACGGACTTGACGTAGGCTAATCCAGCAGCCGTTGCGGGTCTGACAAGCTCCAAGCCCGTGGGACTTGGATGATGAATCGAACACGAAAATTTAACATAAATTTATTTTTATTTTTTTAAATTCCGATTTGAGTGTAGGGGAATGTTGTGCTATGAATTGTGAGACCTAAAATCACTTTCACTTCGCATGAAAATACAGGATGGATTTTTGATGTGCCTAATTGGTGCTACGATTTGTAAGTAAGAGCCTTGCTGGACCTTTTGGGTGTAATTAAGCTGTGGCTCGGTTTTATCGATTTACGGGCTTGACGGAAGGGTGATCGTAGCACTTGAATAGCGATTTGGGCTTTCTTGCAGCCGCAACTCTCGTGGCCACGTAAGATCAAAGGCTTTGATGGAAGTAAGCTGCGATTGAGCAAATCGCAAAGGATCGCAGCTTGTTGGCCAAAAGCAGCCGGAGGCCGCGATTTGAATAGCTACGTAGTTGCAGCCTCCCGCTGCGGCTACTTTCCCAAAAATCGGAGGATTAGAATTAGGCACATTATAAGTAACTCTAGATTTGCTCTCTATTTGCCACAATTTATTTAAAGCACAATCTCGGTTTAACATTAATATATTTGGTGGCTTGATAGGCAACGGCAGTGGGGGTGCTGCTTTTCTCCTTAATTATATACTTGAAAATATGTAAAACATACAGACTTTATTTGTTTACATTTTGTATATACAATTATCCTGCTATGGGATCTACCTGTTTGGTTTCTGAAGATCTACTTCCTGAGGTAGGAGGAGTCTTCAGTTGCACAGAAAGTTTCTATGTAAATAATCAGATTGTGGTATCTACAATTGCCAGGACTTTTAATATAAATAACAGAACGCAATAAATAATAATTGAATATAAATTATAATGTAAAGGCTCTGTTTGTTTTTTTCTAAAAACATAATGTCCATTATCAAGTTTGGGTATTTGAAGAACCATATAGAAAAAATCTAACCACATTGCTTCTTCATTAAAACAAGGAAAAGGATTTCATATACACTAAGGTGATATTATAAAAAGTACAAAATCAGAGAAGTACAGTGCAATACATTTATTTTTCAAACTAATTCACTAAACTGATAAGTAGCATATCAAATCAGCAGTGATGTATATGTGTGTGTGCATGAATTTGCACAATTAAAAACATTATTAACACATACATTATCACCTTTACAAGCTAAACTGCATGGTCTTTTGTAAGCTTTCGTGTTTTAATTAACACATTTACTACTTTCCCAGACACTGAGTAATAATTATTACGGTACAAGTGGTTTTGCAATTTTAGATCCTAAAAAAAAATCTCTTCTGACCCTTGAAAATATAAATATGTTTGTGCACGGTGTTGCTGTTAGCAAGTCTTAAGAAATATGTTTCATTTTTAGTTTTTCTTGTCTCAAAGGCTAAAATGGAAGATGAGACATCTTTTCAAGCAATAAAAAATATCCCAGTGCACATATAAACATGTAATATGTTTTTGATATTTCAAAACAAGATGTTTTCCCTGGAAAAATATGTCGTTTTTTTGGTCTAATGATAATACATCCACCATCAGTCATGAAGTTCTCAGCAAGATCTTGTAAGTGGAAGCTGAAACCTTCTACCATTCAGTGACTGCTGTGGGAATCCTAAACACTTTTAAGAGAGGTAAAATCTCCTATTCATTTCATTTGAATTGCAACTTCTCACCAGACTGAAGATTCTCTCTGTGATATTGGATACACAGAGAATATAAATTTCCTATTAGAGTACATATAAAGAAAGTGAGTGATGTTCCAGTATGTCTCAAATACAACAGTAAATCACGTTTAAACAAAAACTTTTTAGACAAAAACCAAAATAAAATAAACAGGCTTAACAGCGGGTACATACAAAGGGCCTCATTCAATTGCGATTTAGCCAATTGAATAGGGCTCTAAATAAGCAAATAGCATCTTTTTTTAAAGAAGTTGTTAGTTAGTGAAAACCTTGCGTTTGGATAGATGCTTACTAACTAACAACTTCTTAAAAAAATGTTTTATGTGCTTATTTAGAGCTATATTCAATTGGCCACATTGCAATTGAATGAGGGCCAAACTCTCTAGTACTACATATATATTGTGTAAAAAATAATGTACGAGCTGCGATTCATAGTGATTTTATAAATCTCAAGTTACTGCCCTCCAAGCCTTTTTTTTCTTTCAAACTCGCAAGGCTAAAATCGCAAATCCCTATTCAATTGCTTTGATTCCCCCTCGCTAACTGCTCCGTCAAGCCCGCAAATGGCAAAAATCGAACCACAGCTTACTGGTACCAAGGAGGTTTCGAAAAGGGCTTAGTCACAAATCGGAGCACATTAAAAGCAAATAAAATATCAATCCAGCACTGTAAATGATGGGGAACACAATGGGTGACATTAGAATTAAAAGCACAACATTCTCAAGCTCGCACATCGCCAAAATAAAATACTTTATTTCATGTTCAATTTCTGTCCAAAGTCCAATGGGCTTCAACCTCCAAGACTTTAAAATCCAACCTCCATATTTCATTATTTTGGCGATGTGCGAGCTTGAGAATGTCACCCATTTTGTTCCCCATCATTTACAGTGCTGGATTTATTTTATATTTGCATTTAAAGTGCTCAGAGTTTTTGGGCTTGAACCACGAGTTACGGGCTTGCGTCCGCTATCATGTTCAAGCCCGCAAATGCTACTACCGATAGCATGGTTTCCAATTCTCTCGAACAGTGCCTAACTTGTGGGCCCGGCTGTTTGCGATCGAGTTATGGCACCAAATTGAATGAGGCTGTATGGTTTCAATCACATTAGGCCTGATGAAATCCATGCATGGCCCAACATACTAACAGGTGATCTTTAAGTGCTGCCTAACATTATTAAAGGTCCCATTAAAATAATATCTGTTAAGCAAACTAACCACAAATAAAATAACTTGAATAAATGAAATTAGTAAAACAAGAGATTCCCTGAGGCTAATTAACAAATTAAGAAACGCAAACAAATTCACTATTGGGAGACACCAGAACACAATAGTCTAGCACATAAAGCAAAAACGCACCATTGCTCTCACAGATATAGAGATCTCATGCTATCAATTTATATACAGTAGGTATCACTAGTATGACGATCCAGGGGTAGAGGCTATTACTGCCCAAGGCCCCCTGCTATAGACTACAGGTTAACTACAGGTTAACTACCCACAAGGACCGTTGGGTTCTTGGAAATCTCTGCACCAGCACCCTGTTATCTGGCTTCTATATCGGTCGGGGTATCTCCTTCAGGTATCAGCACTTCCAGAAGTCTCAGTAACCTTCCTGTGGTAGTGTCCAGGACAAGTTACGTGCAGGGCGCAGATAGGATTAGTCTTGCAGCCACCAGGAGCAAATCAGAGAACATACCATTTCTATATGTCTCAGCAGTGATTTTTTTTTTTTTTTTGGAGAGTCAACAATATTTATAGGGGCTAGATATAGAGGGGGGTGTATACAACACAACAATAACCAGGAGTGGCAGATAAACACATGAGATTGACTCCACATGGGGTCTAATAGTCTGGCATCCTGGCATCCTTTCTGGCACCTGTGAACAATAGGCGAACCTCCAAATGCAAATAATGATGTCTCCATGTCTAGTGGTCCAGACCTCAAATAGAGTACATTAACTTTATCTGGCAAAGGGACAACACAGATTACAATACAGTGGTGGTGTTTGTGTACATAGTCCAGTGGCTGGAGCCAAGCAGCCTGTCCTTTATGGTGGCTCAATGGGCTAACATCCAAGAACTGGAAAAGGGGTCTGTGACAAGTAGTATATATACTTATATCCTGCTTTGAAGATTCCTATCCAAAATGTGGACTGAGACTTTTAAAAAATGCCTGTGTCACAAGAGAAAGGCATCCCTTTCACATTTTCACAGATTAAACTGATAAAACTAATATGATGGTCCTAATCCCCGATTTATAGCCCAACTACTTTGCCATGCAGGTAGGCTTAAATTATTTAAACAGAGGTCACCACAGATCCGCCTAGATTTGGGGGTTGTTGACTTTAGAGGACACTTGCTTACCAACCTCTGGTGTGGTTGAGAGGTAATATAAATAATAATAGGGATACTATATGTAATTGGAGATGATTATTGAATATAAATGGCACCTAACCTTATTCCTTACACATGCAGTTATCTAAAAATTAAGAAAAATCGGGGGGAAAGAAAATATTAGTTAAATAACCATCCTATGGTTCCTGTACAATTAAACAAAACCATATTTTTAATCCTGTAAACATTAATAAAAAATGAATAAGTGCTAAAGAGCTCTTCACAGGACACAGTCATATACTTTTTCCTGCAGTGGGTTCACGCCTTAAATGATGAACAAGGACATTGTTTAACTATGCTGCAGCAATTGGTTACACAGTAACACTAATACTTTTATTGTATAAATAACTGTAACCCGGAGATTTAAATTCCACAATGGTCAGACATTGATCCTCTTAGGTTACTAGCCCTCACTTCCAGAAGCAAAGGCCTGGGTATATCACATATTGAAGAAAGGAAATAAAGCTAGAGTGGGTGTCAAATTTATTATGGGGGTATTTTATTGCAAGGAGGTGGTCTAGCTTTGTAGGTTATCATTAACCTCCTTTTTAATAATAGGGCTAGAACGGGTGGGAAGAGATTAGCTTCAAGAGTAGTAGTAGTAGACTCTAGGGTAAGCAACTCGTTTTAATTATTGAATTACAGCATCAGAAAAGGTCAAATATTGAGGAACTACTAAGGCCACCAAGATTTTTTTTATTATCCAATGACACCACACTAGGGGGTAGGTGAAAGTGAGTGTTATGCTCTTTCCTATCAGGGTGCCCCATCAACACTGTGGCAGGATAGAGGCTTGTGATATATTTTGATAGCCCACTTTCTCACATCTAACTTTGTGTTTTGAAACATGTATCCAAGTAATTGTACTTTGGATAGAGATTAAATCCTGGATGCATGAGATCAAGGCTTTTAATGGGACTCAGCATGCTGCATTTGGGTTTTCCTCTAGTTGTACTCAAGAGGAGGAAGAGACTGTATGTAGACAAGATAATGCTCAGTTTAACATTGTAAATTATTCTGTGTTACATGTTGCTAGGAATTAGTGATGTTCGATCCCTTTAATAATATCTTCAACAGATCTTCCTAATGTTAAGTCATCTGAAGGGTCCTTTAAGTGAAAGAAGATATATCACAGGGAATTACAAGCTGACAGTTTTTATTCTTCTACTATATTCCAGTTGTTATTGAGTTAGTATTTGCTGTACATTGGGTACAACTGGCACTGTAACCAAATTAAATAATTAACATCATAATGAACTTACTCTCCACAAAATAAGTTTGATTTTCTCTAAAGAACCAGAAAGTAATAATTGTAGCCCATTGGTATTTGTATTGGTTTGTTATAAAATTAATAAAATCCACACCTATATTTCCATTTCTATTTTCTATTTTCATTCAATTCCTTAAATGTTTCAAGGAAAACTGAAAGCGGAACTGTAGTTGAAAAATAACCATAGTTTTTTTGACGTATGTAATAAATCTAATAACATTAGCAGTTGTGACATTTTTAAAAGAAACTTATAATTTTTGAAGGCTGTTTATAGGTAGTCAATAACATCTTCTCTGGTTTTCATCTCTTCCTGACAGCTTGAAGGGTGAGGTTATGCTTATCTTTATCATTGATTTGAGGGATAATTAGGAGGGAACCAAGAAAGGGAGTACATTTTATTAAATACTATGGGCCTTATTCAATTGCAATTTGGCCAATTGAATAGGGCTCTATATACACAGAGCATATTTTTTTACAGAAGTTTTTAGTTAGTGAGCTTCTATCCAAAAGCAAGTTCTTCACTAAGTAAAAACTTTTGTAAAAATATATGTTATGTGCTTATATAGGCCCTCATTCAATTGTAATTTAGCCAATTGAATAGGGCTCTAAATAAGCACATAACTTATTTTTATTAAAGAAGTTTTTAGTTAGTAAGCATCTATCCAAAAGCAAGGTTTTCACTAACTAAAAACTTCTTTAAAAAAAATATGCTATGTGCTTATTTAGAGCCCTATTCAATTGGCCAAATCGCAATTGAATGAGGCCCTATTTTTTTAGACTTTACCACTTTACTATACATGCTCAGAAGTAGGCAGCTTTCAAAAATAGCCCTAAATATCTCTCTCACTGACCACCTTCACCGAAATACTATGCCTACAGGAGGCCAGCAAAATGTACTTTTTAATCATTAAAAGCTATCTTTATCACTAGTTATATTCAGCCATTCTCAAAGTTTTCAAACATATATATTTGTCTCATTGTACAGTTTTCCTTTAACAAGTAGGAATAAATTATATTAATTACATATATTTAATGATTTATACAATCACACAACATTTCTCTGTCAAAAATGTTTTAAAAATGGACATATTGAACAACATACGCTACTGGAAAATGGCAATACAATTTTAAAAGTGTGAAAATATATGGACATTTACTCCATATACTGTATCTTATATATGCTTTTTCATTTCATGTTGCTTTAATTTAAGTTTTATTAGTAAACATTTTTAAACATTTTTCTGCTAGGGATGTTAAAACTTACAAATACCTCCTATATATCTCTGTTTCTCCCTAGTAACACTTTTATGTACAGTACTTTTTGTTTATCAAGCAGTTTGTTAACCTTCATATCCCTTTTCACTTTAATGGTTTTCAGCACTGCGCCATTGATCTTGTATTTTGTCCCTGGTTGCTTGTGACTTAAATCCATTATTGTACATTAAATTGATCATGATTAACTTAATGACACCCATTTCTTCCTCTGCTGCCAATTACAAAGACATTGAATAAGTCCTTATTAGGTTTTTGCCATTGGTCACTCTCCTTTCTTTTCAGGTTGCCGTGGCATTATTTTATGCTTTGCTTAGCTGAATTCATATATAGTAAACTACTGATATGACCCAAACTCTAATTGTTCAACCTATTTATCAGAGTGTTAATTAATTATTCTTAGTCTTTTCTACTCCTGTCTAATATCATTGTGGTCAGGAAGTCAAAGAAATCTATTCAATTAATTAGATATGCTCAAGACCCTTATGACACTATTCTGCATTGTAAGTTTAAGAACAATTAAGACATGTACAGCCTTATTAAATTGTGATATGGCCAATTGAATAGGACTCTATATAAGCACAGAACATAGTTTTTACAAAAGTTTTTAGTTAGAGAACTTCTTTTCAAAAGCAAGGTCTTCGCTAACTTAACACTTCTGTAAAAAAAATATGCTCTGTGCTTATATAGAGCCCTATTCAATTGGCCAAAATCACAATTTAATAAGGCTGTTAAGCAAGCACTTCTTTAAGCATTATTTCAATTATCCATATATTTTGCAATACATTGGAAAAGGCTACCAATGGTTAATCCCCGGTCTAAACCAAGCTCATAGACCTGTTATTAACAGTTTCTTCAATAGTACCAATTTTGTAATGCTGAAATATATACCCTGCTAAAATTGGTATTTGCCAACATTTAGAAAATATAAGTCAAGGTGTCAATGTTAGTTATAAGGATTAATATAAGCCATTTTTCAAAACACTGTGATTTAAAAGGTTAATCATTTATGAATACATTAAACTGAACACTACTATGCAGATTGTTTCTCCAGACTCTGCTACTAATGCTGTACAGGTAATAGGTGACGCATTCTACAACCATCTGGAAAATATTTGAGGATTCCAAGCCAATTCCAAATTTTCTAACAAATTATCAACTTTTTAATAAAAATAAGTTTGCTAATACTGATCTTTGCTTAAATGTCATGAAAATGGTTAAAGCGAAAACAATGAACTAAATAAAAATATTTTTTGCTTATTTCGGTATGCTTAAGAATATGACATAAAATATGCTATTTACCAGTGTATAATGCAAAATTATTCTTACTATTGGAATGTAGCTACAGGTGTTTCCAATTTGCGATATCCTTCAACTGTTACAGAATGTGTGAACAGAAAACCAAAGTCAATCATTGTGTTATAAATATTTATTATTTCCTCCCAATTATAGCTATTAAATTATAGATAGGGAATTACCCTGTTTTTCCTACTTAATACATGTAAAATCCACTAATCAAAATTGTTTGGCAATATGAGAAAATCTCATTCAACATTTTTAATTTACTGATTAACAGCCACATTAAATTCGGGCTACGTGTTAAAACGTAGCCCGTAATGTAGATCTTAGAGATATTTGCTATTAAATTAGACCAGTAAAGCAGCCCGCAGATGACTTGAGGGTTAGAAAGCAGCAATGTTGAACTTCGGGACCATAAATCCTGTGATCTGTCAAGCCCGTAACCGCTACTTGTTCAATTGAGCTACTAAATTGCAACAAAGTCACTCGCAAGCAAGCCCATAACCCGCAATTGGAGTCCAATTCCCAAGGTGCGCTCCAGAGGACCACAAGGGGGTAAAGTCCAATATGTATCGCTTGTAATGCAAATAAAAACACACTACTGCATTTTTGTTTAAAGTGAAAGTGACGTTAGGTCTTAGAATTAATAGCACAACATTCTCAAGCCCGCAAATTGGCTCAGAAAAATACTTCATTTCATGTATATTTGTTGTGTTATATTGATCCTGGAAATCAATGTGTTAATACATATACTGTAACTCGCATGAGATAGAATATCATATTTACAGCTTTATTAATATTGCATTTTGAATAGAACGTGGGTTTGCTCGTAGCTCGTAATTGAACCCTGTAGGACATTGAAATCCATGCTCCATTTTCTTATGACGCAATGCTGGTGATCGCTGTTACCATTGGCTCCATCAAAACCGGTAACTACAGGCTTGCTTAATTGATTACGTTCTAGCACGCAAAGCTGCCGGCCTACAGATGGTTTACGGTTTTGTGTCTCCAGCTCGTAGCTTGTAGCCTTTCTAATTTAATAGCACCGTAACTCTGCCAGATTTCAAGCATGCAGCCATTGCAGGCTTCACGATGGAGTTACTGGCTTGGAATTTAATATGGGCCTTAATATGTAATTACTAATCCTTCAGTATTCTTCAATTTTATACACATTTCCATAAAACTGCAAATGTCTCTGAATTTGTGCTTTTGTGTGTAATAAATTAGTGCTTTTGAGTGTAATAAATTGCAATATAAGTTATATTCAGACATATGCTTATTATTGATGCTATTTCAAGCTTTACTAATACACTCTAAAATTCTCTGTAACTTATAGGTTTGTGAGGTCATAATTGATTACCGCTTAAACCTAGTTACTATATTCTAGCAACCACCTCTTGATATGGCTAATGTAAATTTCCTAGGTATCTTACAAAACTAAGACAAAAGTAGTAGATAGAACTTGCAAGTCGGTTAAACACCTGTTCGTAACACTGTAAAAGCAAATATAAAATCACTACTGTACTTTAAAATACAGGAAAAGCAATGGAGGAATTAATTGTACAACAGTCTCAAGCTCGCAAATCTGCAACAAAAAAATATTATTTTTACGTGTTATATTGATCCCAGGAATCAAGGAGTTAATAAATATCAGGCCACCCACATGGACTAGAACAGTATTGGCATTCATTTTTATTATTTTGTTTTTTGCGGGTTTGCGAGTCTGATCGCATATCGGACCTCTAAACGTTAATTGATTGACATGTAACCTCGATCTTATACTGTCGTAATGATGACAGTCTCATTTTCTATTGGCTGTTTCTAAACGGGTAGTTACGGCCTTGCTTAATTGATCATGTTCACGCTCTGAAATGCTACATACAATTGCATGTTTTGCGGTTGTCGGCTTTTGGGCCGTAACTTGCGGGCTTGTTTACTTGAATAGCACCATAACTGAAGCAGAGTTCAGACATGTATATCGCGAGATGCGGCCTTGCAATTGAATGAGGCTCTGAAACGTGTGGGTACTGTAATGGATCTCAGTAGATTTTGTGGGGATTTACCACAATAATCATTTAACTTATGGTGGATAATAATTTAATTTAAGAGTGATAGAAACCCTCCAACAGAAAGTGAATAGTACATTTGTAATCCCACTTGAATGCCTAGTTGATCCCATACATTCTAGCGATGTCCTATTTTAAGCTAAGTGACTTGTTATTTATACTTTGATCTTCCTTTATTTCTAACTGACTTTTACTTTCTTGACATGTATATTTTCCTATAGATAGCACACCATGAAATCCCATTAGTTTTTTTGTTTTTTGAGTCAATTGCAATATTTATTTTTTCTCTGCAATAAAATGGAAACATGTTTAGTACTTCCTTACTATAAACCATCATATAGTTCCCCCTTCAGGTTATAAGTCACTCTATCTGTAGATGTATTTGATTCCAAGAAATCATTCTGTAAGAGCAAAACTCCTTGTAATTGCAATTTTTATTATACGTAAATGTACATTTGGTCTTGTTAAAGTACTTATCCATTGAGTGCTTGAATAGCATTCTCCCTTTAAGTAGTTCCATAAAGATTCTAAAGGTTAGCTAGACTCAAATTAGGTTTATGGTTTGTTTTTGCCCTCACATTAGACATGTTAATTTGCTTACATTTTCAAAGCTTACATCAGCCAGTTAATATCTAAAGAATAAATTATTGCAGTCAAAGAACTCTTCTGACCTTGTTTTAAACTGTAACATTTAACATAAACACCTCATTAACTAATCTATGTGTTAATGGGCAACTATGATAATTATAGCCTGTTTATCATAGGTTTTCTTGTGAAGTTATAATAGATAATTCAATCGATGGCAAGAAAAATGTGTAAAGGATTAATGTGGTCAGTTATTTATATATGGTCTTTTGTTCAAGAAAACAAGATAGTGGATAGAATGTTTCTAGACACCCCAAAAAATAAAAAAAAAGCACACATTTTGCAGCTTTTTTATGCAATTGTTATTCACTATAGGCATCGCTTTTGTGTTCTTGCCTACGGGTGTCTGGCACTTCCTGAGGTGGATGCATCTTTGTATATTATTGAGTTTCCCGATATTCCTGTTGCGATTACTGGCAGTTCTTACTGCCATATTCCCATTGTGTAGACACAAACATCATGTCATTTTAAATTCTTCTTCAACCTCAGGAAATGATCTGCCTAAGGCAATATCGCAGAATACATAGCAGCATAAATGCATATAAAAGGTAATACATTAAAGGCAGTGCTTTTTTTTACATTCTAAAAACAAGTCGCATATATTTCATAGTTTAATTCTTCAAAACAATTCATTTTAAAAATATTACTACATTGGTATTTTAAGATGGATTTTAAGTTGTCTAAAGTGATTGAGCCCTGACATCTATACAATTATTATCTTCTTTATACCAGTGGCCACTTTATGGAAATTCGTTTTTGTATATACCTGCAATTGTACAACCAGAAGTAGTACAATTTTGTTATCTGCTTCTGGTTGTGAGGGAAATATATACAACATTAACCTACTCCTCTCATATGTTCCAGACCTCTAGTAAGAGTTTATTAAATAAAAACTTAAGATATTTTAAAAGTGGATCAAATTTTGAATTAGAAAGTGATTGAAAGGGACATCACTGACTTTATTTTCCATATGTATATTACATTTTTAGTGGTAGATACACAGAGCCTCATTCAATTCCGAGTTGCCCAATTGAATAGGGCTCTATATTAGCACATACAAAAAAATTTGCCAGAACTTTTTAGTTACTGAACTTCTATCCAAAAGCAAGGTTTTCACTAACTAAAAACTTCTGTCAAAAAAATATGTTATGTGCTTATATAGAGCCCTATTCAATTGCCAAAATTCTAATTGAATGAGGACCACAATGTATAAATTGATCCCATGCTGTAAAGTACAAATTTTAGGTTGAATGTTTGCAGTATATTTGGTTTATGTTTCTAAGCATATTTCGCTTTGTTAAACTTCTTGAAAATAAACATTTGTTATTTTGTTTTTAAATATTCTTAAGAATTTCATACAATTAGTGTGGTTGGCCATCATTAAAATTACAATCATGGGATTCTCTTAAAAAATAAAAGTATGCATTTCATAAGCTTGTAATCCATCAGTCTTGTTAAATTGTGATTCGGCCAATTGAAAAGGGCTCTATTTAAGCACAGAGCAATTTTTTTTACAGAAGTTTTTAGTTAGTGATCATCTATCCAACAGCAAGGTCTTCACTAACTAAAAACATCTGTAAAAAAATATGCTCTGTGCTTATATAGAGCCCTATTCAATTGGCCAAACCGCATTTGAATGAGGCCCAATGTAAGTTTGGTACATTTTGACAAACAAGTATCTTTTTTACTTAAACTGCAGTAAACCTTTAAAGGTGCACTGTAGTCTAACAAACTATCATTAAATTAGACCATATTTGAAATAACACAAAAGTAAAAAGAAACATAAGAGGTCTATGGAGTAGACAAAATACATTGCATAGACAAGTTTCATTTCTCCTCTGTCCTGATGTTACAAAAAATAGAGGGGAGATGAGTTTTGTGGATATTTCAATGTCCACACATTGTGCTTGCATATCCATAAGAAAACACAATAACAGCTCCCTATGACTCTTTGTTTATACTCCCTCTTAATTCCATGATAAGACAAACTCCGTTCAAACAAATTGTATTTATCTATTTCTGTGATATTTTACAGGTCATTTCTTAAACTAATATAATCTATTTGTCATACAAAAAAATCTTTTGTAATGTATAAAGCAAGTTTATTTTTAATAGCCCTTTAATCTCAATCTTGTACATAATATGAGGATTCGTGTTAGTTCTCGGAGTCCTTCCTGCAATCTACTTCCTGTCACATGAGCAATGCCATGTATAACATTATATAATTAATAATTTGATGTAACATAAATTGTACAGTATGAGTAATACTGTATTTAGCAATAAAAACCATTGCGTTGTCTAGTTCCAAGAGAGCATGCAATATAAATAGGAAGAAACAATATTAAACAATATTTCCACAGGATAGATAAAAATGCATGCTATGATGTTGATGAAAAATTCTGTTACAATTAAACCCTACATAATAGTCGATATCTAATTCTTTATAATCATCATATTGATCCCTCAGAGCTTCCCCTGTAGCACATATACTGTGTTGCTAAGTGATGCCTTCAGAATTTTTTTCCAGCATGTACTGCTACTTCAATTTGGCACTTCACAAATACTTACACACACTTTCATCTCCACTCTGTTGCCATATATTTTTGTAACATATTTTAGAGGATATTTTGGAATGATGCCACCCCAGCAAGGATGTTCCTTTGAAATATCATAGTAGAGATAACTGGCATTGTTCAAAAGAAGTTTTTTTGCCAATGATTGGCAGCTCGTTGGCTGTTGAATCATCTCCACCGACAGCCACTTGCCAGACTCTCACTTGATGACTGATGCCCATTAGGCTGATTATTTGTTTTTGAAAAAGGAACAGCAGCAATCCTACATGAACTGTCACACATGCTTGACTCATGAAAAGAAGTGAATTCATTTTGAGGACATTTTATTCATGCTCAAAATGGCATGTGGCTTACTTACATGTTGAAGACAAGTTGAAATATGTCTCATGCAGCAAATTCCCTATCACCTTAAAATCCCCTTGCATATAAGGTCACCCAGAAGAATTCTTATTAATATTTACAAAGCTGTCAAAATCCAAACATTTGTATTACAATTCATGTGTAAAGATCTCTAAATTGCATTTATTTGGTGATAACAATAACTAATATGTCTACCGAGATCAAATTTTCAACAAAAAAAAGTATTTTCCTTACAAATAATGTTATCAAAAAGTACCAAAAGGGAATGCACAGGACGGTTGTACTACCTGGGACCAAAATACTCAAGTTTTCTGCAGCAATTATTAAAACTTAGTGTTTTTTCTACCAGTTAATACACTCATAGAGGGGAATTTGTTAAAAATAATATGAGGAGACCATATGACTCTCCCATCAGCAAATTTAGTTCTGAATAGAATCTAATTATTATTATATCAAATACACATTTTTGCACACAAGCTGATTTAATGTATGTATTGCAGCAACTTTCTGTAGGATTTATTATGGATTGAATACTTATTAGATGTTTCATTGCTAACGAACTGATACTATAGAGGTATTTGTGGGGTTCCTGTTTTTTGTAGCCTCCATTTTCTAACTAGCAAACATGATTTTTTGCTTACTTTTTTTTAATAAGGTAATCTCTATTTAATAGCGAAATGCTATTAATAAGATATTTTCTTTTAAATCTAATTAGATGATGTTATTATAACTACTGTCTGGGCGTTAGGCCAGCTATTGAGATAGCTAGTTTAAATGTGTTTTATATTCTATAAATTGTTTTGGTTAAGAATAAACCATTAAACTGTCAGTACATAAACTTTTGAACATAGGAACTTATAAATGCTTTTTTAACCTTTAGCATATCTATATAATAATCAATTTCCATTATGCCTAGTATTGCTATCACATATGATAGTTGTCAAACTGCGAGACGTCGTCACGCTTTGCGTGGTTAGTACGAGTTAGGCGATGAGCAGGAAGCATGGTGAGCCGTTAACGCGTAGCACTTAGGCGATGAGCTCCAAAGGCGCTCATCCCCTCGAGCCTTGAATAGCGAGGAGAGCCGTTAAGGCACTTCAACACACTACAACTATCACCACAAACACGATGAGGCAATGAAACACACAGGACTTAGCCACAAAAGACTTATTAAACGCGGGATCGCCTCAGCGTGCAAGCGGTTGACAAACGCGGTACTTAGAAAAAAAAAATTCTGAGACACGGGACTTATAAGAAATAAAATGACACACGGGACTTTAAAAAAAAAGATACGAGATGCAAAAAAATACGAGATTAACGGACGAACTGCGAAAACAAAAAAGCAATAAAAACACAAAAGAATTACAAAAACATCACAGACAGCACAGGGCAACAGCCAGGACGTCTGGGAGTGAGGTGGAACGCGAATTTAAGCCGATTTAGACGACTTTTGCCACTCGAAAATCGCCTAAGCAAGAAAAAAAATGGGCGCCGAAATAAATGAAAACAAGGCTACACGACCCCGGACCGCTCAAAACACTGCCAAACGCGTAACACTTTACACATCAAACTATGAACTAGAAAATACACTATTACAAAAGCCGGAAAATGCTCACAAGCCGCGTAACACATTAATAACATTATGACTATACAATGCCGCTTTACATAATAAACCAACGGCATTACCTCGCGCACGCAGCCTATTTAGAATGCACACTTGGAACATTCATTACACTTTATCATTAGGGGAACCAATACTCAAACTGTATATTCTATGCTGTCGAAAAATACAAACAGATTGTTAGCTCTTCAACTTTGCTGGCTGCATATATTAATTATAAATACTTAAAGTATATTAATTTATTCAATAAATAATTCATTATTAATTAACTACATATACATAAAAATATATATATCTCTTTATCATGACTGATGAAGGTGCTCAAAGGACCAAAAGTACACAACAGGAGAGGTTCGCAATGATCGCCGAAGGTGCACATTGCAATGGCACGCAATGAGCGCCGAAGGCGGTCAGCGCAAGGCTCGCAATGAGCACAGAAGATCCTCAGAGTACAAAATGGTTTACATTGTGTGCCAAACAGCATTCCCATGGCTTAAAATTTTATTGCCCCATCATTTTTGGTGGGCAAGTCGCTAGTAAATTAATAATTATACTAATGATTTGTTTATTTCATTATGCGTGCTTGGTATGTTATTACATTTGTCAAGTAACATAAACGAGGAATAAATGTCTATTGATCTTTAAAAAAATCTTACAAATTGTCAGTTCGGAGTGGGCAAAGCTAACTTTCGTGGTGAGCAGACTTGCTATTATACACCTCCTGCAACACTCTACAAAAAATATTAATGTAAACTTGCAATTGTTTACCCGAATTCTCTGATTTTGGTCCAGCTGATCACTGCCATGATCTGCCTGCTCTGAATACATCAGCCATCCGATCCTCTACCTTGAAGAGGCGATTGATTCTTTAAACTGGGTGAAAGATTGAGAGGAGCACAGGCTACCAGAGAGAGAGAGAGTCAGAGCTCATGTGGGTGTTGAGATAGGCCCCTGTAGACTGGATTCTGTGTTGCAGCTTAGACTGATGCACCATGCAACTGCTTCACAGCTAGGACTCAGCTAAGAAACACCCGCTGAGGCCTATGGGGTCTATTCTAAGGACTTTTACATAGATTGAAGAGCCCCCCCTTATAAATGTTTAACTTTCATCCCAGAACACAGATGGAAACCAACAGTGTGCATCTCTCTAGAGTTGCAGGCCACGTCCTGCGTGGGCCTAACTGTGTAGTGCTTGCACTCAGTGACTCAGTGAGAGGTGTTATGTACACATTGGTGCTGTGTGCACTGCATTGGAACTTTGGGTTGGGCCCTATGTGGGTTAAAAACTATTGTGCTTATATCTAACGAATAAAGATACACTATATATGCCAGATAGCCTGTGCGGACCCTCCTAGAGTTACATCCAGGGCTATGTGTGGGTCAAAGTGCTATATACCTACCTAGAGTGTACAGGGAAATATTGCATATATCTTACAAGCTATGCGAGCCACTTGGATATATGGACTAGGCCCTCTAGGGCCAAAATATATTATATATATTATATATATATATATATATATATATATATATATATATATATATATATATATATATATACTATATCCAGTGATCCGGGAGACATTGCATATTTGCTGTGTGCACTCCTCATGCATGTTGTCTTAACCCTGTGTGGACCAAAGTGTATCATGCCAACATATGTGTATTTTAGGTGTGTTGTGCGCCCCCCAGAACTGTAAACAGGAACAAAGTGTTTTCTGCTTACATGCCACACACAGAGAAACTTTATATACTGCTACATCTTTTTTTCTGAAATAAACACTGCTTCACCCTAGAATTCATTGTGGGTGGTAATAAATAAGCTTTCTCTAACCAAACAAGAGTAACTCTGCCATCTAATGGACACTAAGAAATCCACACATGAAAAATATAATCAAAACCTCATATGGTATATCACTAAGGCTGACTTAATAGCCAAGTTTATCTTCCTTGAGAACTGAACTACAAACAACATAGACCTACAGTATATCCTTGAGAACAGGAATACAAAGAGGCTCCCAACCTTCTCATAGCCCTCCATTGGATTCCTCTGAGGTCTCAGATCAAGAAATAGAAATATAAAATAGATCAGGGTACAACAGATAACACGATAAACCCAATTAGATATCTTATTTGGAAAATTTGAAAAGCTACTTAAGTCTGAACTATTATCAGCAGTGTACGAGATCAAGAAAGAAAATCATGACTTTGGTCAAAGGACAAATGCTCTGGAATCCCTAACTGATCAGATCATAGATAAGCAAACCAAAGATAAAGCGGTTATATCCAGAAACACAAACGTTTGGAAACAGTGGAAGAAAAACTTGAGGATCTTGAAAATAGATCTTGCCACAACAATATTACAATCAGGACACCCCTGTTACAGACATTTTTCCATACCTCAATAATTTAATAAGCTCCATCTTACCTAAGATACTGGAACAAATGCTTGAAATAGAAAGAGATACGATCAACCCAAGGACATCATTCTCAGATTCTTACATCAAAACACCAGAGATATGGTCTTAAAACTCTAGAAATATGGGACCCATAAGTGGCCCGGACAGCTCTCCAATGCAATTTTTTTGTGGATATTGCTCCAGGGCTGTAGAAGACAGAATAATTCTGGGGAGCAAACAACTCATTGGGGAGCAAACAACTCATTGTATACACAGGCCGTAAAATAGCTTATTTATACATATATACAAACATAGAAACATCTGGGCGGCATTTGTCTCCCACATCCCCCCAGTTCCTACACCCATGCCTATGATACTAGCAAACCGTAAAGCAATGAAACCAATCGTATCCATTCTTACTCAACATAACATCAAATATCGATAGGGTTTCCCTCCCCCCTTATTTTCCAGCATGAATCCTCTTCTTATTCCTTCCAAACATTTGTTAAAATCAAATTTATACAATGATATACTGTATATGGTTTATAATCAGACCCACAACTTCCTTTGTTGCTGTTGTTGTTGTTGTTTAGTCGATCAGTCACGTCTGACTCTCCAGGACCATATGGACCGCACATCTGTCAGCCACTGTCCCTCTGAGCTCCATCAAGCTCATGTTCATCCCTTCAATGATCACATCTATCCATCTTGTCTCTGTCACTCCCCTTCAATCTTTCCCAGTATCTTCTCTAGGTAATCCTGTCTTCTCTTGAAATGTCCAAAGTATTTGAGCTTCAGTCTAATGATAACACCTAGCAGTGAACAGTTTGTACTGATTTATTGGATCTTTTTGCAGTCCAAGGTACTCTAAGGCGTCAATTCTATGGAGCTCAGCTTCCTTTATAGGCCAGCTCTCACATATGTATGTTATTACGTAGAATACCGTACTTCTAACTATGTGGACCTACAGCATGTTGATAATGTCATATCTTTACTTTTTTACTAGCTTGTACAAGCTTGCCATAGCTTTCCTCCCCAGAAGCATCTTTTAATTTTATGGCTGCAGTCACCATCTGAGGAGATCTTGGATCCCAGGAAAAAAATATCTTTTACTGCCTCCACTTCTTCCCATATGTTTGTCAGGAACTGAGATTGCTGTTTGCCATGCTTTTTTTATTTTTTATGTTGTGGCAGTAGGCCAGCTTTTGCACTTTCTTCTTTCACCCTAATCAATTGGTCCTTTAGTTCCTCCTCACTTTCAGCAATCAGAGTAGTATCATCAGATCTAACGTGTTATCCTTACGCATCGTGTGCACGCACTGTCGGAGTGAGGGATGGTGTATACCCCTCCCACTGGCCTCTGTTGTGTTAAAGGGGATTACTGCAGTTAGCAGCATATATATCAACAATGATATAGAAAGAGTGTTATACAGATGGGGGCCCCTAAAACACCCCCCTCCAAGATCCCCCAATCTGATCTCCTACCACCCACCACCCATATGTGCCACATTCATATCTCCTACCCCCCCCCCCCCTTGTGCCCTATTCAGATCTCCTACCCCCCACGTGTTTTTAGCTGTATGTATGTGTTTTGTTTTTAATTGCCACTATCCATTGGTACTCTTGGATTAGAGACACTCTTTTTTTGCTTTGCCTAGCACTTTATGAGCTTAATACAGGGATTTCAGTCAGTTTGTGGGGCACACCAGAGTCCTTCAGATAGGAGGTCCCTGAAATAGGACATAGGGCTGTACTTTATGTTTCCTGTTTTCTGCTTTGATGCAGTTACTGACATCCATAGGACTGCTGTTGTGTATATAGCTTTCTAGTGATCTAAATTGTTGTTGTGGCATAGCAAAGTAAGTGGTTACTGTAAAGTGGTAATTTTTACCCAGTGAATTCAGTCAGTCCAATGCTCTAGGATTAGATACACTCTTTTTTTGTGTGCTTTGCCTAGCACTTTGTTAGCTTATTAGAGGGATTTCAGTCAGCTTGTTAGCTGTTATTTTAATAATTGTAAATAAAGTTACAATTTTAATTTGATTTAGTATCATAATAGTGTCAAGCATTAGAACATCAGTAAGACTAAGTATATATGTTTTTTTTTGTGGTACTTTTGGCTTCTGCCAGATAAAGCATGTTGTATCTTATTTAATACATACTTTGAAACATACTCAAGATAGTTGGTGTTTACATACTCTGGGATAAAGACGCCTGACTGGAGTCTTGGAGCTGTTTATCCAAGATCTCATTCAATTATAGCATATTTAAAACCTCCCTCAAGTTGCTACACCAATTATATATTACCCCAGCTGGAAGACCTCTATCCTCCCACTTTTTTTCAGGGTATGCCCAGAAACAGGAACTTTTAATCCATATATGGTGGTCTTGTCCAAGAGTTCATACACTATGAAGATCAGGGACACAATTGATCAATGAGACCTTGAATTTAGATTTTACCCCAGAAATAGGAATACATCTTTTAGGTTCATCAGTGCTGGGCCTTACTAACTTTAATAACAAATTGATACAGTTTTTTACTCTAGCTACAAAGAGCCATATAGCAAAGCAGTGCAAATCAGAGACACTAAACATAATAGTGGCTAAACAAAATAAATTAAATATTTAGGTATAATCAAATTTCAGATATCCTGGAAGATTCGTTGGCAACTTTTTATAAGATCTGGTAACCAGGGCTAGACATATCTCACTATAGATAGATAGCTTGCTAAAATCTAACAAGACAAAAAGATTAAATGGAGGACTTTGGTGAACTAGATTTTTATCCCTGACTAAAAGTAATTAGTCCTCTTGGATGGATGAAGAAATCCTATGGTCCTGGAGTTGGTTACGGCCCCTGGTATGATAAAGAGGTACAAATCGTATTCTTATTCTTTTTTAGGTAAGTCTGGATGAGTAAGGTGAATAAGTAAACTGAAGAAAAGGAAAAATCTTCTTTTATCATGAATCTTGTTATTTGATGTTCTCCTTTATTCCTTTCTTCTCTTTACATTCTTGTTCTACTATCTTTTCACTAGTTTGACTGTACACACCTTATATTAAACTATTATTCACATTTGTTGAAGTGAATTTGTATACTACCACTCAATACACTTTAACAGAAAAAAAAAAAAAATAGAAGAGACATTAAATTATAAAAGTTGAAATATTCTTGGTTGAAATATTTTGTAACAGAACATTTTGTGCTTTTCTCTTTATTTTATCAATATCTTATTTTTTGTATATTTTCTTACAACGATTACAAAGTATGTTGTAAACTAGGATATATATTTTCTTCTAATAAAGATTGAAAGTGAAAAAAATTGTCAGTTTGGTATTTTAGTAATGATAAATATTGATTTATTAATTGGAATAAAAGGTGATGACCATAAAAGGAAACATATCTGCATCCTGCCAAGAACCCATAAAAACCTTTATTTCTGCATCAGTCATAATTGTTTTTCTTTGGTTTGAATAATGATAGATTACAATTTGGCTCCAAGCTTGTAAATAAATAAATTAAACTTTCTTTCTAATGACGTCTTGAGTTTCACCTCCTTTCTTGGTGAGTGCCTGAGAGAGAATTTTGGAATGGAAACTTTTTTCCCAACATAAGATTGTCAACTAAAATAATTTTCCTTTATTTTAATGCTTAATATATTGACACCTAAAACAGACAGGAAATAGATACAGATTGTTTTAAAGCAACAATGAGTCAGTAATCTATATTTGTGGAGAGCAATACTTGCATTTCTTGTGCAACCAGCCTACTTCTGGTCTAATAAGAAGGAAAGTGGCGAGGGTCGCAGTTGCTGGCAAGGAGCGCCGAAGGCTTTCGGGAATTGATGTAACAAGGTAAACTGATTCCGCTACTCATATCACATATATAGTTGTGAGCATGTGGGCCGTCACGGCTCGCACAGCGAGCCTGCGGCCCTCGCAAAGCGAGGGTCGCAGTTGCTGGCAAGGAGCGCAGAAGGCAAGGAGCGCAGAAGCTACACCTCCATTTAAGCACAAATTTCGGAGTTTAGAGACCCGAAAATCACCTAAGCGAGAGAAAAAATGGCCGCCGAACAAAACGAAAACGAGTCTAAAGGTCCCTAAATACGCAAAACACTACCATAAACACGCAAAACACCACCAAACAGCTATGGATATTCCGAAAAAGCCCACCAAACAGCTACGGATATTCCGAAAAAGTCGCATGACATACAAAACGAACGACACTACAATTACATTGCCGTCATTTTTTGACGGGCAATTCGCTAATATATATATATTTCTCAAAAATTATGATTTTCACTAAAAAGGTTTATGTCCATGGCTTACACAGCTATTGTTAGTTTTTCACATTCTTTCCAAAATGTGTCTTTTGAAATACAGTGGCACAGTATCCCTTTCTTTCCATTTGGTGAAGAATAGTGACATCATCAGTATTAATTGAGTAAGGCATGTTTTATTTATTTATTTATTTTAAAAATATCAAATTGCTTGTATTTAAATCTTTTTGTTTCATCTATAATGTAACTGCTACGCCACACCTCTTTTATATTTGCATACCAATGATTTTACTTAGGAAAATAATTGGCAAAGAGTATGTGACTCGGTTACTCAAATAATATTAGCTTTCTTCCTATGTGTTTCTTTAGATTGTGGGAACTTGGAACCAATTTTAGCGTGTCCAGAATCCTTATGTGCAACACAACCAGTAAATGGCCTCACATTTACCTATTTTATTTCTTCAAAGTATGTCAACATGCTCAAACTTCAAACAAGTGAGAGTTTCATTTAAAGACCATATTAACATTGGACACAACTTTTCCAAAGTTATGTTGCTTGTAACATTGCTTACCAATTGATATCATGGCCAACAATGTGTTGAGATTTCCATCACTTCATAAAATATATTTCCTTTCAGGTATTCTTTAACTAAGTGCAAGGTTCAAGTTAGAGGCACATTACCCTTATTTTCATTTGGTTCTTGCTTACTAGTAGCAAGCAGAATAAATACCACAAATATCCATTGTTCACATCAGTTTATATTAGATTGTTTATATTATGTTTGTTTTCATTTTTAATTTACATATTAACTTTCTTGCACTTAAATCCGAATGATTTGGATAAATATTTAACAACTATGCACATAAATATCTATCTTGACATCTATCATTGTGATCTTATTTATATAACATTGTAAAAAAGAAATTTGCTCCCTTGAGATTTATTAAAAATGTTGAGTCATTATAAATTAGTAAAAATGTCAAAGGTTTATGAGGTATGCATGAAGTTAACAACATTAACATCTATATAAGTCATTGTCCCAAAACATTTTCATAGAAAATCTTTATTTTAGCAGAGTCTGGTAGTGTAAGGAAACTGCTATTGCAGTCATACTTTCTTTTCAAGGAAAAAAGGGGTGGATTCAGAGCACAGCAAGCGAGGCTTGCAAGTATACTTGAAAGCTGCCATGACCGAGACTATGGGAGAAAGGGGGATGTGTCATGTACTAAGTTAAATCCACCAATGATTCAACAAATTCACCAATGATTCAGCAAATTCACCTCCAGCCACCCTCTTTCCACTTCCACCAGTGGTAGAGCTAGTAAATAGAGCACGGGAGGAGCTACCGCCAGTGCTGGTGGTGAAAAGCATTAGGTCCCTCCTGTCTTTTTTATATTTATACTAGCAAACTGCCCGTCAAAAAATGACGACAATGATATTGTAAGTGAGCTAATGCTATTTGGTGTATAATAATCAAATTAATAATACATTAATAAATTAATATACTTTACCTATTTTGAAGTAATATATGCAGGAAGCATTGTGTTGAAGAGCTGGCAATCTGTTTTGATGTTGCTGCAGCATTAGTGGTGTGGAGCTGCTGTGCAAGCGCGATGAATGTGTGTGGTATAATAGTGTGCGTGTGCGAGACAAAACCGTTAGCGTAGCTGTGTACTTTCGCATTGTATAAGTTATTGTTCTAAAATGGCATCTAATGTGTGGTATGCAGCTGTGGCAGAATATCTGTAGCTGTTTTGTGGTGTTTTGCGTGTTTCTGGTGGTGTTTTTTGCGTGTTTAGAGTCCTGTAGCCTTGTTTTCGTTTTGTTCGGCGGCCATTTTTTGTCTCGCTTAGAGAATTTTTTAGTGTGTAAACTCTTTTTTTTTTAGTTAAATTGAGGTGTAACTTCATTTTTTGAGGTCCTGGATGCTCCCTCTTGCTGTAGGTAAGCTTTTTATGTATGTGTTGTGTGTATTTATTGTGTTTTACATTTTTTCATGTCCGCGGGTTGCGGACGATTTTTGCAAGGTCATAATTGGTCGTAACGTGTCTCGTACTTTTTTGCGAGGGCCGCAGTTGCTGGCAAGGAGCCCTTCGGAGCTCCATGCCAGCAACTGAGACCCTCGTTTTGCTACGCGAGCCTGCAAGCGTTAGCAATGGCTAGCATGCTCACAACTATATATGTGATATTTTCATTTGTGTAGTGAAGGGGCCCCCGACCACTAGGGCCCTCTGTTCACTAGCTCAGCCACTGGAATGGAATTTTCTGGTGTTAAATAATCCCCCATCTGAAATTTCTCTGTATAACCTGTTTGGATGAATAAAACACCAAAAATATACGTGGTCACATTACCCCTATGGATGATCAGAGCATGTTTCTATGAAATCATTATATGCCATCCTTCCCTACCCTGGGAGAAAAAACAAATAGTAGAGTAAGGTAAAAAACTAAACAAATGTACAGATATTTTTGTAAACTGAAATCATGGATCAGTCCACTGGCAACCTCCCAATGTATACATCCAGCCAGGTATGCACTGATGGAGCTGCTGGTTCAGGGACCATACCTCTGTGGCAAGTTGCCTCTTTTAAAGCTCAGATTTGAGTACAAGAGGGGACAATTGCAAAACGTCATGATATTGCTACTCTGGAAAGGGGTTTTGTGCTCATTGAGCACTGTTTTGTTGGCTCTTGCATGGATGGTGGACATGGGGCTAGTGATGGTGTCAAGGGAGGAAGTTTGGTTTTTTTAGAGCACTGGGCTGAATTCTCTGTTTGGTACACTCTGTAGCAGTGATGTATTGATCCCTAATAAAGACAGAGGTTGTGTGCTGGAGGAGAGGATGGTAGAAAGGCTGCGGCAGTTTTTAAACTAGTAGGTGGGAGAGGGACAAGATAGAGGTTACACAGTAGCAAGTACTTCAAACCTGCAGAGTCCTAGCAACTTCTTGTTAATGCAAGAAGCTTGCACATAAAAAGGGGGATCTAGAAATATTAACAGTAAATGTGAAACATGATTTTATAGGTATTACTGAAACATGAAGGAGTGATTCTTATGACTGGACTGTTAACCTATTTAGGAGAAAAAGGGGCAATGGTAGAAGAGGAATACAATAAAATAAAAATCATAATCCATGTGAATTAGCAGTGATTTAAAAATTATAATACAGAGAAAATAGCAGTCATTTAAATTATACAAGAAAGAGGGCACAGAGGCAGCTTTACGTGGGTACAAGGAATATAACAATTCTTGCAAAAAAGGCTATTAGATTTGCTAAAATAGGAAATAATTAATAGGAAATAAGTTAATTGCAAATGAGAGCAAGACAAGGCCTAAAACATTTGTAATGCAAAGAAGGCAAATAAAGAAAATATTGGAACCTTAAAATGTGAACCAGGTTGACAGATAAATAGTGAAAAGGCAGGTGAGCTAAATAAATTATTTTCTTCTGTATACACAAGGGAGGTAACAATGGTTAGGACACTGCGACAAAATGGGGATACACTACCATCACAAAATAATTGGTTAATATAGGAAGAAATCTAAAAGAGCTTGGAAAAAAATAATTTTAATAAAGCACCAGGTTCTGATGGAATACATACAAGGGTACTGAGGGAAGTGGGTTCTGTAGTAGCCAAGCCATTATATCTAATTTTTCAAGACTCAATCGACACAGGCTCGGTATCAGATGACTGGAGAAAAGCAGTTGTGATACCTATATTTAAGAAGGAAGCAAAAGCAAATCCAGAGACTCTTTAGAAGGATTGCTGAGGGAAATTATACAGCAATATATCCATGTAAGTAGGAGTCAACATGGATTCGAGGGATAGGTCATGTCAAATAAATATTTATTAATGATTTAGAAGTAGAATTGGAAAGTAACATATTTTGTTGTTGTGCAAGGTAATTAAATCAGAAAATGGTGCACTTTCACTGCAAAGTAACTTACATAAATTGGAAGAATGGATGTCTAAACGGCAGGTGAAAATCAATACAAATAAATGTAAAGTTATGCATTTTGAAAAATAGCGTGCAATGTATAATCTAAATGGAACAATCTAGGGATATCAGAATGGGATTTGGGAGTGCTTGTGGACAATCACCCATGTAACAGTGCTCAATGTCAAGCAACATCTGCAAAGGCAAGTAAAATATTAGTATGCATTAAGAGGGTTATAGAAGCAAAATGAAGCAGATATAATTCTGCCACTATATAAAGCCCTACAGAGTACACCCTAATTCTGAATATATATTGTAATTTTAGGCACCACTTCAAAGAAACAACATTTTAGAGATAGAAAAGGTAGAGAGAAGGGAAACAAAATGAATGAAAGGACATGGCTATGAAGAAAGACTAACCAAATTAAAATTATTTTCTCTAGAAAAAAAGGCACTTAAGAGAGGTTATGATTACCTTATATAAATACATCCAGGGTCAATATAAAATATTGTTAAGGGAGCTTTTTGAGCCCACAGGTTTTAATTGACAAGAGAACATCCCTTGTGGTTAGCAGAAAAAAGATTCCATCTTAATGAAATAAAAAAGTTATTCACCAACATGGTACTCAGGCAACATGGTACTCTTTACCAAAGAAGGTTGTTGCAGCATATTCAATTGAACAGTTTAAAAATGTTGGATATATTTTTTTAAAATGAAAAGGGCATACTATTTAGGATAACCAGAGAAGGAGGGGTATTGATCTAGGTAGTAATCTGACTGCCATAATTGTGAGGTCAGGAAGGAAGGAAGGCATTTGTTGCAATTGCATTGAAATTGCCAATGTTTCAATTGTATTTTTTTTTTTTGCTTTCCTTTGGATCAAATAATTAACAATTAAAATGAATCCACATACTATAAGGATCAGAAGAAATCTAAAAAGGTTGAACTTGCTGTCTCTTTTTTCAACCTCAGTTATTATGTTACTTTGTATGATGATTCATACAACATATCACCTACTGAAGTGCATGTATATAGATAATTAACAATGCACAGATTATGACAATTACACTGTGGTGCTGGTGATCCCCCACTGGAGGATCAGAACAGTTTTCTGCCTATCATTTATAATGTAGCAGTGTTGTATAACAAAATAGATCATCTATAGAGAGGTACAACTATGTTAAATTACTGTATAATTGATAGACATATGACTTTCTGAATTCACCACTGGTGAAACCATAAGCACCACTGATGCCCCTGCCACCACTGAATCCCTGGAGGAACTTCTGCACTCTTCCTTCTTTTCAGGTGCTTTAATAAATAAAGAATATTACAGTTAATATTTTGCAAGCTAGATTTAAAGCACAAGATAGATAATCGCACAGGCCAAAGGAGGCTAATGCTTGTTAGACAACCGCTTAAGATGGCCTAGCTACCCAAACAAAACAAGTATCCTGATCCACCTTTCAATAGAGCTAGGCTATATCTTATTCTAACAGTTTTAAATTTACAAGTGTAAGGTGACATGAGGTACATATATGACCCTCTGTTTGCATCACCTCAGAATAGAACACTACTTCACCCTGAGGTTTGACTTTATTTAAAAAAAAATGAATATTATACTAGTCTAATGTGGTCAGCAGATGAGTAATCGAATATGAGGTAGGTGCCACATTTTCTCAAGAGGCCAAATAAGAAATCTTATAAAAAAATAACAAAAGTCCTATTTAGATATATTCTCACCAAGAAAATGTAAAACACAAAGACTTGGTGACCCTTAAAATAAGAGACAAAAGTATTGTCTCTAGCCATACTCCTCACTATTAAGGTTCATCAGCTTCATATGTCCATCCTCTCAAGTGATACATAAAATGTGTTCAATCACATTCAACGGCCCTTTATGATAAGAACAAGGAGAATCGTCAGCCCAGGATCTGAAATTTGTACAGTTCCTTCTTTCAATCCCCATATGCTAGAGATAAGGAGCCCCATTCAATTAGAAGCCCAAGTTATATAGGTTGTATGTCTGCGGGCCTGCTGCAGTCTTGCACTTGCACTTTACTACAATTATGGTGCTATTCAATTGAGCAAGCCCGCAACTTAAGGTCCGCAAGCCGAAACCATAAACCATGAACTTGTACGTAGCAGTTCAGGGCGGGAACATAATAAATTAAGAAAGGCCTTGACTACCCATTTCGAAACAGCAAATAGAAGATGAGACCGCCATCATTATGGCAGTATAAAATGGAGGTTAAATGCCAATCAATTAGCGATTAGAGGTCTGATGTGGGATCGGACTCGCAAAACCGCAAAATACAAAATAATAAAAATGAATGCCGATACTGTTCTAGTCCATGTTGGTGGCCTGATATGTATTAACTCATTGATTCCTGAGATTGATATAACCCCTAATTGATACATTAAAAAAAAAAGATTTTTGACTGGCGATTTGCGAGCTTGAAATCTAATGTCTTTTGTCAGTTTCCCCATAATTTACAATGCATTATATTGAATAGCAAATTAGCTTACAGTAGGAAATAGAAAGTAGAAATTGTTCTTTCTCCAGATAACCTTCTAATAAAGGATTACTATAGTGTACCTACTAAATTGAATTTAGTTTACTTAATAAGTGATTTTCAGTTAAATCAGTATGTGAAGAAAATAATTAAATGTAACATTTAAAACTTAAATCTGAAGTTTATTGCTTTGCACTGTAGCAGATGTAGTTCTCGTCACCTATTTATCTGTCTACTTGCAATGCCTAATGCAGGAAACCTACACTAGTCAAAAAAAATAAAAATGAGAGTGCTGAGAATGAGATGTGATGCAAGCTACCTTGCTTTGTTCAAATGTAAGTTTTAAAAATTAAAATACTTATGACATGATTGATCAATAACTGCAAATGAACAAATTGAACCTTATTGTATGAGCATTACAGTGCTCCTTTAATTTTTGTGAACCACAACAGACAATAACAAACTTCAAAAGAGAACTTGGTCTTTTCATTCGAATATCTGCTTTTTAAATCAACGCTCTAAAGGCTAACTGGAAATCAAAGATTTTAAGATATCCTGGAATATAGATTTTACATAATAATTTTTGCTGTATCAAGAAAACTAACATGCTATTAAGGCTACTTTATGCAACAAAGTAGGCAGAATTGTACTACTTTATTTATTTTAATAATACTTTATTGACAAAGTAGGCAGGATTAATTTCTGGCTTATGTGCTTTTTTTAAAAGAATTAGGCCTATAAATATATATTTAGTACTTTACATGGGGCAAATTGATGCCTAGAACATGTAAAGATATGCTACAATTACCAAAGACTGAAGAGATCCTGTGGATACCTGTACTTAACAATGATCAGATTGTGGCATGGCATCCCAATCTGAATGCAAAGGTTGAGTGAAAACGGGCAGAGTACTTTGTAGATGTGAGCTGCGCAGTTGCAATGCCGGTTCCAAAAATAATATAGAAATATAAACAGATTACTCAACAAAATTGTGTACAGATCGTACTTGCCACTTGATATGCAGTATTAAAATTGTATCAACTCTCTAGACTTAGACTTATTAACTGATTATTCCTTATTTCATCTAACCAACAACTTCCTACAAAACTTAGACTTGTTCCAGTATCCTAACGGAATACAATCAGAACCCACACTAACGTTACATTATCACAACTTTGTTATCATTTATTTGTAACACACTAACATATTCCGTAGCACTATACATGGGTTACATTCAAAGCAAAAACAATAGCAATATTAACATGTTGCAAAGGATGGAGGGTCCTGTCTTTGAGCTTAGAATCTAACTGCAATTAAACTCATTATAATTAGATTTAACAATATAACAATATATTATTCCAGAATTGTTTTTTATATACAACTTTATCAAGATCAAATATACACTACAAATATATACAAATTATACCCATCAGGTAAGATTGTATGTATTTTGCATGTACAAAGGTCATGCTGATTATTTTGGCTCATCCCATTTGGTTCATCTTTATGAGCCAAATAAAATATATGTACTAATACATTTAGAGTGTATGAGATGATGGCATATAAGGAACCTCATGTAATAAATTAATACTTTTTTTGTGTGTTTGATTCTCTATTTAATTTATAATCAATCAATCAATCAATCTTAAAACTAAAAAAAGAGGTAATGAAATGGAGAGAGAGATGAAGACATAGGTAGGGGGTAGAAAATGGATCTTGTAACCAAGAAGAAAGAGAGAGGAGGACACAAAGACATAGGGGTATATAATAAAAAGTGGAGTGAGAGAAGGGGAGTAAATGAGCGAGAGAGGAAGACACAAACAGTAAATACCTAATTTCATAATTAGAGTGATACTATTAGTTATCCATTATAATAGCTCTCACACTTAAGTATTATTTTCTTATGACATTTGAATTTACATTGGTATTTGGAAACATGGAATGGATCGTGATAAATATGGCAATTTATTCAACATATCACTTTTTTTTTATTTTTGTCTCTTAATTAGATGTATCAGTTTTATCTTTAGTCCATATTTAAAAATAAAGGACAACAGAGCAAAAATAGGTAGTAGATCTCTATATAACTCTCTGTTACAGCTCTCAATAGATTGTATCCAGGGAGACAGGTAGAAGAGCAATGAATTCATATGGAATGTTGTTGATATGAATGATACATGAAATAAAATAAGAGAGAAATTAAAATGAGATTTAAAAATAATCACCAGTGAATTCTAATCCCATTTTGGTATTTTATTAAATTTGGATGTTTTTTTAATATATTGATTTTACAAAGTTTAGTCAATAATAAACTGTCTCATTCTCTTCTATACAGTATAATATTAAATCAGAACTGCAAGCTTAGATAAACAAACCAGAAACATAGCCGCTCTAATTAACCTTTTCATTGCTCATCTTAATTCCTAAACAAAATAGTTTAATGTGCATAAATTATTTTAAATAAAATAAGTAGTGCATGACATCTAAATCAGTATGTAATGAAAACCGGAATTAAAACATAATTGAACTAAAATACTTTTCACAATTTGAATTTTAATATCAATTTACATTTAATGCCAATATACAAAAGACATTCTCTCTTGTAGACAATTTAAAATAGATTTTTGGGATGGGAGTAAGCCAGTTATTCAATAAAGGGATGGATAAAGTAAAACAATTTGGTAAAGTAAAACAGATATGGTTGGAGCTAACATTCCAGTAGCATTTTTCAATTCCACAAACATAGTCCCCTATGTAATTGTCCAAATCACAATTACATGAGTCCATATTGGAGCTCATAAATGTTACTGACATTCAATTGGCTACTCTTAGCTACTCGCATTCCAAAAACTTAACTACGTTCTATCTCCTCTTTTGATGTTTCAAGCTCATAAATGTTACCAGTGATAAAGACGCAAAATCCATATTTAATTGTAATTCAAGAAACCCGCAATTGCCTTCAAATGCGTAAATGTCAAATATATAAAATAATTCTATGAGTACTAGATAGGACTCATAAGTGGGTTAAACACCTGTTCGTAACACTGCAAAAGCAAATAAACACACAATACTTACGAATTATGGGAAAGCAATAAAAGGCATAAGAATTAATTGCACAACAGTCTCCAGCTCGCAAATCTGCAATCATTTTTTTTTTTTAATGCTTTATTTCTGTGTTATATCGATCCCTGGAATCAAGGCGTCAATACATATGATGGAATCTGCATGGACTAGAACAGTTGCTTTATTGATTTTTATAACATATTTACATAGTAATTGAGGTTGAAAACAGACTTTTAGTCCATCAGGTTCAACCTTTTTAGCTCTCCTCTGATCTGAAATATGCAAATTAATTGTTAATTGATCCAGAGGAAGGCAAACAAGAAAAGAAAACCCCAGTGAAACTAAAATTCCTTCCTGACCCCAGATACTGTCGATCAGACTCCTCCCTAGATCAATACTTCCTCTCTAATTATCCAGGATAACCCTGAATGTTCTTTTTAAAGTTATCTATCAAATCCACTGTCACTACCTCTTTTGGTAGAAAATTCCACAGATTAACTACCTTTACTGCGAATAACCCTTTTCTGTCCTCTTGTCAGTTGAAAACCTCTTAGCACAGAAAGCTCACTTGACAAAGCCTTGTATTGAGCCTGGATATATTTATATAAGGTAATCATATCCCCTCTTAGATGCCTTTTTTCTAGAGAAAATAAGTTTAATTTGGTTAGTCTTTCTTCCTAACTTAGACCCTCCATTCCCTTTATTAGCTTTTTTGCCCTTCTCTGTACCTTTTCCAGCTCTAAAAAATACTTTTTATGTAGTGGTGCCCAAAATTGTACTGCATATTCCAAATAAGGGCATACTAGGGAATTGTATGGTGGCAGAATTATATTTGCTTCCCTTGCTTCTATACCCTTCTTAATACATGCTAATGTTTTACTTGCCTATGCAGCTGCTGCTTCTCATTAAGCAATGTTACCTAAGTAGTTGTCCACAAATACTCCTGAATCCCTTTCAATATCTGACACCACTAGATTTGGTCCATTAAGAATATAAATTGCATGGCTATTTTTCCCTCCCAGATGCATAACTTTACATTTATTCGTATTAAATCTCATCTGCCATTTAGTCGCCCATTTCTCTAATTTATGCAAATCCCTTTGGAGGGAAAGTACATAATTATATGATTTAATTACCTTGCACAACTTAGTGTCATCAACAAAAATGAAGACAATACTTTTCAATACTAAATCTAAGTCATTAATAAATATGTTAAAAAGGATATGACCTAATCCTTAACCCTGAGGAACCCTACTTACCACATTGGTCCAATCTGAGTATGTTACATTTACAACAAACCTTTGCTTCCTGTCTTTTAGCCAGCTCTCAATCCATGAGCAGATATTTACTGCAATTCCTGTATCCCTTAGTTTGCTCAATAGTCTCCCATATGGCACTGTATCAAAAGCATTTGTAAAATCAAAAAAAAGACTACATCCACTGAGTTGCCTTGATCTAAATTCCTACTAACCTCTTCATAGAAACTCATTTGTTTTTTTTTACATGACCTACATGAAATCCATGTTGATTTCTACTTGTGATCTTGTTTAAATAGACATATTCCTCTATATTATCCCTTATTAACCCTTCTGAAAGTTTTCCCACTACAGACGTGAGACTTACATGTCTATAACTTTTCTCCAGTCATCTCGTACAGTAGAGACCCTGTGTTGAGTGAATCTTGAAAAATTAAATATAATGGTTTGGCTATTACAGAACCCAGTTCCCTCAGTACCCTTGTATTCCATCAGGACCTGGTGTTTTATTAACATTTACATTTTACAACCTCTATTGGATTTCTTCCTGCATTAACCAATAATTTGTGAAGGTAGTGTAGCCCTATTATGTTGCAGTGTCCTAACCACTGGCACCTCCCATGTATATCCCGAAGAAAATAACCTATTTAGCTCATCTGCCTTTTCCTGGTCACTAATTGTCAGATGGCCTGTGTCACATTGTAATGTTCCTATAGCTTCCTTCCTGACCTTCTTCTGATTAATATATTTAAAAAATATTTTAGGGTTAGTCTTTCTCTCCTTTGCAACTAACTTTTCATTTTCTATTTTAGCCAGTCTAATAGCCCTTTTGCAAACCTTGTTGTTCTCACATAAAGCAGTCTCTTTTTTTGTACAATTTAAATGCCTTTTTTTAATCCTCATCTTCATCTTTAAATCATTGTTAAGCCACATGGGTTGTGATTTACTCCTACTTTGATTCACACAGGGTGTATGGTAATAAGTGCTATATGTATATTTAGTAAGGATTTGAATGTTGTCCATTAATGTTCAGTATTTTTACCTGTCAGTTATCTGTCCCAGTCTATATGTTCACTGCCGTTGGACCATTAATATCTGCCTTTTTAAAATGAATAGTTTTTGTTGTGCCCTTACAGTTTTTTTTAATTCAATCTCAAATGAGACTGTGTTGTGAGCACTGTTTCACAAAGGCTGCCCTATTTCAACATTTTATACTATATCAATATTATTTGTGACGACTAAATCCAAGATTGCCTAATTTCTAGTAGGTTCTTGTATAAACTTAGCCAGATAATGATCTCTGAAGTGATCCCCTTCGCTGAACTGCTGGTCTCATTCATTCAGTTTATTTCAGGGTAGTTAAAATCTGTCATTAATAACACGTGCCCATGTTTAGCTGCATTTCCAATCTGTAACAATAATTGCAGTTCCTCTCTTTCATATTTATATTTGGGGGTTTATAGCATACTCCTACTAATATTCTTTTAGAATTTGCTCCTCCGATATTTAACTCTACCCACAAACATTCAACATTATCGTTAGTTCCACCATAAATATCTTCTCTGAGTATAGGCTTAAATTCAGGCTTAACATACAGCCAAATCCCTCCTCCTCTTTTACCATTTCCCAAATCTTTCCTAAATAGGTTATAACTAGAGATGTCGCGAACAGTTCGCCCGCGGACTATTCGCTGTGATTTTGGCATGTTCGCGTTCGCAGCGGACGGCGAACACATGCGCTTTTCGGTTCGCCCCCTATACTTTATCATTGAGGAAGCTTTGACCCTGCACCTCACAGTCAGCAGACACATTCCAGCCAATCAGCAGCATACACTCCCTTCCAGAGCCTTCCATTTGAAGGACAGGCTAATATTCTGCTCTGTTTTCACCAGTCATACATTGAAAAAAAAACAATCCCTTTTTCCTTTAATCTAATTTCAGTTGCCTGCCTGTGTCAGGCTCACAACTTATATTGTGCTCAGTGAAATAAAACAACACTTTTTTGACTGTAATAGATTGAATAGCAATTGCCTGCCTACAGGTGTGTGTGTGAAGCCTAATGCATCTACTCTGCCAACTTTTGCCAGTGCTCAGTGATATGCCATATCTTGTGCAACCGTAGTGTACAGTGACATAAAACAACACTTTTTTGACTGTAATCGATTGAATATCAGTTGCCTGCATACAGGCGTGTGTCTGAGGCCTACAGCGCCTACTCTTGCCAGTGCACAGTGACACTCATATCTGGTGGCCCCTTAGATTGCACGCGCAGTGCCCCAAATTTGAAGTAGGAGGTCCGACCAAGCATCTTTTTCCATCTCCCTGTTCCAAAAATCAATGCCATATACACGTCCCCTAATAGTGGACGTAACAGGGATTAAACCGATAGAAATAGTACTACTTAACAGTACACACCTTATAATAACGCAGACAGAGGCAACGCAGAGAGAGGAGTCTGAAGAAGAGGAGTCAGAGGAGGAATGTGGCTTTGAGGAGGTGGAAGACCAAACACAGCAGGCGTCCCAGGGGGCTTGTTGTCACCTTTCGGGGACCCTTGGTGGCTGGGTGGAGGAAGAGACCTTCAATGACATCAGTGAGGACAAGGAACGGGACATGGCTAGCTTGGTATCCAACCTTGTTCAAATGGGGAGTTTGCGGTTGTGCAAAGGGACTGTTTGCGGTTGTTTGCGGTGCATTAAACGGGAATATTGGTCTGTTAATGTGAAGCGGATGTAACCCTTACACTACCTGATCGATACAACATCATACCTGATGTTTTAAAGCATGTTATTCCAAACAATTTAGGAATGTTAGGTGATTTATGCCCTTTATGGCTTAAAACCAGACTCTGCATCAACTATGTAATTTTCCGTGGGAGTTTTGCCATGGATCCCCCTCCGGCATAACACAGTCCAGGTGTTAGTCCCCTTGAAACAACTTTCCCATCACTATTGGTTCTGTCAAAAAAGTAACTTGCTTAATTGACCATGATCATGCCTTGAAATGCTAATTACAGGTTCATGGTTTGGGTGTTGGGGCTGTGAGCATGTAATTGCGGGCTTGGAATTAAATAGGGGCCATAAAGTAATCATTAATATAAAATGCTTCTAATTACAGTAGGCTTATTTTTTAATACATATTTATTTATTTATTAAATTTCACAATAAGACAATTACAGTAGAATATAAAAAATAGACTTGATAATCGCAAAATGTTTTGCTTTGCGAGCTCGCAGAGTTTGGTCCGCAAATGTGGTAGGTGGAGGCTCCAATGTCGGCTGCCACATTTGCGAAGGTGGAGCCTCTACGGCGCCTCACACGAGGTTACAAACACCCACACAAGCGGCACTTTACCAAAATAGATCTAACACACAATCACTATATACGGACTTACACACAAAAATACAAACCGCGGGACTTAGAACACAAAATGTACTGACTTAACAGACAAAAAACATTACGACCTCTCAAAAATACACCCTTAACGGCCGAACCCCGAAAACATTAAAAACACAATAAAAACACACAAAAAATACATAAAATGCTTACCCACAGGAAGGGAGGCACCCAGGACCTCTGCAAGTGAAGTTACACCTCAATTTAAGTCTAAATTAACGAGTTCAGACACACGAAAATCCCCTAAGCGAGAGAAAAAATTGCAGCCAAAAAAAACTAAAACGAGGCTACAGGACCCTAAACATGCAAAACACCACCAAGCACATACTGCTTTTCAAAAAAGCTGTACGAGGTAAAGATACACTCTTACCAAGGACGCAACATCATCCACAGCCGCGTACCACATACAAATTCGCCACCATTTTACATACACACAAAAAATAAATAAAAAGCTTACCAACAGCAAGGGGGGCACCCAGGACCTCTGCAAGTGAAGTTACACCTCAATTTAAGTCCAAATTCACGAGTTTACACACACGAAAATCCCCTAAGAGAGAGAAAAAATGGCGGCCGAAAAAAACGAAAATAAGGCTACACGAGCCTAAAGCCGCAAAACATCACCAAAAAGCCGTACGAGGTAAAGATAAACTTTTAGTAAGGACGGAAAATCATACACACCAGCGTACCACATACACATTTGCGCCATTTCACAACACTAACTTACACAATGCGGAAGTACACAGCTACCCTAACGGCTTTACCTCGCGCACGCAGCATATTTACACTACACACTGCACACATTGCTGACACTTACACCGCAGCTCCAGAACCGTGCGAACCTACATTGGATGCTGCAGGAACATAGAAACAGATTGTCAGCTCTTCTGCGAAATGCCTCCTTGCATATATTACTTAGAAATAGGTAAAGTATATTCATTTATTAATTTATTCATTATTTCATTAGCATACAAGAATACATATACACAAAACAATTAGCGCAATAAACACAAAAGACATTCACTGCGCGCCTCACAACCAATGCAAACGCTGCTCATACCACAAAAAATGCACCAGAGGACAGCCTTGCAATAAGCGCAAAAAACACATCAGCCCCGACCTTACAATGATAGCAAAAGCCCCTATAATAACAACAAAACAAAAAAACTGCCGTGCAATGAGCGCCGAAGTCGCTCATTGCGAGGCCAATTTCCTTTACTAGAAGTGAAACAAACAAAAAGTTGACTTCTACATAATATTTGCATGGAACAATTAGTCAGTTAAGTGCTGTACAGTAGATTTACTCTAAAAACATATTAAAATGAAGTGGCCCTCTAATTTTGTTTTACCAAATATTAAACGAAAGGCTACATTTTTCTTTTAATTCACTCTTTTATATCACAATGGAAAAAAGTTACACCTTTTTAAAATCACAAATCTATAATGTTTGGAACTTCTTACTATATAAAAGAAGCAAGTGAAAATAAACTTTAATTAAATACATACATAATGTCAGACTATTGCAACTAGAACTGGCACTGTGGTTATAAAACTTCAGTTTTCTGTATGGGGGGGAGTAATCACTTAGATACCACAGAGATTGTGATGGGATGTAAAGGGCTGTAATGCCACTTTTTCACAATAATGCATATTAAATACAATAATGCACACCACTGTGGTGCTGACCAAATTTCCCTCTAAATTTGTCAGTTTAGAAATATACAATATTTTTTTTTTTCAAACTTGCTAAATACATTGATAGAAAACATAGCTGAATATTAGAGGGAGCATAGGCTCAGTTGGTTAGAGTTATCATTTTGAGCAGTAGGAAGTAAGCCAATTAATTATGTATCTTGGCAGAAATCGCATAGTAATAACTGTATGATCAAACAGGCTAATTGAATGCAAGAAGTTATATTGCTTGTTAACTTTGTGATTCTTTTAAGTTTTAAGCCAAGCCTTCTAAAAATTCTGATATATTCAAGGGTCCAGATCTTATATAAATAGATAGGACTAGGGATTGGGAAAATGCAATGCAGACATATTAGGGCAGGGGTGTCCAAACTCAGGCCTGGATTTGTGGATATCCTTGCTGCAAGCAGGTGACACTATTGCTTCTTCAGTCATCCTGATGGACTCACCTGTGCACATAAAGGAAATCCTCAAATCCAGGCCTGGGTGTGTGCCCTCCAGGAACGAGTTTGGACATTCCTGTATTAAGGTATTCAAGATCAAGAGCAGGATGATATTCCTGTTGAAATTATGAGAATAATGCAACAAAACTATGATGAGCATCTGTTAATGGAAATGTCACATATTAAGACGTTGGTACAATACTTGGCAAAATGTGCAAGTTTGACTATGGGTTTAAATTTGCTATTGATGAATATATTTAATTGCCATGTCACAGTGCATGTGACAGTCTGACATTGTGAGGACTCTCATTATTTACCAGTCAAAGATTAATCAATCTACTCTCCATCTAAGTATATATGTTACATGAATTGTGAACCAATAGTTGCATTCACATTGTGTATACTGAATATGTAGATATGTTAGTGCTGTCTGAAGTCAAATGTAACAATAGGTTGAACGCTAATTTTAGGAAAAGGTTATATTTTTAAATCCTAGTGGTGTAGGACTATCTGTGGTTCATAAATTGCACAAAGTTCAGTTGTTGTAGACTACAACCTTTTCTTACTGGAATGAGAGATGGGAATTTTGACATGTTAAGCATATTTGTATATTAATCAATCATAGCCTATGTAAAGAAAAAAATGATATAACTCAACTATATGTTATTATTATACCATGCTGCACTCAGTTTTCAAGTATAATAACATTTTGTTTTTTCTTAACTGTCAAAGCCTGGCACAAGGGGGCTAGTGCAGAAGGGGGTAGACAAATTCCTGTAATATATTCTCACTATTTCTTGTTATCAGCCCTAAAAGACAGCCATAAGTGTACGTGTATGTAAGTTTAACCCCACCTGATAAAAAGACTAAAATATGTTGTGACATTTATAATGAGATTAGACCATTGCATATAACTCTCTTGAATGTATGAGTGGTTCTCCAAGCTTGTAAATTACAAATAAAAAACCTGATTGAAGTCATAGAGCCTCATTCATTTAAGCAATTGTACGTTTCTGGAGCCCGTAATGGAGCCTGTAAGCGAATTTGCTATTCAATTGGCATCTTTTTGCGAGCCGCAAACGGTCTATAGATTACGAGTTCAAAATCCCTGTGGTTGTAACAACCGTAATTTACGTCCCATCTAAGTCTTTAATCTTTCACGTCCACAAGAGTTACGATCGCAAAAATCGCAAATTGTTATTCAATTGCTCCAATTCCCCAAGCCCACAAATCTTTTCACACCCGTAAACAACAAATGGTACGAGATGGGACCCGCAAAAGTGTCCAGGGCACTGTAAATGCAAATAAAACATCAATACTACACTGTAAATGACAGGGAATGCGATGTAAGACATTAGAAATAATTGCAAAACAGTCTCAAGCTCGCAAATCGGCAGTAAATAAAATGTATTTTTATGTTTAATTTCGGGGTTATATTGATCTCGGGAATCAATGAGTTAATACATATCAGGGCATCTATATCGTCTAGAATAGTACTAACATTCCTTTATATTATTTTGTATTTTGCGGGTTTGCAAGTCCGATTGCATATCAGACCTCTAAACGCTAATTGATTGACATGTAACCTCCATCTTATACTGCCGTAATGATGACGGTCTCAATTTCTATTGGCAGTTTCTCCATGGGTAGTTACGGCCTTGCTTAACTGATCATTTTTCCGCCCTGAAATGCTACATACGAGTGTATGGTTTACGGTTTCAGCTTTTGGTCCGTACATTGCAGGCTTGTTCAATTGAATTGCTCCGTAATTGTAGCAGAGTTCAAGCCCGCAGCAAGCCCGCAGACATACGGCCTGTATACCGTGAATTGCAGCCTTGCAATTGAATGTGGCTCATAGTTTCAGGCTTTGATTGGTTGTTGGTTATGGAAGAGGCACTGAAATGGAGCTATTACGTCCACAGCACGTAGCAGCTTCACCATCTCGTAACTGGCATTGACACTGTATTCCTCATGATAAAAATATTTTTTTTTTTATGATTTTTTTAAAAAATCGAGCTACATTTACCATTTATCTCTCTTTATTCTTTTTAATGTGTTCTATATTTCAGCTGCACGTCCCTGCCTTAAATGCAATGCAAATATAGAATTTCTTGGGATTTTGAGCCAGAAACAGGTTTTCTGGTTTAAACATGGAAATGCACATACTAGTGTACTCTTTTACTTTATGTTATTTATTTATTTTGCCTCACAATGTCAACTGATTATGAAAATGAAATGTGTGTAATACTATTTAGTATACTTTTTTGCAGGGCAGGCTATGTGAGCATAAGCACATGCTATAGTCAAAGCTTGTCATGTATTGTGTGGCTTTAAGACATATAAACAACAAGTACTTAAACAAGTTTAAAATGCCTCTCATTTTATATGGCCTAGAAAAGTTTACTAAAGCTAATATGATTCCTTGTGGACTGCAAATTAAATTAGACCCTGGTAATAACCTAAGTGGTATGGTGGGTCTTGATTTTGTTTAGAAATGGGAAAATTTCCAAGATGTTCTAATGAGTTGATGTTATTAATTGTACAAGAGAATAAGAAAAAAACTACTGACTATTCATAAGGAGCTCAATGAGAGTTTAATTACAGTAAACAAACGGGAAGATTCACTGAGCTTTGGAAGATTAAATAATGACATGAAAAAAGTAGAGAATTTAAAAAAGAAATTAAATTGATGAGACTCTTTTGCTTCTGTGAGAGTTATTAAAAAGACCAATTGTATGGCCTATACTAAAGGACCATTGAGATCAAATGTTTTCTATACAATATTTTAAGCTGCTTAACTTTATAATGGGCATAATCATTTTAGAAATACCAAAATAAACAAAAAATATAATTTTAACTTTTATATGCATGACTCCATTCTCTTTTTCTCAGTCTATTCTGTGCGTTACATACTCAGAATGGCATGTCCTTGAAAACTATTGCTCTTTACATTATTGAAATCTCCGGCAGTTTTAGATGCCACATTCTCATTGTCTACATAGAAACGTACTGTGCATTCAGAGTATAATTCCACTTCATAAAGTTAATCAGAAGAAACTAAAATGCTAGACTTGCACAGCAGCATAATTTTAGTTAGAAGATAACAAATCCTGAAATATCTTTTTACATTCTAAAAACATGTAGTATATTTTTAAGTAAGCATGGAAAGCCTTGTTGTATTCTTTACACTGCCTTGTTATGGCCTTACATCTTCACATCACCTTATATCTAGGTTTGCATGCATTGTGGGTGTACTGCACAAGCAAATGCTCAATTACATGGCTACCACAAAAAACTCCATAAAATATATTGACTATTTATCTATCCATAGATCTATATATAAACCCCCTTCCAGGCAGGGAAGTGGTTAATAAAAAAAAATAGGGAATGCATGGGATGTATGACTGCTCTACCCATGGCCGGCTGCTCCCTAAAACTTACAACAAAGGCCATCTGTCTCTATGGGCCAACTCACAACAGAAGAGTCATTACCCTCTTCTGCGCTCTTAGGCTTTGGAGAGGGTGGTCATTAACCCTTGATGATACCGTTTTCCTATCACCCCCCACCAAAAATAAATATGAAATGCCCCACGTGAATTCCAATATAACCTATGTTTGTTTGTTAAATCATTCAGCCGTGTCCGACTCTGTTATTCTATGGACCGCAGCACATCAGGCACATCTGTCAGCTACCGCATCTTTGAGATCCATCAAGCTCATGTTATATCTCATCTATCCATCTCCACCTCTGCCGTCCCCTTCTTCAAGTGCCTTCAATTTTTCCCAGCATCAGAGGTTTCTCTAGGGAATCCTGTCTTGTCATGGCTCGGCCAAAATCTTTTAGATTTAACCTCATGATCCTACCTTCCAGTGAACAGTTATGCTTGGTTTCCTGTAGTATTGAGACATCCCTAGTACAGGAGAGAGAGTCAGGGGAGCTTTTCTCCCGTTCACTAACTAGTCAAGAGCATGGCTGATACAGGAGATTGGGAATAATAGTGGAAGCGATTATTTCAATATTTACTGAATTTGCTACTCTTTATAATTGGTATAGTGCCAGACTCCGGAGCCTTATCTACACAAGTTAAATACTGTATGAGGTGGGAGAAGGATGATCTGTAAACATCACTTTGAATGTGCTATTATATATGATTGTTACAGGGTTACACTCCAGAACCTCATATGTATAAGCAGTGGCGGCTGGTGACTTTTCAAGTTGGAGGGGCGCCAGAGCGAAACATAGCCACTCCCCCTTTTTCAAACCACACCCATTTTTATAACCCCTCCCCTGATGTCATAATGACCTTTATAAGCCTCGCCTAATGACCTTATACTTGTAAAGCCCATTAAAATACATGATCAGCAATGCAGAAATTAAATGTTAAATTCATTGATATACAATATAGATTGAAAAAACTCATGTGACAAGACTACAGCAATATCATAATTGCACCTATACGCATTAACAGAAAAATTAAAGGAGTGACACCTACCAATAGTCGACTCTTCTTCTCAGGGTATTCACGTTCAGTAAGTTGACCAACGAGTACAAACAAATCTGCAGCCACATAGGGTTTGCACCTGGGGTTGAAAGAAAACAAGCAAATCAATCAGACCATTCAAGAACAAAACCATACTTAAAAAACATTAAAAGACCAAGTGGAACCATATAGGCCCCAAACATACCTTAGAAGACCAAGTGTGACCATATAGGCCCCAAACATACCTTAGAAGACCAAGTGTGACCATAGGCCCCAAACATACCTTAGAAGACCAAGTGGAACTATATAGGCCCCAAACATACCTTAGAAGACCAAGTGGAACTATATAGGCCCCAAACATACCTTAGAAGACCAAGTGGAACTATATAGGCCCTTAAACATACCTTAGAAGACCAAGTGGAACTATATAGGCCCCAAATATACCTTAGAAGACCAAGTGTGACCATAGGCCCCAAACATACCTTAGAAGACCAAGTGGAACTATATAGGCCCCAAACATACCTTTGAAGACCAAGTGTGACCATATAGACCCCAAACATACCTTAGAAGACCAAGTGGAACTATATAGGCCCCAAACATACCTTAGAAGACCAAGTGTGACCATATAGACCCCAAACATACCTTAGAAGACCAAGTGTGACCATAGGCCCCAAACATACCTTAGAAGACCAAGTGTGACCATAGGCCCCAAACATATCTTAGAAGACCAAGTGGAACTATATAGGCCCCAAACATACCTTAGAAGACCAATCAGCACTGTATAGGCCCAAACCAGTGGATCTTGGGATTCAAGAAAACAACAACATTTCACTTCTGTTTAGACAACACAATAATCAATGTCAAACAAACACGTTGAATTAGCATATGGATAACCATATGAGCAGTAACGCCACGCCAAGGCTTCAACAATTGTTACTGACCATTCACACACCTTTCATATCTCCTTCCATATGCACACCCACACACCATTCATACTTTACTTACCACTAGTTATTTTTGGTAGTTCGGTGGTGCCATTTCTGAGAACTTTAAATACCCTTGAAGGTGCCTCCAATTCCTTCAAACCAATGCATTCAACCGCTCCAGGGCCATGGTGCTTCTTAAATACCTTTTTATCCTCTTCAATGTGGAGAAGCATCTTTCTGGTTCTTTAGTAGTCTTCGGTGTTGTAAGCAGGATTCCTTATAGCTTCACTCTCTCTGTGAAATTATGCAGATTAAATTGATGGTAAAGTTGGTGCAGAGCAACAGCACTTGTACAGACATGAAATTCTGGCTTCCCGTACACAAGTGACAGCTACCCTTGGAAGTGCCTCCAATTCCTTCAAACCACGCCAAGGCTTCAACAATTGTTACTGACCATGCACACACCTTTCATAGCTCCTTCCATATGCACACCCACACACCGTTCATACTTTACTTACCACTAGTTATGTTTGGTAGTGAGGTGGTGCTGCTTAACGCAGTTTCTTTTTGCACACCCTGGGGGTATGCATTCTTCTTTGCTTCAATCACTTGTATTTAAATTTTGCACGGCGATCTTTCAAAGAACAAAACTTCTCAATGGTTTTTTCATTGAAGTCTGGGATCTCGGAAATCAGTTGCTTTTCCATTGAGAGCATCGCCAATGCATTCAACCGCTCCAGGGACATGGTGCTTCTTAAAAAGGTTTTTATCCTCTTCAATGTGGAGAAGCATCTTTCTGATTCTGCAGTGGTCATCGGTGTTGTAATCAGGATTCTTAATAATTTCACTGTCTCTGTGAAATCATTCTGCAGATTCAATTGATGTAAAAGTTTGTGCAGAGCAACAAGCATGAAAATCTGTCTTCCCATACAGAAGTGACAGCTCAGTGCGTAATTGTTCCTTCTTCAGTATTGGATATGCTTGCACGGTGTCTTCCAGAGCTTGGGTTGGAAAGCAAGTGTCATGGGTTTTATACAAGTCACTCTGAACAAGTTTGGCACTGACTAGGTGATTTGAAAATGAAAAACGTTTTTTTGCATGAACCACCACTATGTCACATACCTCTCTTGAAAGTTGTCTCAAGGTGGAGATCTCCGCACTCCGTCTGTGGACTGTTACATCGCTCTGCAAACTTGCTTCTATCTCGTCAACAGAATTACAGATTTTCTGGATGCTGGCGACAAAGTCTTCTGTGACTTTTTGGATATAAACAGTATCCGTATCTCGCTTCTGAAGCTGACTATAGAGGATGTCAACATGTGGCATTATTAAATGAAATAATTTAAGGAAGTAAAGGAACTCCCTGTCTTCCAGCATTCCAATGAAACCGGCGGCTTCACGTATAGATGTTGGATCAAAGTTTAGACATGCTTCAATTGTCTGGAAACACTCAAGTGGCGCATCTCTGTTCTCGTATATCACGTTCACGGTCCTAACGTTCAAGTTCCATTGTGTCGGTGCACCTCTTGGAAGTCTTCTACCAACTACCTCATCCAGAACTCCAGTCCTTTTTGGAGAGCGTGAAAAAAAAGATGGTATGCCGCCTATGTTGGGAAAAAAAACTCGAACTCTTCCAATCCTTGAAACTGCTTTCTCCATTATTAGGTTCAGTTGGTGAGCAAAGCAATGGACGTAGTGTGCGTTCGGGTACACGTCTTTTATTTTTCTTTGCACTCCTCCTTGATCTCCACGCATCACACTGGCACCATCGTAGCTTTGAGCTATGAGTTTCTTCTTGTCTTCTGGCTCTGGGAGAACAGTATTCAGACTTTCCAGCACAACAGCAGCAATCGAGTCTGCATCCGTTGATTTCATTTCCGTGAAGCCATCAAATCTTTCCACCACTTGATGCTTCTTGTCAATGTAGCGATAGACTACAACGCACTGTGTCCTAGCGGAAATATCGGTTGTTTCATCCGCTTGGATTGCCACAAACTGGGCTTCCTTAAGCTCTTGGTGAATCACTTCCTTAATAACTTCATGCATGCAGTCCAGTAGCTCATTCTGCACGGTTTTGGACGTGCCCTTAAACACAGTTGCAGTCTTCAAATGCTGTTCCATTGCACTATCGATACTGCCAACCAAATCCACCAGGCCTCGAAACACTCCTGGATTTAGCGATGTTTCACTCTCGTCGTGTCCTCTTAATGCCAGTTCAAAAGCGCCACAAAAGCGAACACAATCAATTATCTTGGAAAGGATGTACCGGTTCTTAGCCACTTCTTCGTTGTGTTTTTGAATACTGACTTGGTATCCTTGGTCCAGTTGAACTGCAATGTTCGCCTGTCCAAGCATCTCAAACTTAATCCTGTTATCCAAGTGAGCTTTAGAACTTTGGTGTTTCGCCAATTTATCAGCTAGATGTTTTACGTCAGTCACTCCAGTTTTGGTCCAAGCAGCGTCACCACCAAATAGGATGCATGGGAAACAATATAAGGCCTTCCTAGAAACGCTTCCACAAAGCCAGTCGTTCTTCTTGTACCATTCAGTATTGAAAGTACGTATATATTGCTTCCCTCTATCTCTTGCGATTTGCTGCAGATTTATCTCTGGTTGGTCAGGTCCTAACCGTTTTACTTCCACCTTCTCCTCATAGGTTAGGGTGCCGAAAGGCTTCACAAGTAGAGAGTCAATAGTATTCATTTCTGATACCAATAGAAGAAAGAGATCACGGTATATTAATTTATATTATGTCACAAAATTACTTTAAAATAACAGTGTGTTGAATTAATTGGTATACATTACAGATTGCAAACCCTCATGTGACAAGACTACATCAACATCAAATTTGCACCTATACGCATGGACAGAAAATTAAAAGCAATGATACTCACCAACAGTTGACTCTCCTTCTCGGGGTATTCACGTCCAGTAAGTCAATCAACGAGTCCAAACAAATCTGCTTCCACAGATAGTTTGCACCTGGGAAGTGATAGAAAACAACAAAAAAAACATTAGAATGTTCAAGACCCAAACATTAACTTTTAAAACCTTAAAAGACCAAGTGTGACCATATAGGCCACAACCGCACCTTAAAAACCTTAAAATTCCAAGTGTGACCATATACTCACCTACAGTTGACTCTCCTTCTCGGGGTATTCACGTCCAGTAAGTCAACCAACGAGTCCAAACAAATCTGCTTCCACAGATAGTTTGCACCTGGGAAGTGATAGAAAACAACAAAAAAAACATTAGAACGTTCAAGACCCAAACCTTAACTTTTAAAACCTTAAAAGACCAAGTGTGACCATATAGGCCCCATCCGCACCTTAAAAACCTTAAAATTCCAAGTGTGACCATATACTCACCTACAGTTGACTCTCCTTCTCGGGGTATTCACGTCCAGTAAGTCAACCAACGAGTCCAAACAAATCTGCTTCCCCAGATAGTTTGCACCTAGGAAGTGATAGAAAACAACAAAAAAAATATTAGAACGTTCAAGACCCAAACCTTAACTTTTAAAACCTTAAAAGACCAAGTGTGACCATATAGGCCCCAACCGCACCTTAAAAACCCTAAATAACAAATTGGGACCATATAGGCCCCAACCGCACCTTAAAAACCCTAAATAACAAATTGGGACCATATAGGCCCCAACCGCACCTTAAAAACCTTAAATAACAAATTGGGACCATATAGGCCCCAATCGCACCTTAAAACCCCTAAATAACAAATTGGGACCGTATAGGCCCCAACCGCACCTTAAAAACCCTAAATAACAAATTGGGACCATATAGGACCTAACCGCACCTTAAAAACCCTAAATAACAAATTGGGACCATATAGGCCCCAACCGCACCTTAAAAACCTTAAATAACAAATTGGGACCATATAGGCCCCAAACGCACCTTAAAAACCCTAAATAACAAATTGGGACCATATAGGCCCCAACCGCACCTTAAAAACCTTAAATAACAAATTGGGACCATATGGGCCCCAACCGCACCTTAAAAACCCTAAATAACAAATTGGGACCATATAGGCCCCAACCGCACCTTAAAAACCTTAAATAACAAATTGGGACCATATAGGTCCCAACCGCACCTTAAAAACCTTAAATAACAAATTGGGACCATATAGGCCCCAACCGCACCTTAAAAACCTTAAATAACAAATTGGGACCATATAGGCCCAAACCGCACCTTAAAAACCCTAAATAACAAATTGGGACCATATAGGCCCCAACCGCACCTTAAAAACCCTAAATAACAAATTGGGACCATATAGGCCCCAACCGCACCTTAAAAACCCTAAATAACAAATTGGGACCATATAGGCCCCAACCGTACCTTAAAAACCCTAAATAACAAATTGGGACCATATAGGCCCCAACCGCACCTTAAAAACCCTAAATAACAAATTGGGACCATGTAGGCCCAAACTGTACATGAAAAAAAAAAAAATATATATATATATATATATATATATATCAATTGATATCAATATATCTCAATATATATATATATATATATATATATATATATATATCAATCAATAATCAATATATAAATCAATCAATATATAAATATATATATATATATATATATATCTCAATATATATATATATATATATATATCAATCAATAATCAATATATAAATCAATCAATATATAAATATATATATATATATATATATATATCAATCATAAATCAATATATAAATCAATCAATATATAAATATATATATATATATCAATCAATAATCAATATATAAATCAATCAATATATAAATATATATATATATATATATATATTAATATATATATATATATATATATATATATATATATCAATCAATATATCCATCAATCAATCAATCAATATATATATATAAATATATATATATATATATATATATATATATATCAATATATATATATATAAATATATATATATATATATATATATATATAAATATATATATATATATATATATATATATCACACACACACACATAAAAAATATACATAAATATACATAAACATATACATAAAAAAAATATATTAATTGATATTTATTATTTGATTAATTGATGTACTTTATTACTTATTTTATTATATTGTTCATGTATTTCTATTAGACATTATTTTTTATACATATTACAATGCTATTTATTTGCTATACATGTTACAGGATATTATCCTGTAACATGTATATCACATAAATAGCCCTGTAATATGTATAATACATACAGGGTCAAACAAGTTCACACTAACCTTTTTTTCCCTTACAGGCTTCCATACCTGCTTGCTGATTTGCTAATTTTTTAAAGACTCTCATTGGTTGAAATCGATGTCAATCAAAAATTTCAGCCAATCAGAGTCCTTCAAAAATTAGTATATAAGGCAGAGCGTGGGAAAAAAACAATTAATCGCGGGTGGAGTTCCTTGTAGGAGGAGTTCTGTTAGTTTGTTGTTTTTTTTTTTTTAGAGCGTCGTTTTTTTTTTGGTGGAGGCCTCTTTCAATGGGCCAGAATGGATGGACAATGGCTTCAATCAAGATTGGATTATTTTTTGACAATGGCTTCAATCAAGATTGGATTATTTATTTGACCAGTGGCTTCAATCAAGATTGGATTATTTCTTTGACTGTGACATGGGCTTCAATCAACATTGGATTATTTATTTGACATGGGCTTCAATCAACATTGGATTATTTATTTGACATGGGCTTCAATCAACATTGGATTTTATGACATGGGCTTCAATCAACATTGGATTATTATGACTATCCAGGTAACTGAGGACAGAAGGCCAATGCTGGAGGGGTCAATTTGACAGGCAAGTATGTGCTGTTGTTTATTTTATTTTTATTATTGTTTGTTTAATATGTATGTGCTGTTTACTTTATTTGTATTATTGTTTGTTTAGTATGTGTGCTGTTTTTACTGTATTTTTATTATTGTTTTTCCCTTACCTTTTTTTATTTTATCTTTAAAAGTGAAAGGCACATGCATGTGCCTGTTACTTCTAAAAATGGAATAAAAATAGGGGGGGTTGTTAGGTAGGTAGTTGGATCAGGGTGGGGTCGGTCACGCTCACGCGACCATCGGTCGGTCAGTGGCCGCGTAGGCCACATGGAGGCGATGATCAGGGGTGGCACAGGCCTCATGGGGGTGATCATCCACCCCCATGTGGCCTGTGCAACCCCGCTCACCCCCCGGTCACAGTGATCGGGGTAATCGGGCGGTGGCATAGTATAGGCCACATCGGGGTGGTGATGATCGGGCCTCGGGGGTGGCACAGGCGACATGGAGGTGATCAGGGGTGGCACAGGCCTCATGGGGGTGATCCGATCACCCCCATGTGGCCTGTGCCACCCCGCTCACCACCCGATTACCCCGATCACCGTGATCGGGGTAATCGGGCGGTGGCATAGCATAGGGCAGGCCACATCGGGGTGATCGGGGGTGGCACAGGCCACATGGGGGTTATGGCTGGGGGTGGCACCAGGCATTGCAGGCCTAGGTCGGTCGTCGGTGGTAGGTAAGTTGGTGGGTGGCTGGGTAGGTGGCAGACCAGGCAGGCATAGTGGGGTAACTGGGGGGACCCTACCTTTTATTAGGGGCACTAGGGGTTTGGTTTGGCCAGGGGCAGGGCAGGTGCCAGGCAGGTAGACTTACTGTTAGGTTGGGCAGAGCAGATGTGAGTAGTTTCAGCCAGGGAGTTCTCTCAGTCTCAGCGTAACCAGGGTCAGGAAACAGAAAGGGGGAAGGGACAGGTAACTGGTGGTTTTATTGACTGTAGATGTCAATCAAAAAGTAAACTCGAGGCCCTATTAGCTGGCGGGCGCTCAGAGCTAACGGTCTGGGTGGGTTTACATTGTTCTCTTGACAACTGTACAGCCTTCCATCATTGATTGGTCAATGATGGAAGACTTCAGTCATTAAATTGATACATTTATGACCGCCCAGGCATATCGTCACTGTGCTGGTGGGCGGCATGCATTAACGGTCAGGGGGCCAGGCCAGGCCTCATTGAAGAGAAGAGTCTAAAGGTTAGTGTACTTTACTAGTGTAATATGATCACACAGGGATGCAGGGGGCTGCAATAGATACACAGCAGCATTAGTTAATATATACACACAGCGCAAGGGGTTATCTTAAAGTGACAGTGTCCCTGGGAATAGTTTGCTTCATTTATTACTGTATTAACACTTGAATGATGATGTACACATTATATTTAATTGTTTTGGGGTTATTACTAATAAATTATTGTGTTTTTTTATTGCAGAGTCACGAAAATATTTGGGGGGGCGTTTGCCCTGACGCCCCAATGGACGGGCCGCCCATGTGTATAAGATAAGTGCTGTGTGGGAGAAGGAGGCTCTGTAAGAGAGGATAAGTGGCAGAAACCTTTTACTTAAATTATTATACCCCAGGGAAGAGGCTGAGTGCTTGTCCTGTTAAATTGCAGTGTTCCTATTTGCAATATCAAAGGGTCCCTGGGGTGAAGCATATGGGAGAGAAGGGCGGGCCATATGCTTCATCCAAGGTTGTTTAAGTGAAGACGTTGAAAGGCCACAGGTTGACACTATATAAGAGACTAGTCGTAACCTGGCCACAAGGTGGCACTACACCACATATACAAGACTACGGATACTGTAAGAGACTATTTGTATCCGGGCCACAAGCTGGCGCTATAAGGGACTGTTTGTATCCTGGCCACAAGGTGGCACTACAAGAGACTGTTTGTTTTCTTTATGAATTATAATTTAACCTGTAGTAGAAAAGCTGCTCAGGTTATAGTCAGGGTGTTCAAGAGTATAAGTAAGCCCCTTTACGAAGATGTTTATTTTTCTGACTATAAGCTATTTAATTTGTGTTTTTGTAACTACTCAATAAAATATATAAAAAGAGCCCAGAAGTCTCTACCATTTACAGTCCATCAAAGGGTACCTTGTTACAATATATATATATATATATATATATATATATATATATATATAAATATATATATATATATATATATATATATATATATATATATATATACAGTGGCGAAGCTAGTGCACAGGGGGCCCGGTGCAACAATAAAAAAAAATATATATAATATATATATATATATATATATCAAAGTTACATATACACATTATATATATATATATATATATATATATGCAAAAAAAAGAGTAGAGGTGCTCATCTGAGAATGAAAAATACCTCAGTGGGTTTTTTCTATAGGTCTGGTTAACTACTCAGAGAGCAGCCTCTTTTAGCGCACTTGTGCCCTTCACAGGGATAAATATCCTGTAGTACACCAGTCTGGTCTCATTCAAAAGAGTGACCCAGCCCCGAAATACCAGGCAATTCTACCCTGAACAGGAGAAACAGCAAACCCCAGACACGTTTCTCCCTGTGAAGGGCCCACGTGAGTTAAAAGAGGTTGCTCTCAGAGTGGGTTATCATGTCCATAGAACTAACCTATTAAGGTTAGTCCGTTCTCTGGTGAGCATCTCTGACTTAGCTGTTTTGTATATGCAAATTTCCTTTAGGGTTTAGTCTCCCTAAGGGGACTCCAGACGTGGACCCCTTGCTCACTGTGCCTTAGGGAGTTCAGCTGCACCTCACTGACGAGGCCCATAAAGTCCAAAACCAGCCTGGGGTTTGCTGTTTCTCCTGTTCAGGGTAGAATTGCCTGGTATTTCGGGGCTGGGTCACTCTTTGGAATGGGACCAGACTGATATACTACAGGATATTTCTCCCTGTGAAGGGCACAAGTGAGCTAAAAGAGGTTGCTCTCAGAGTGGGTTATCATGTCCATAGAGCTAACCTATTAAGGTTAGTTCGTTCTCTGGTGAGCATCTCTGACTTAGTTATTTTGTATGTGCAAATTACCTTTAGGGTTTAGTCTCCCTAAGGGTGATAGGGGACTTCAGACATGGACCCCTTGCTCACTGTGCCCTAGGGAGTTCAGCTGCACCTCACTGACGAGGCCCATAAAGGCCGAAACGTCTCTGGGGTTTGCTGTTTCTCCTGTTCAAGGTAGAATTGCCTGGTATTTCGGACTGGGTCACTCTTTTGAGTGGGAACAGACTGATATACTACAGGATATTTCTCCCTGTGAAGGGCACAAGTGACCTAAAAGAGGTTGCTCTCAGAGTGGGTTATCATGTACATAGAACTAACCTATTAACATTAGTTTGTTCTCTGTTGAGCACCTCTGACTTAGTTGTTTTGTATATATATTGTAACAGAGTCAAGCAAGGAGTGTATATAAGCCTGAGATTGAGCAGAGCTATATATCCAGGCGTGATAAGCAACGGTTAATTGGAACTGCAGCTCAATCAAGCCAGTGTACCTGATCCTTGTCAGGATGATTTAAAAGCCCTACAGACAGAACCAAGGGGTGTGGCTTTTGGAGAGAAGGTAAAGATTGTTTGTCTACAAGGAGAGTCAAGTCTGGAGTGAAAAGCAACATTGGTTTCCAGAGCAGAGCTGTCTGCAGGAGCAAAGAAGCCCCTACAAGGCAAGTCAGTCTGCTGAGAGAAAGCATTTTTCCTGTTGAGAGACTGTGGTCATTAACCCCAGAGTTTTTCAAAAGACTATTTAAAGGGTCCCTGGAGGTTGGAGCATTTTGGAGAGACAGGCGGACGAATGCTCCCCCTTTTCTACAGATAAAGATATAGAAAAGAACTGTGTATTATTTTGGTGCAAATATTGGACTTTTAATAAAATATTAAAGAAATATCTGAATTCCTGGCTGTTAATTTATAAGGTAACAGGCTAATCTACCACAATATATATCCGCGGGGGCCCTTCAGAGGTCAGGGGTTCCCAAATCTTGCACCGTCTGCACCTGCATTAGCTCCGCCTATGTATATATATATATATATATATATATATATATATATATATATATATATATATATATATATCTCACTGCATGTAGACATTTCTCCTTAAATACAAACATATTTCAAAGCATTTTCAGGCATCCTGTTGCTCCCTGGAAATGTGCTGTCCTGGGTCGATCCTCTTGGACCTAGGCAGAAACACACTCATGTATAAGAACATACAGTAATATCACTGTTACAAGTCCACATTGCTTCATAATACTAAAGGTTAATGGTAGTGTTCAAATTGTTATTGTGATTATTTACATATAGAGTGCTAAACATTTTGCAGCAATGTACAGAGGTACAATAAATCATAACTTTATACAGTATGATATACACATGTATGGTTTCATCCAGATAGCACTGGTTTCTGATCTTCTGCCACTAGTGAATACAACTGATGCAGCAGCACTTCATAGCAAAATACCTGTTTACCTGATCAGTTATGATTGCAACCCCTAAGACTTTATAATCTGTATCTGTATTTATTCCAGACCTAGCATTGCCTCTGTAAGTTTGCACATTTATAACTACCTACTTGTTCTTCGTTATGTGCATTTCTATTATGGTCATCTTCTGATGCTTGCCTTCTGCCCCTTGTTTTGACCATTCTCATTTCTGGTTTCTTGACTATATATTGCCTTCAAACCTTAAGTTCCTGTCTGGCTTGTTCCTTACCAGCCTTGAACCCTGAGCTCCCGCCTTGATTATTTATGTCTTACTTTTGATCCTGAGCTTGCACTCAACCTGTTTCAGTTCTACCTTGGATCTCAACCTAATCGTTGCCTGTTCTAGTCCTGTCTTGGATTCTCACCCCTCCTTGGTCTATTCTAGTCCGGTATTGTACCCTGAGTTGCAGCCTAGCTTGTTCCAGTTCTGCCGTGGACCCTGAACTAGTGGCTGTCCGTTTTAGCCCTGTCTTGGACATTGAGTTCCAGCCTAGCCTATTTCAGTCCTGCCTTGGAACCTGAGTTAAAGTCTGTCTGTTTTAATCCTGCCTTGTATCCTCAGGTCATGCCTGGTCTTTTCTATTCTTGCCTTGGACAATGAAAGCCTACCCAGCCTATACCAGTCCTGCTTTACACTATATACTGTATAGTGATAACTTTTTGATTTTTGAATGGTGATTAAGGTTTATAAAGAACAAGGCTTCTAAGTAGTAACAAACACATGGAACAAAACACATGCATAATAAATAAAGTTCATGGTTGCTCAAGTGTGTTTTTATATCTATATCTGTCAATTGCCTTTTAAATTAGTTTGGGTCATAAGTACCCACACATACTAATGATTTGAAAAGCAACAATAAAACTTGAGAAAGAATGTGACACAAGACATTTTGATAATGTGACAGAAAACCCATGTCCAAGTCAAAGCCTGTGGCCCCCATTTTATTCTTAGCCCGTAATTACCTTCACACTGCTCGTATGTCTGCAGGTTAGAAATGTGTCACAGTTCCAGATGTATTTAATTGACTCAAACCTGCAAGTAGAGGCTCACAGCCACAACACACAAACCATGAATTTCAGGGCATGATCAATTAAGCAAAGCCCTAAAGTTACAATTTAGACAGAGCCAATAGTAAATGAGACCGTCCTCATGACATCAGTAAAACATGGAGTTTATACTACAATCAATTTGTTTTTAGAAGTCTGATCTGCAATCAGACTTGCAATCCAGAAATGTAGAAATCAATAAAAATCAATAAATCAACTGTTCTAGTCCATGCAGGTTCCATGATATGTATTAACTCCTTAATTCCCAGGATCGATACAACACGGAATTAAAACATAAACAAATTAAATATTGCAGATTTGCAAGCTTGAGACGGTTGTGCAATTAATTTGAATGTCTTTCATTGCTTTCCCAGTATTTTAAGCACAGTTGTGTGTGTTTATTTGCTTTTGCAGTGTTACGAACAGGTGTTTAACCCACTTTCGAATCCTCTAGTACTCATATAATTGTTTGATAATTTACTATTTACAGGTTTGATGGCAATTGTAGGCTCTTTGAATTGTTGTGAATATTGATTGTGCGCCTTTAGCACTGGTAACATTTGCGGGCTTGAAACATCAAAGGAGTAGATAGGACACAGTTACGTTTTTGACAACTGCGGTGCGTTAGAGCCTATTACTCGCAAATGGATTGCGAGTAGCAAAATGTAGCCAATGAAATATCAGTAACATTTACGGGCTCCATTACAGGCTTATGTAATTGAGATTTGTACAATTGAATAGGGGCCTGTAATTGTATTGACTTCAATTGTTTTTCTCCCTAGTTGTTCTTGAAATTACCTCTGAGTATTTTGATTTAGGATGGAGAGACCATTCTGGGCAAAATGTTTTCCAACTGGTGTACAATAACTGTATTCAAGCACAAAACTTGGATTAAATTCTACTGAACTCAGACCTGGAAGAATGTTTCAGGAGGTTGAGGCTCACAAAAAGAGAATGCCAGGGTGCCAACTAATTTATATAAAAATATATATATATATATATATATGTATAAAATCTATAAACTTATAGATGTACATACATATATGTGTATATATATATATATATATATATATATATATATATATATATATATATACATAGAGTATATATTATTCAAACAGTTACAGCAACTATTAACAGGATGCTGAATTAAATAAAATATACTCTTCAATAATACCGCCTTTTCTTCTAAAGGAATGGGGGGAAATTGAGAGATCGAAGAGATGGAGAGAGAAAGTGATAATGGAGAGAGAAAGTGAGAGGTTGGAAACAGAAATTCGCAGGAGTGTGGCAGAAGGTGGGATGGAGAAAATCCCTATTTCAATCAATTATTTTAATGAAAGGAAAATATGTAAGTAGTAATTTATTTCATAAGGTTCACAAAAAAACAGTTTACAGTTAATGAATTAGCGCATCGTGTCCATTTACATTTTAGCCAGCACATTAATGTCTGTCATTGAAATCCATAATGGAGTGGATAAAGGAAAGAGCCTCAGTTTCCAACACCTGTTTATTTCTAAAGACGCAGGATAAACATCTGTATCCTGTACACAAGGGAATCTCAGCCACCCCTGCTGTTTAATTCCAATTGTGCCACATGAAGCCAGAATATAGTTACATTGAATAGAAAACACAGTGAGAATATCCTGGGCCTTCAAATAACTAGTATATTAATAGATTGCCTTATTAAAACAAGACAAAAAATCTAGGTATTTAAGCCGTGAGTCAGTTGCTTTTGTATTCTAGGTAGTGAGCATGGATGTTGTATGAGCCCAATGATTCTGTTCCAAGTCAATGCTTCTAATTAACTGCAAACTGTGCTTAATGTATAACATGACAGTATATGGGTACAGCTTTACTAGTACACTGTGAAACATAATGCACATTAACCTTAATGAGTATTTTCTTTTTTTTTTCATAACTTAAAAGTACAATTCATTTCCAATTATTTTTATATAAAATATCCTATTGCCACATATGTGGGATATGTTTATGTTACATAAGTGAATAAAGTTTCTGTATAAAAATGTAACGTTCAAGTGTCTTTCTGCATATATGTGGCAAATTTAAATAGTTGAATAGTATTACTAGGTTTGCGTTGACTTTTAATATGTATAGTTTATAATAATAATATGTATAGTTGCTTTTAAATCTATATATTTTAAAAGGTACAGTATAAGATGTATTGTAAGTATAGTTTGTCATTTTATTGGTGAACAGTCTTTATTGTTTTGTTTTGCCTACAGATATATTACTTGTCAAAGTTAGAAATCACCATGGAAAAGAACCTTGTAATCAATTTAATTTATCTTAACCATGACATAGTAGTCACAGACAGCGGTTGCTACAATACCCCCCTCTTGTGCCAAACATATTACAGAATAGGCATATAGAATGATGTATTGTATGCTATGCTAGGACCATTTTGATGAATGAGCCAATTATTTAATTCCATCATTAGCTACATCCCCTCTCCTAGCATACAATACACACTATTTATATTATATACACATATTTAAAATAAAATGTTGTATTTATAACTCTTATCTCATATTACGGTAATTTGTTAAAGTGAATGTATTACTGTGCATGTTACTATATACAAGTCTAGCTTAATAAACTATCATTAGGCTATAATCTGTCACAACCCAGCAGATGGGGTCTGCTTTATCCCATGCCCTTGATTATAGGAATTCTCCCTCAGGTTCATGGGGGTTAGGAGGTTCTTGGTGACTGGCAGTCATACAAGGACCATCAGCAGAAGCATCAAGAACACAGGATCACTGGATCAGCATAACCAATAGAATCTGCTCTTTGGAGGGCGCTTGAAAGGCCAGGGAGATCAATTTTACCCACAGATCTCATCCAGTTAATCTATCTCCTTCTCCTTGGATAGCAGCATGAGGTTAGGATGCAGATCCAATCCGGTTCTTCAATGCCCTTCCAATGGAATAGAGGTATAGAATACAAAATAATTATAGCCCAGAAAAAAAAGTATTTCCTGTAAATTAAACTCACAATCCACATGTATCCCAAACAGAGCATAACCTTTAATCCCTTGGTATCCTTTTTATTTTTTTCTCACATTTTCTCTGGGATTCAGTGCAAGAAACTAAAGGGTGTTTTTCTGGCTTGTTGTCTGTAATCAGTGTCTAGGTGAGAGTGGGTGTGGTTTGGCCGGTGTATAAGTATATCTGTGTGCACTTGTGTGGTGTTTTGTGTGAATCTCTCTGGGATTCAGTGCAGGAAACTAAAGGGTGTTTTTCTGTCTTGTGGTCTGTAATCAGTGTCCAGGTGAGAGTGGGTGTGGTTTGGCCTGTGTTTGTTTATTTTTCCCACTGAAATTTTGTAGACAATAATTACGAGTCAGTCCAGTGGCAACCTCACTCAGTGTACATCCTGTCATATGTATGCACTACTGAAACAGATGATCCAGGGTCCATACATCTGTGAGAGGTGTGAGCATGTTTCCTCTCTGGAAGCTCAAATTTGAGAACTGAAGGAGAATTGCAGCACTTACTGATATTCCACTGGAAAGGGATCACAATTTATCTGGACCTAGCATGGAGGGTGGGGATGGGTCTAGTGAGAATGTCCAGGGAGGTAGCTGGGTCACAGTTAGAAGGGGAAGCAAGGGGATCAGGAGGAGGAGGCAAGCCAGTTCTGAGTTGGCAAACACCAACATATTTGCCAGATTTAGTGAAACTGTTGGGGATGTCCATTAAGGAATGGCAATGCCAGATAGAGCTCTACTGGAGGAGTGGGAGGGCAGAATAGGCAGAGCAACAGACAGGTTTTGGTGGTAGGGGACTCTATTATTAGGAAGGTAGGAAGGGTGATTTTTCACCCAGATCCCAGCAATCAAACAGTTTGCTGTCTCTCGGGTGCTCAGGTTTGGCATGTTGTGTATCGGGTAGATAAATTATTGGGAGGGGCTGGAAATGAACCGGTTGTCTTGGTACATATTGGTATCAATGACAAAGTTAGTGGAAGATGGAGTGTCCTAAAGAATGATTTTAGAGAACTAGGGAATAAGCTTAAGGTAAGGACCTCCAAGGTAGTATTTTCTGAGATACTACCTGTGCCACGTGCTAGCCCAGGGAGACAGAAGGAGCTTAGGGATGTTAATGCATGGCTAAAAATGTGGTGCACTAAGGAGGGGTTTGGGTTGTTAGAGCACTGGCTGACATCTCACTTAGGTACAATCTCTATAGCAGGGATGGATTGCACCTTTATGATGAGGGAGCTTTTGTGATAGGGGATACAATGGTAGAAAGGCTAGAGGCATTTTTAAACTAGTAGGTGGGGGGAGGGACTAGATGAATGTAATGGGTTAGAAAGTGTAGAGGGGATAAGGGATGAATTAACTAATCATGGGGGGGAAGATGGGGGAGGGTTAGTGTAGTCAATTGGGAGGTATTACTAAGTAACCCAAGTACAGAGGCAGGCACCTCAAAACTACAAACTTCTAACATAAGATGTATGCTTACTAATGCCAGAAGCTTGCCAGGTAAAATGGGAGAGCTAGAATTATTGGCAATTAACGAAAAATGGGATTTAAAAGGCATTACCGAAACATGGCGGAATGAATCTCATGATTGGACTGTTAATCTGGATGGTTAAAATCTATTTAGGAAAGAAGGGCAATGGTAAAAGAAGACGAGGGATTTGTCTGTAGGTTAAGCCTGAGTTTAAGCCGATAGTCAGAGAAGATATTTATGCTGGAACTAGTATTAATGTTGAATGTTTGTGGGTAGAGTTAAATAGCAGAGCAGCAAATTCCAAAATAATATTAGTAGGAGTATGCTATAAACCCCCAAATATAACTGAAAGTGAGGAAATACAATTATTTTTACAGACTGGAATTGCAGCTAAGCATGAGCAAGTTCTAATAATGGGAGATTTTAATTACCTTGAAATAGATTGGATAAATGAGACCAGCAGTTCAGCTAAGGGGAGCAGCTTCTTGAGTACACTCAGGGATCATTATCTGGCCCAGGTTATACAAGAACCTACTAAAAATGATGCTACCTTTGATTTAGTCATCACAAATAATATTGATATGGTATCAAATGTTGAAATAGGGCAACCTTTGGGAAACAGTGATCACAACACAGTCTCATTTGAGATTGAAGTAAAAACACAAAACTGTAAGTGGCCAACAAAAACTCTTAATTTTAAAAGGGCAAATTTTAACGGTCTAAGGGCAGCAATACAAAGTATAGACTGGCACAAAGAACTGACGGGTAAAAATACTGAACATAAATGGACAACATTTAAATCCTTTCTAAATATACAGTACATACTTATCACCATATACCATGTGGGAATGAAAGTAGAAGGAGTAAATCACATCCAATGAGGCTTAATGATTTAAAGATCAAGATACAGAGTAAAAAACAGGCATTTAAATTATACAAACAAGAGGGGACAGAGACTGCTTTACGGGAGTACAGGAAAATCAACAAGGCTTGCAAAAGCGCTATTAGACTTGCTAAGATAGAAAATGAAAAATGAGTTGCAAAAGAGAGTAAGACTAACCCTAAAATATTTTTTAAATATATTAATGGAAAGGAGGCCAGGAAGGAAGCAATAGGAACATTACAATGTGACACAGGCCGCCTGATAATTAGTGACCAGGAAAAGGCTAAATAGTTTTTTTTCTTCGGTATACACAAGGGAGGTACCAGTGGTTGGGACAACGCAACATAAGGGGGCTACACTACCTTTGTCGAATAATTGGTAAACGCAGGAAGAAATCCAAAAGAGGTTGGAAAAAATAAATGTGAATAAAGCCCCAGGTTCTGATGGAATACATCCAAGGGTAGTGAGGGAACTGTGTTCTGTAATAGCCAGACCATTATATTACATTTTTCAAGATTCACTCAACACTGGGTCGCTACCAGATGACTGGCAAAAAGCAGAGGTTATAACTATATTTAAGAAGGGAGCAAGAGCAAATCCAGGAATTTATAGACCAGTGAGCCTCACTTCTGTAGTTGGAAATCTTTTAGAAGGGTTAATAAGGGATACTATACAAGAATATGTCTATTTGAGAAGGATTATAAGTAGGAGTCAACATGGATTTACGAGGGATAGGTCATGTCAAACAAATCTCATAAGTTTCTATGAGGAGGTTAGTAGCAATCTGGACTAAGGCAACTCAGTGGATGTACTCTTTTTGGATTTTGCAAAGGCTTTTGATACAGTGCCACATGTTCAAAAATAGTGGGACTAGTTAAGACTAGATAAATATAAAGTTTATTTATACACAACAGCAATGAATAAAATGATTAAAAATACCAAAAAGGAACACAGAGGAGGTAAAATGAGGCAGTTGTATGGAATATATATATATATTTTTTTTTTATTTTTATTTTTTTTATTGATCATAAAACATACATACATCAAAATAAAATAAAAAATAAAAAAATCATTTTCCCAGCAGATACAAAACACACAGGTACAGCATAGCAATCCGTGACCGAATAAGACAGTCCATATATACAATTGACCAATATTTAATTCTAAAGAGAATATCTCTGGACCAAATAACAATGTTAGTAAAACTAGGAAACGTCGGTGACCATATGCTTCGCTTATTTCATTTTCCGTGTACCCCATTTAATATTTGTCCATATACTGCTCCCAAATGGTCCAATTAATAGTGTTTATTTTCTTGGGGCCTCATTCTATTAGCGGCCGCAGCCGTTGCGGGGCCGCAAGGACCGGCCGCAAGCTATTCGGCTATTCTATTCCCTTACGGCCGGAGGCTCTGGCAGGCTTGCGGCCGGTGCCTTGCTATCTCTTGCGGCCGCTCGCGCCAGAGGAAAGCCTTTGATCTAAAACGGCCGAAAGAGTTTTGCTATTCAATTGCTCCGGGAAACCTCTCTGCAAGGCTAAAAGCGAGCCGCAGCTTACTTGCAGGAAAGAGGTCTCGCTAGCACCAATTAAGCACATAAAATAGCTCAAATAAAGCCATCCTGCACTTTGAGAAGACTATAAAGGGATTTTAGGTGTTAGAAAAAATAGCACATAATTATCCTGTACTCAAATCCGTAAAATATTTAATTTTTAATATCCGTAAAATATCCATGTAAAAAGTCCAGAGTGCTTGGAGCACCTCAGACACACCCACGCTGCAGCCGGAAAATAAACAGTTAATTTGAACTCGGGTTTGGGCAGATGTGCAAGCTTGAGAGTGGGTTCCTTTTAATCCTCATGTCCCCCAATATGATCCCTAGCATTTACAGAGCTGTACAGTGCAGGCTTGAATTTATTTTTGAGTTTTTATATTTCACAGATTACGGCCGGTTCCAAGATATGCGGCTGGCCGTAAAAGGAGATCCTTGCGGGGCCGTATAATAGAATCGCGAGTTAACTGAACCCCCGCAAGGAATCGCAGCCTTACGGACGATTTACGGCCGCTAATAGAATGAGGCCCTTGGACTTTTCGTTAATATTTTCTTTCATCAAATCTTTATTATAATTGATTTTATTAATGACCTCTTTCCACTTCCAATTTATTCCAATATTTAACTACCATTGCTTTAATGATCAGTAATATATGGGATATCAATAATTTATTACTGGGAAAAATAATTTCGATCCCTATATGGAACAATATTAACTCCGGGGAACACGGACATCTTGTCCCTGCAATTATCGTCAGGTGTCCACAACATTCTTCCCAGAATTTTCTTATCTTATCACATTTCCACCAGATATGATGTGCATTGCCTTCTTTGCCACAGCCTTTCCAGCATAGTGATGAGTTTTGGGAATCAAACTTTTTCATAGTTGCTGGAACCAAATACCACTTTTGTGTCAATTTAAAGTACACCTCTCTATACATGGTATTGATAGAGGATTTCTTTATTACCCTAAAGGCCCTTAACCATTCTTGCTCGTTATAATCTATATTAAGGTTATATTCCCAATCTTTTATACTCTTTGTTTTCCCAAATTTCATAAGTTTAATCCTACTTTTACTAATTTTAGATACCAGATGGTTCACCTGACCTTTAATCATAATTGCTTCCAAGTCATACAATTTATCTATTTTATCACATATAAATCCCTTTTGTTTCATTTTTTCTAACATTATTCCATATTTTATCCATGAGAAGGATTTTGGTATCCCTTTCTCCTGTAGTTCCCTTTGCTTTAATAAGCTGCCTTCTGGATATAGATCAGCTATATACAAAATTGAAGCTTTTTCCAATAAATTCACTTCTGTATTAAATGATTGATCTCTTAATATATCTATAGGTATAGAAGCGGAAGGTATATGAAATAACTCTGCTCTAATTTTACTTTTCCCCCAGAATTTTATAATAGATCTAATACCTTCTGGTAATTTCTCCCATATTGTTTCTTTTCCATTAAATTTCCCCAGCAATGTTCTAATTGGGGTAATTCCCACAAGCTCTTCCTCGATGTTTTTCCATCCTACTATACTATGTTGTAAATTCATATTAATTATATGAGATATTGCTATATTTTCACTAATCATTTTCATATCTGGAGATCCCATACCTCCCAGATCAAACTTTCTATTTGTTATAGTTTTTTTAACTCTCACTTTTTTCCCTGCATATATAAATTTATCTATTATTTGCTGAATTATTTTAATGATATATTCCGGAACTTTTTCCGGGACACATCTAAATAAATATGTTATTTTGGGGACGATACTCATATTAACTATGGCTATTCTAGCCGACCATGAGAATCTTGTTGTATTCCAGTCATATAATAATATTCTAATCTGTTTTAATATTTCTGTTATATTATTAACTATATATTTATTATTTTGAAACGTAAATTTTATACCTAAATGAGTGACATACTTAGTATTCCAATTAAATGCATATAATTTTTTTAATTTGTTTAATGAATCTTGCTCTATATAATTATGAATAATGTCTGATTTCAGAGGATTTATTTTAAAATACGAAACTCTTCCAAAATCAGTTAGCAAAAGTTGTAGATTAGCGCATGAATCTATTGGATCTGTTAATGTTAGCATGATATCATCTGCATTTAGCATTATTTTGTAATCGTTGTTTCCTATTTTTATACCTTTAATATTTTCAGCTTTCCTTATTAATGAGGCTAATGGTTCCATAAATAGCAGAAAAAGCAATGGGGAAAGGGGGCATCCCTGTCGTGTACCGTTACTGATCCCGAACCTCTCTGTTTCGAAGTTTGTACCTGTAATATAAGCTGTTGTATCCTTATAGATAGCTTTAATTGTTTTAGAAGCGAAATTGACAAACCCAAACTTCTGTAATACTGCATCCAAGAATTCCCAACTAACCCTGTCAAATGCCTTCTCTGCATCCAGTGACAGGATTAGTGTGGGAATCCTTCTTTTCCTAATGGAGAACATTAAGTCAATTAGACGTCTGGTGTTGTCTGATGCCTGACGGCCTTGAACAAAGCCCGATTGATCGAAATGTATCAACTTTGGTATAATTTTGTTTAATCTGTTAGCCATGATTTTTGTATATATTTTTAGATCTATATTAATAAGTGAAATAGGACGATAACTAGTTACTTCTTCTGGATTTTTCCCAGGTTTTAAGATATTAATTATTTTAGCTTCTGATAGTTCTGACGGCATTTTCCCGTGATTTTTAATCTCATTAAACATATTTTGCAAATGTTCACCAATTTCTTTTTGAAACATTTTATAGTATAGATGGTCGAAGCCGTCTGGACCTGGGGCTTTATTAACTTTTGCTTTATTAATTACATCCTCTATTTCTTCCACGGAGATATCTTGGTCTAAAAATCTTTGATCTTCTTCTTGTAATTTTGGTAGAGTCACTTCAATCAGAAATGTATTTATCTCTTCTTTACTAGGTTTTTTAAATGTGGAATTATTATTTAAATCATATAGTGAGCTATAAAACGTCTTCATAATTTCACTTATTTTATCAGGGTGAGTGTTCAGAATGTTATCAGGTCCTCTTAAACTATAGATTTTATTTTGATTTTTTTGTCTTTTTAATTTATTAGCCAGGTATTTACCTGTTTTATTACCCATTAAAAAATTGGATTGTTGAAGTTTCCAAATCAGAGAATCAACCTGATTTTGTAAAATTTTATTTATTTGGGCTTTCTTTTTTGCGATCAACTCTGATCTTTCCACCAATGGGTTCGCTCTATTTTCTCTTATTTGTTTCTCCAGTTCTATATAAAGTAATCTCAAGGGTTTCCCCCTTTCCCCATGCATCACTGCCATCCGTGAAATCATTTGACCTCTTATAATTGATTTATATGCACACCAGAGCATGGATGGTGAGTCTACGGTATTTTTATTAATTTTAAAAAAATCATTTGTTTCCTTTTTAAAGGAATTCCAAAGTATGTTCATTCTTGAATAAAATCGAGTTTAGCTTCCATTTTTTTTTATTTTTACTTATCTTTTCTTCTTTTAAATTAATACATACCATTGAATGATCTGACCATGTAGCGGTAGTTATTTCTATATCCTTGATCTGTCTTGTTGTATGTATATCTGTTAAAAAATAGTCTAATCTTGAGTAAGAATTAAAACGATTTGAAAAAAATGTATAGTCCCTCTCATATGGATGTAATAATCTCCATGCATCGAAGAGATCATCGTTAGATGTTATTTTTTCAAAATCTTTAGAGGTCTTTTTAATCTGATTTTCAGAATTTTTTTTTATTGTTCCTATTCTATCTTTTACCGGATCCAGCACCATATTAAAATCACCTCCAATTATTACTTGTCCCTTTCTAATTTTTTTTATTTCTTTCAGTATCTTTTTGAAATATCTGGTTTGTTTTACATTTGGGCGATATATATTGGCTATTGTCATATTTACTTGATTTATTGAACCACACCATATTATATATCTTCCTGAGGGATCAATAATTTTAGCTTCCTCAAGGACTTCTATATTATGACTAAAAAGAATTGATACCCCTCTAGATCTTTTATTATATGTTGAATCTATTTTAATGTTATAGTTTTTATTATTTACATATCTTAGGGTGACTTTACCCCAATGAGTCTCTTGTAATAGGAGAATATTTGCTTTATTTTTTTTATAATTATTATAAGATATTTTCCTTTTTGATGGTGAATTTAGTCCATTGACATTATGAGTTATTATTTTAACCATTTTTTTACAATTAATGCATTTACCTTTATCTTTTGTATTTTTTGTGGTCTCTTTTTGATATATCTAGTTTTGTCTCGCCTCTTACCATTAATTGTACCTGTATAAACTGTACCCCTGGGAAATTCATTCATTCGTACTTTCTTACAAACCTTGGGCAGATTTTTCTTAGAGCTTGAACTAAGTCCAAGTTTACTTATTTTCATATTTTTGCCCTCCTTGTCTATATTATTTTTTAGGGCTATTATGCCAATTTTAGGAAATGCTAGGAGTTTTAATAAACTTACTAGTTCATTATTTGGGAGATCATGTGTTCTTATTTCCCTATTTTTTCCCATTCTTAATTAATATAACTTTTTATATTAATTTACATTTTTCACTTACTCTCGTTTACCCCTCTTATCTTCCTTTGATCTTTTGTCCAACTACAACTCTATAGGGGAGTATGAAAAATAGGGAAGTATTTCCTTAGCCTCAAAGACCGAAATATTGCCCTGTATTGTATTTTATATGATATCAACCTACAATTATATATATTACATTTTTTTAATTTTGGACTGGACCCTACCATCCTGACTCCTCCCACCTCATCCCCTCATATTTCTCCAAAAATAAATAACTTTACTTCTATTCTTAAATCAATTTCTGTCAGGACTTTACCCACATATATTTATTTAAATATTTATATATTACCCTTTTGACCTTTTACCCTAGAATAACAAAGTACCTAAATTCCCCCCTATATAGCTATAACCGAAAGGAAGTCCATACCATTTTCTCTAGATCTTGTAATCAACTCAGACTAAGACTTTAATGTTTACCAATAATCCTAGTAATAATATTTTCAGATACCCCTTTTTCTCTTTTTTTTTTTCCTTTTTGCTTCTTTTTTTCCCTCTTTTCCTCTTTTACTCCCAGAGGAATAATATGGACTCCCCTCGGTACAAATCGCTTAAAATCTTAAAATGTTATTACTTTATGTGTTTTAAAGTGTTTAATAATCTATTGACTATTTCTATGTATCTATAAAGTGCATATCAATAAAGTGCTTAATTTTCCCCCCATTACATCCGTGTTCTCTCAAAAAATGTAATTCCTAACTATCATTTTATACTAGGGATAATCTCAATTATACTAAGTATTAATAATTCCTTCTATATACTCAAAATTCATATTGTTATTCTTTCTACAACCTCTTATATATCACCAGTGAATCTATCTAATCTTCAAAATTTTTTTTTTTTTTACTCCTTTATATAATTACAGTGCTTCAAGTACTATTTTTAAATTTCTATACCTCTATAAAGTGCATAAATAACGTGCTTATATTTCGCCACCGTAATATAGGTTTTTTACTCCTTTGCATAATTAATTAAGGTGCTTCATATTCTATTATTTAACTTCTATATTTCTATAAAGTGCATACAAATAAAGTGCTCAAAATTCTCCACCATAGTATTAGTAATCTCTTGGAGGATGTTTGTATCCTTTCTCCTATAAACCACTACTACTTATCCAATTATGTATATAAACCAACCCCAAAAGGGGAATAGCTTAAAAAAAAGAGCAGTAAAAAACGCATCCATATGTAGTCCACTTTTCTTCTAGGATCTTTTCCTCTCTTCCTTAACCTCTATTATTTCACGACCCGTTCCGGGTTCTTTAAGTTTAGTTCGGTGTGAATTTTAGGAAGAGTTGAGAAGTCCACTTCTATATTCCATTTTTGTAGCAGCAAAAGTCCTTCTTTAACAGAGTCTATTTTGTTCCAAGTATTATCTTTCATTATATATAGTCCCGTGGGATATTTCCATCTGTATTTAATTTCTGCTTTCCTTAAACTTTGTGTTATTGCCATATATTCTCTTCTTTTATTCAGAGTATATTTAGACAGATCCGGAAATATTTTGATTTTATCGTATGGGACATCCATTGGTCTTTTTATGGAATTGGCTTTGATTATTGTGTCTCTATAGTAAAGGGATTGAAGATTGACTATAACGTCCCTAGGTGTATTTTTGTCTAGTCCTCTAGGGAGGGGAATCCTGTGGATATTTTCTATTTTCGTATCTTCTTTAGAAGTTTGGGGTGATAAGTTATTAAATAGATCTTTAAGATATCCTGGTAGATCTTTTTCCAGTATATTTTCATTTATTCCCCTTATTCTTATATTTTTTTTCCTTGATCTATCTTCCATAAGATTTATCTTCATATTTAATTCTTCAATTTTATATTCCAAATTGTTTGTATATTTCAGTAATGCATTATTATCCATGATTAATTTATCACATTTAATTTCCAATTCATTTATTCTTTTACTTATTTATTTTACTGAATTTGTATTTTCTAACATCTGTTTTGTTAATTCCATCATAATCTTTTCTTGGAAATCATGTAGAAGGTCTTTCATTTTTAAATATGTTAATGGTTCCTCTTGTGGTTTTTCAGTATTATCAAGGGGAGAATGTACTATTTTCTTCGGGGAGGAAATTACAGATTGTTCCAAAAAAGATGAGTCTGATTGTGTTATTTCTAGTGTACAAATTTTTTGTTTTGGCAAAAAAAATTGATTTGTTTCTGGAGCCCCTGTTTTCTTCTCCTTACTTTTTATTCTTATAGCATTTGGGGGTTTCTTATTTGCCATCTTATTATTTTTGGGAGGTAGTCCTGTGGGATCTTGATTTTAGTCTTCTCCACTTAGCTTTTTTGTACAGTCCTTTTGTTTTACTTGTCTTATATAATTTGTATTGGTTGAATAACCTTTTTGTAATGTCTTTAAAGGGTACTTTCTATATCTTCGCGCCCTTAGCCTCTTGCCTCTTGCATATTTTCATAAAGCTTATTATTATTATTTTTATTATATTTTTTTTTTTTACCTTAACCCTTTCTCCTCAACTCCCTCTGCCTCAACATATTTCCATTATCCTTTTCTTTTCTATACCCCAATATAGCTCTCTAGCGGGTTCTAGCGGGTTCAATTGATATTCCTGGGGCGTAATATGCCTCTTACAAATGTTCTTTATTTTTCGGACTTTTAAATAGTTTGTTTGTTCATTAGTCCAAACTTTGTCTCCCGCGATTCTTTCGCGGGGGAACTCTCTCCTTTGCGCGCCTTTGCGCGTATTCTCGAGAGATCTTCACGGGGACTGTCTCCGTCCTCCGACTTTTACCAAACTCTGCGAAATAAACTCTTTGGCTTTTATCCGCCCTTTTATCCCTGCTAGTAGCCTTGAGGATTTGTCTTTTTACTTTTTTTTTTTTTTTTTTCTTTAGGGCATAATGGGAGGCGGGAGAGGGGAGATGTAAAGGGTAAACTCACAAACGGAATACATATACTTTATATATTTTTTTTATAAGCTTTACTTAGCTGCATTGTATTGTGGAGGTCCTTCTTGAGGCTTCAAGGGCGTCTGTTTAGTCGTTGTAGCCTTGGATCCGGTATGGGCTCAGGATAGCCGCTGTCTGCTGTACATGACCTCCCAGCTCTCCTACCACCAGCTCATCTTCGATCTGGTGTGTGTTCCACTTCCGGTACCGCCCTCATGATCCCGGTAATCCGCTCAGTTGTATGGAATATATTGATCCTATTGACACATAAATTGTGATGTATATATGCTCCAAGTGGAGGGATACAATTATTCCAGCCTTCAGTCAAGTTATTATTTCCTAAAATGGTAAATCTATATATTTAAGGTGTATAAGCCCGCTAGTTATATATGTCTACATATAGCTGTACATACGTGCATTAGAATGTATGGAGTCTGGCTCTCTTAATATAACAGCCTTGCATTATGAGTTCTAGGAACCTGCACAAATATGGAAACTGTTCATATGATAAAGACACATTCACATACATGCACAAATCACATTCTTTTTTTTCTATTAGACACTGATCCTAAGTGGTACCATTTATAAATAGAGACAATCTCTATTTGCCATTTAGAAATTGGGGTCAGGTGTCACAAGCTTATATGCAAAGAGCTAACTTCATAACTCCATAGGTATTGTCGCCATCTATAGATCTATAGGTGGGTGGATGTGGACAGTGTAACGTCCGGAGGTAAATTAAATTAAGGTGAATAGAACTGGGAAGTTTTCAGTTGGTGAACGCTTCTGAACAGGTGGATGGTATGGAATCCAGTATCACTGGTCAACCCACTGCAAAAGTGGCTGCCTCAACCCTGACTGCGAATGGAACTATTGGTCCACATGGTCATGTGGTGCAGGCTACTATATTAAAAGCTGTACTGTATGACCATGAAGGGAAATAGGAAGCTGTTGGCCAGTCTGTGTACGTTAGAAAGTGCAAAATGGAGATTTACAGCTTTCTATTTAATCATGTGACACATTGTGAGAAATGGAAAAAAGTACTGTAACTGGTGCAAACATGGAAGCTCTCTAGACCTAGAAAGTAAAATAAGTTGTCATAATTCATAATTTTACATTATCAGGCTAATAGTTGGCACATGAGGATTGCTTTTTATCCTTCAGTGGAGAGATGGGGTGGAGAGGAGGAAAGAAATGAGGACGATATTTTACAAAATTGGATCTATTATTATTATTATTATTATTATGCCTTATTTGTAACTCACCAATATTTGCATGCTGCCAGGAGTGTGAGGTTACAAAAAGCTAGAGAGGATGAGTTATGTGAGGACAGTAAAACGTGAATTTGACACCAACCCCCTTATTTTGCACATGTCCAAAAGCAGGCAGATTGCATTAACGAATACATGTCCTGTTCTCCAAAAATGTAAGCACCACTGTCACACACAAGCTTCACTAAAGTTTCATGGATACCTCCTCCACAGAGGCATCAAAATGTATTTATTTTTTTCTAATTAAACATTAGCTTTATGGCTGTCCCCTGCCTAGATAAGCCTTTAGTCATACTCAACATTTCAAGGATAATTTGTTTTTCTTTGTGCAATGGTCGTTCAAAAAGGTTGAGGATTAGTCTCCATAGGGGTGATAAGGGACTCCAGACATGGACCCCTTGGTCACTCTGCCTAGGGAGTTATCAGCTACATCTAACTGACGAGGTCCAGTGAAGGCCGAAACATACATCTGGGGTTTGCTGTTTCTCATGTTCATGGTCGAATTGCCTGGTATTTTGGGGCTGAATTACTCTTCTAAGACCAGAATGATATGCTACAGGATATTTCTCCCTGTGAAGGGCACAAGTAAGCTAAAAGAGGTTGCTCTGTCCTTTTTCAAAATGTAGCCAGGGCCAAACAAACAGTATAGATGATGGAAATATAGTCATGATGGATGTTGACCTATATAACATTTGACACAGACCTGTATCTAATCCTTAGAATGGGGATTCTTCTATGTAGATACAGTCACTGGGCATGGTCTTAAACTGGTTAAGATAAAACTTTCTGGCATATCAGAGTTTCCTACTAATGGTATTTCTTAGGAGGTCCCTGTCGAGGATCATATATACAGTTTTCATAATTACGATTTGTCAGTCATGCTATGTTAAAAGTTAAGGGCTTGCGGATGCGCAATGAGCATCGAAGGTGCTCATTGCGGCCTCGCGATGAGCGCCATACATGAGTGGCTTGACGGGGCTACAATGAGCGCCAAAGGCGCTCATGGCAAGGCCTGTACGTGACTGGCTTGGGGGGGGGGGGGGTGGTATGCTCAAAACGGCTGACTAATTACAGGCTTCAAATAATTATGGATTTAACGCTCCCTATTTTTTTCATGCCAGTAAATCGGAAGCCATTAGAAGAATGCCAAAAGAAGCCAATTAATTGAAAAATTACATTACAATCTCACACGCAGCACAGGGGGAGAGGCAGGGAGCCTGTAAATGAGGTTGATATTTCATTGGCTTTTTTAGGAGGTCTGAAAACGGCTAAGCGAGGAAAAAAATTGCGGCCGTAAAGACATAACCGCATAAATCCGAAACACATTTCGGGCTTGGGGAAAATTAACAATTTCCCAAGCCCACAAATGATTTCACACCTGTAAACAGGAGCACAGAGGAGGGAGAGGGGGAGGGGGTGGAAACAGAAACAGGGGAGGGAGTGGGGGGGAAAGAGACAAAGGGGAGGTATATAAGAGGGGAAAAAAATCAGGGGAGGGAGCAAAGAGACACGGGAGGGAGAGAGTGGTGAGAGGCTCTCAGCGAGCACCAAAGGCGTTCATTGTGGATCTTGTGATGAGCGCCATAGATGCTCATTGCAAGGCCCGAAAGTTGCGGGTTGGCCGACGCCTGTAATGACCGGCGAAGGTGCTCATCACGAGGCCCGTAGAGGGGGGGAAAGGATCGCAATGAGCGCCAAAGGCGCTCAATGTGGAGCACAAAGGTTGTGGATTGGCAGAGGCCTGCAATGAGCAGCGAAGTCAGTCATTGCAGGGCTCGCGATGAGCGCCTTTAGCCCGTAAAGTAGAGGGGGGAGAGGATCCCAATGAGCGCCAAAGGCACTCATTGCAAGGCCTGCGATGAGCGACAAAGTTACAGGGGGAGAACCTTGCATCGTGTGGCAAACAGCATTGCCAGGCTTAAAATTTTATTGCTGTCATTTTTGAAGGGCAAGTCGCTAGTCAAGTATAATTCTTACTTGCTGTTCCTTCAAGTGAGCAGGCACAAACACCCAATGATTATGCTTACATCTACACAGAAATGTGCTTAGGTTTTATACTGCCCTCAAAATACTCAGTTATAGCTCCTCCTTCTGCTCTTCTTTTGTCACCATTGTCTGCTTCATCTGCCCCTTGTCTTTTGCCCCTCTATTATGTTCAGGCTAAAAAAAAGCCTTAGATTACTACAGGCTGCTGAGTTGGCCTATCAAATGTGAACATAATGAAGTAAATCAGTGTATCCAGTATTTATATATAAAACATTAATATTGTTGGCTGATACATAACTATAGATAGATGGCTTAATATATATGGATCATGACAAAAGTTTTTTTTCAAATGGCCACTAAAAGTTTTTATTTATTTTTTATAATTTCTGGCATAAAAAAAGGGGCCTTTATATAATGAGTGAAATTCTGGACATTCTGGAGAAAATATATCTATGTAATTACTGTAATAAATGATAAGCTACAATAAATAAAATAAATAAAGTATAAAGTACTGTATATTCAACTTTAAGTGTTTATATATTTATAACTGAAAAGCACAATGTATGCTTTTCTCAACACCAGAAAAAGACAGTACATGTGTCTTGTTCTTTGGTGAAGTTCCAATGTATTTGTAATTGGTGGCATTTATGAACCATCTGGATTATTAAATTCCGTTCTTCAATGTGCTTTACCGTGTAGGGTCACGCAAGATGTGCAGGTGATAGCAGAGCAGTCAGAAAATGTGTGGTCCACTGGAGATGGAACTGACAACCCACTCTAATATCTTTACCAAGATACCCTATGGAAAAGCGCAACTTGAGACATAATTATATGGCACTGAAAGGTGAGCCCCTCAAGTCAGAAGGGGCCTACCACATTATTGCGAAAGAGCAGAGGGAGAGTATGAGTAGCACCAGATCTAATTAAGTGTTTGGGCCAAAGTTGAGAGGATGCCTTGTTGTGGATGTGTCTGGAGGGGAAGGAAAGCACGCTGCTGCAAAGAACAATTAAGCATTGGAACCTGGAATGTTAGAGCAATGAACCAAGGCAAACTGGATGTGGTCAAACATGAGATGACAAGATTAAAATTGATATCCTGGGAATTAGTGAACTCAAATTGACTGGAATGGGACATTTTATATCAGACAACTACCATATCTTCTTCTGTGGTCAAGAATCCTACAGAAGAAGTGGAGTAGCCCTCATAGTCAATGAAAGGATGGGCAAAGCAATTCTCAGCTACAACCCAATAAGTCACAAAATTATTTCAATTTGAATTCAAGGTAAGCCATTCAGCATTGCAGTGGTCCAATTCTATGCTCCAATCATTGATGCTTAAGAGAACAAAGTTGTCCATTTCTAGGAAGATATTCCACATGTCATAGATATAACACCAAGAAAAGATGTTACTATCCTCATAGGAGATTGTAATGCTGCAGTAGGGAAATAAAATGAAGCAAGTCAGAGAGTTTTGTAGAATTCTGGACAATATAAGATAAAGAAGAAATTGCAAGAATATACATAAGATATATATAGGAAGGATCTTAATAGTATTGATGACCTCAATTGTTTGTCCAATGAGCTGAAGTCAGACATTTTGGAGAGTGACATGTTATGAAGCCTTGCTGATAACAAGGCTGTACGAGTTGATGGAATCCCTACAAGATGATTTGGAAAACTCAACAGTGGCCAGTAGCAAAATGTCAGTCAACATTCCAATCACAACAAAAGGCAGTGCCAAAGAGTAATTTAAGATGAAATAAGAATTAAAACTACGATTTATTAAATTATAATGAAATATTAATAATAACAATTACAAATTTAGGATGCTCTGGACATTTAAAAAGCATGGTGCATAGAATCCTAAAAGTCAGAAAAAAATGGTGGTCTGACAAAGTGTATAATCAGACAGAAGAATATCATAAAGCTAGTTTTTTATTAGAATAACGATAAATATTGATGCTTTTACTGGACCCTGGAGACATACGCTGATGAAGATTACATTATGAGATTAACATTTACATTTATAAATAATGCTGCTTGCAATTATGTTTGTGAGCAGCCTGCTTTTGAGCCTTTGGGAAGTTGGTAGGTATCCAATTCTAAAAGATATTGAGCCTCATTCAATTGAGGCATTGTAAGTTACCTAATTTAGGACTTATGTTTGCGGGACTGCTGTGTCCTCAAGTTATGGTGCTATTCAATTGGCTGTGGCAGCATTTGCGGGCTAGAACATGTTACAGGAGCAAGCCCATAACTCCCGATGCAGCAACAGCCAATGGAAACAGAGATCATCATCATGACCAACCTCCAAGCCTGTAACTCATAAGTGAAGGCCGTAGGACTTTGAAACCCAACCTCCATTTTTCAAAGTCCTAAGGGCTACGACCTCCAAGCCCGTAGGACTTTTGAATCTGCTCTGTAAATCAGTGCAGAGTTTTCTGTCCTGTTGCAGTAATCAGTGTCAGGTAAGAGTGGGTGTGGCTTGGCCTGTGTAAGTTATATATGTGTGCATTTGTGTGAGGTCCTGTTTAAATCTGCTCTGTAAATCAGTGCAGAGTTTTCTGTCCTGTTGCAGTAATCAGTGATACAGGTGAGAGTGGGTGTGGCTTGGCAAGTGTAAGTTATATCTGTGTGCATTTGTGTGAGGTCCTGTTTGAATCGGCTCTGTAAATCAGTGCAGAGTTTTCTGTCCTGTTGCAGTAATCAGTGATACAGGTGAGAGTGGGTGTGGCTTGGCCTGTGTAAGTTATATCTGTGTGCATTTTGTCATTTTCTGCTGAATCTGTTCTGTGAAGCAGTGCAGTGTTTTCTGTCCTGTGCTCATTTATCATTGTTCAGGTGAGTAGGCGGGGTCTATTTTAACAAGGGAAGAGCGAGTTTAGGAGCTTTCAATAATTTCTAATGTAGGTGTAATTAGTGTGTAGGAGATTAAATAAAAGGAGGAACTCCAAAGAAAAGGTGTATTATAAGAAAAAACAGAAAACAAACGTATATATTTTTTTCCTGATTTGTTTGGGTTAAGGTGTAGAAAACCAATCTTTATACAAATACATTGATTTGTTTTCTCACTGTATTTTTGTAACTGATAATCATGAGTCAGTCCAGTGGCAACCTCACTCAGTGTACATCCTGCCAAATGTATGCACTACTGGAACAGATGATCCAGGGTCCATACCTCTGTGACAGGTGTGAGCATGTTGCCTCTCTGGAAGCTCGAATTGAAGATCTGGAGAGGAGAATTGCAGCACTTAGTAAAACTGCTTCACTGGAAAGGGAGTTGGTGCTCAAGGAGCACAGTTTAGCTGGGCCTAGTATGGAGGGAGGAGCTGGGGCTAGTAAGGATGTCCAGGGAGGTAACTGGATTACAGTTAGAAGGGGAATCAGTGGGAACAGGAGGAGGTGGGCCAGTTCTGAGTTGGCAAACACCAACAGATTTGCCAGATTGAGTGAAACTGTTGTCCATTCAGGAATGGCAATGCCAGATAGAGCTGTTCCCTCTAACAGCCGGGAGAACAGTTCTACTGGAGGAGAGGGAGGGCAGAATAGGCAGAGCAACAGACATGTTCTGGTGGTAGGGGACTCTATTATTAGGGAACTTTGTCACCCAGATCCCAGCAATCGAACAGTTTGCTGTCTCCCTGGTGCTCGGGTTCGGCATGTTGTGGATCGGGTGGATAAAATTATTGGGAGGGGCTGGTAATGAACCGGCGATCTTGGTACACATTGGTACCAATGACAAAGTTAGTGGAAGATGGAGCATCCTAAAGAATGATTTTAGAGAACTAGGGAATAAGCTTAAAGCAAGGACATCCAAGGTAGTATTTTCGGAGATACTACCAGTGCCACGTACTAGCCCAGGGAGGCAGAAGGAGTTTAGGGAGGTTAATGCATGGCTAAAAAAGTGGTGCAGTGCAGAGGGTTTTTAGAGCACTGGGCTGACTTCTCACTTGGGTACAATCTCTATAGCAGGGATGGATTGCACCTTAGTGATGAGGGAGCTTTTGTGCTAGGGGATAGGATGGTAGAACGGCTGGGGGAGTTTTTAAACTTGTAGGTGGGGGGAGGGACTATATAGAAGTATTGGGGTAAATAGGGTAGAGAGGGAAAGGGATAAATTAGTTACCCATGGGGGAGGAGAAGGGGGAGGGTTACAATAGACAGTAGGGAGTTATTAATAGGGGCCTCAAATACAGTGGCAAGCATTTCACAACAGCAGAGCCATAGCAACATAAAGTGTATGCTTGCTAACGCAAGAAGTTTGCCTGGGAAAATGGACGAGCTAGAAATATTAGCAGTACAAGAAAAATGGGGCTTAATAGGCATTACTGAAACATGGTGGGATGCATCTCATGACTGGACTGTTAATCTGGATGGTTATAACCTATTTAGGAAAGATAGGGGAAATGGTAAAAAATGAGGAGGGATCTGTCTTTATGTTAAGCCTGAATGTAAGCCTATAGTCAGAGAAGATATTTATGCTGGCACTAACAACATCATTGAATCTTTGTGGTTTGAGCTAAATAGTGGAGGAGCTAATTCTAAATGCATATTGGTGGGAGTATGGTATAAACCCCCAAATATAGCTGAAAGTGAGGAAATACAATTATTGTTACAGATTGGAAATGCAGATAAGCATGGGCAAGTTCTAATAATGGGAGACTTTAATTACCCTGAAATAAACTGGATAAATGAGACCAGCAGCTCAGCTAAGGGGAGCAGGTTCTTGAGTACACTCAGGGATCATTATCTGGCCCAGGTAATACAAGAACCTACTAGAAATGGGGCCATCTTGGATTTAGTCATCACAAGTAATAATGATATAATATCAAATGTTAAAATAGGGGAACCCTTGGGGAACAGTGATCACAACACAGTATCATTTGAGATTGAATACAAAAAACAGAGTTGTAAGGGGCCAACAAAAACTCAGAATTTTAAAAGGGCTAACTTTAATGGGCTATGGGCAGCAATACTACATATAGACTGGGACAAAGAACTTACAGGGAAAAATACTGAAAATAAATGGACAACATTCAAATCCTTACTAAATAAACATACTCATCGGCATGTACCATGTGGAAATAAAATGAATAGGAGTAAATCACATCCCATGTGGCTTAACAATGACTTAAAGATCATGATGAGGAAAAAGAAACATGCGTTTAAATTATACAAGAAGGAGGGAATAGAGGCAGCTTTATGTGACTATAAGGAAATCAACAAGGCTTGCAAAAGGGCTATTAGACTGGCTAAAATAGAAAATGAGAAGTCAGTTGCAATGGAAAGTAAGACTAACCCTAAAATATTTTTTAAATATATTAATGGGAACAAGGCGAGGAAGGAAGCTATAGGAACATTACAATGTGACAAAGGCCATACCTATATTTAAGAAGGGATCTAGAGCAAATCCGGGGAATTATAGACCAGTGAGCCTCACATCTGTAGTTGGGAAGCTTTTAGAAGAGTTAATAAGGGACAGAATACAAGAATATGTCTATTTGAACAAGATCGTAGGTAGCAGTCAACACGGATTTATGAAGGATAGGTCATATCAGACCAATCTAATTAGTTTTTATGAGGAGGTTAGTAGGAACTTGGATCAGGGCAACTCAGTTTATGTAGTCTTTTTAGATTTTTCAAAGGCATTTGATACAGTGCCACATGGAAGACTAGTGAGCAAACTAAGGGATACAGGAATTGCACTAAATATCTGCTCATGGATCGAGAGCTGGCTAAATGACAGGAAGCAAAGGGTTGTTGTGAATGGAACATACTCCGATTGGTCTAAGGTGATAAATGGGGTTCCTCAAGGTTCAGTATTCGGTCCTCTTCTTTTTAACATATTTATTAATGATATAGAAGTAGGACTCGAAAGTAGTGTCTCCATTTTTGCTGATGACACTAAGTTGTGCAAGGTAATAAAATCAGATAATGATGTACTTTCCCTACAAAGGGATTTGCATAAATTAGAGAAATGGGCGGCTAAATGGCAGATGAGATTTAATACAAATAAATGCAAGGTTATGCATTTGGGAAGGAAAAATAGCCATGCAATCTATAATCTTAATGGCGCAAATCTTGGTGTATCAGATATTGAAAGGGATTTGGGGTGCTTGTAGACAACCACCTAGATAACAGCGCTCAAAGCCAAGCAGCAGCTGCAAAGGCAAGTAAAATATTAGCATGTATTAGGAAGGGTATAGAAGCAAGGGAAGCAAATATAATTCTGCCACTATACAAATCCCTAGTACGCCCTCATTTGGAATATGGAGTACAATTTTAGAGCTGGAAAAAGTACAGAGAAGGGCTACAAAACTAATAAGGGGAATGGAGGGGCTAAGTTATGAAGAAATACTAACCAAATTAGAGGGGATATGATTACCTTATTTAAATACATCCGGGGTCAATATAAGGCTTTGTCAAGTGAACTTTTTGTAGCAAGAGATTTTCAACTGACAAGAGGACACCCTTTGAGGTTAGAGGAAAAAAGATTTCACCTTAAACAAAGAAAAGGGTTCTTCACAGTTAGGGTGGTTAAACTGTGGAATTCTCTACCAAAGGAGGTGGTAACAGCGAATTCGATAGACAACTTCAAAAAAGGGTTAGATATATTTTCGAATAAAGAGTGCATTCAAGGCTATCCTAGATAACTAGCGAAGGAATATTGATCCAGGGAGAAATTTGATCGCCAGTTTCTGGGGTCAGGAAGGAATTTTGCTTTTTTTCCCCTTATGAGACAATTGGCAAAGTTTCAATGTTTTTTTTTTTTTCTGTTTGCCTTCCTCTGGATCAATTAACAATGAATAATAAATAGTGCACATTAAAAAGATCAATAGAGATCTAAAAAGGTTGAACTCGAGGGACTAACTCTTTATTCATCCTCCAATACTATACTATTAATAATTATTTAATCAACAAATTAATTAATAACTAATCCGCATAATGCAGATCAGAGGAGATCTTAACAGGTTGAACTTGATGGACTGAAAGTCTTTTTTCAACCTTAATTACTATGTAACTATGTAAGTATGTAACTATATCCAACCTCCATTTTTCAAAGTCCTACGAGCTTGGAGGTTGAAGCCCGTTGGACTTCACATTGATTGCCGGGATCGATATAACACGAAAATTGAACATGAAATAAAGTATTAGAGAATGTTGTGCTATTAATTATAAGACCTAACATCACTTTCATTTATAATAAAAGTACAGTATTACATTTTTATTTGCTTTTAAAGTGCTCTGATTTGTCATTGAGCCCTTTGTGAGACCTTCTTGGTACCTGTAACTTGTGGTTAGATTTTTTACATTTGCGGGCTTGACGGAGTGGTTAGCAGGTAGAATCGTAGCAATTGAATAGCGATTTGCGATTTTAGTCTTGTGACAGTGAAATATCAAAGGCTTGGAGGGCATTTCCATGCGATTTTTAAAATCAATATGAATCACAGCTCGGAGCACGTAACTGGATCGGAGCCCACAAACTGATGCCAATTGAATGAACCCGAATCTCCCGAAAGCCTCAATTGAATGAGGCTCATTATGTTTTAACAAATCCCCTCCCCTCTCCTTTATCTCACCTCCCTCCTCTATTCAGTAGATAAGAATTGCCCTCAGATTCATAGCTACCATGACGTGCTTAAGTCATCAAAATTAAAATGTATTATTTTTATTCTTTTATTTTTACAGCTGATGTTTTATGTTTATAGCTAAAGTTGTTAGTTTTTTTTATATTACACAGTGATAATTTAATTACAGTATTCTTTAGTATTATGTTATGCTCAAGTTATACTATACAACATGTTTAGCCTTAAATATATTGTCATATACTTTACATCAAATGTATTGAAGACAGATTCAGTGTGACATTGGGGCTTGGGAGACGAATGCTAGATAACTGCTTTCCAAAAACAAATATACTACCATGCGGACACCATTTACAAAAAAATAAAACATCCATTGTATCTTTATTGTTACACCTGCAGAAACAGAGTTCATAAAATATTTATTCTATAAAGCGCAGTAATTAAAATGTAGTACATTTTTACAGAAACCATCTGCAACCCAATCCCCTTCCAGAAGTAGAATGGATCTTATTTGTACTTTATTGCTACAGCTATGTACCTGCTATAACAATGGACTCCCATGGGTTGTCCTATTATAGCCTATCGAACCCATATGAGTTTTCTTCACTATATCAGAAAGCCCCTGGCTCGTGAAAGTGTCAGATTAGTTCATTTCAAGATACATATCACAACCCACATCGAGCAGCATTCAGTTTAATAAACTTTAACCATGGGAGATAGGATCCTAATTTATTATTCTGTAATCCATCTATTTCATCTCAGGTGACCCTTGTAGCCTCATTTCCAAGGTTATAGGCTAAGAAAAGAAACAACTGACCTTTTTTAAAGTTATTTGTGGCACCCCTTTTGTGGGTTTATACATTTACTATGATTAGATCCTGTGAGATAAAGAAAGTAACAGTGTGTTGGTGACCTAGGAATGAGATTATTATATTACATTTGTTACAAATCTTGTTATAGTGCTCCAGTTTGAATCATATTTTAAAATTACTACTCGTTAAAATATTTGGAATACAATTAAGACCTTTCAGAAATATTATGTTGTCCTGGATTTATAGTCAAATGTTCCTATTCAGTTGAATAGTATATGTAGTCTGTAGTTTAAATGAAATGTATCAATTTTGCCTGAAATTTGTTTATCCATAGTGAGCATATTTTTTATAGGCAAGTGAGATTTTTGTTGTATTAGATAACTGCAAATTCTAATAATGTTTATGTGGCTAATATGTTTATGTGGCTTTAATCCATTTGTCCAAAATATAGTCTAGATTTGTATTATATATAACAAAAATGAACTTTCACTGAGTAGATATAACTTAATAATGGCATGTATTTTAAAAGGTTAATATATGCATATAGTTTGTGTGACTGATTGCAATTAGTAATGGTAGTTTAACAGCCACATTAAATTCTAAGCCCGTAATGGCAACATGAGACCCGCACAGCCTATGGGCTTGAAATTCAGCTGTGTTACAGAGCTATTAAATTAGACCATGGCGCAAGTTATGGGCTTGAAACGCAAGCCCGTAAATCCTTTCCACGCACGCAAGCTGTTAAGGGGCCGGACATGTTTAACATGTCACCAATTGATGGTTACTGAGGAATGCTGTTGAGAAGAGATGCTGCAGTCCCTATTATTTTTCATGTATCTTTATTTATTTATTTATTTTTGTGGAGGAAATGTATGAGGTGTAAGATTTTCCCAGTGCCTCTCAGGTAGACATTCCTTCAGTGACAGCCCTCCCCTTAGCATGTAGCTCCCACAATCTTAAAGCTATCAAATAGCCAGATATCTAAGACATTGTTGTTAGCTTAAATGTAGACTATGGTGCTGGACTAGCTGTAAGAGTTGTTTTCTTGAATATAATAGTAAACATACAGCACTATTAAATAGCCCGTAACGTAGCCCGCATGACTTGCCGCTATTGCCCACGTAAAGCAACCCGCCAACTATTTGCAGCTTAAGGGCGAAAAAAGGCTAGACAGGCCTGTACGTAAGGTAGAACGCAAAATGATAACTAAAGAGCAAAAGAAAGCAAATATCTGCAATGAAAACAGCACTTTTCAACAGAGACTTTAGCTCAAAAACACACATAGGCCCCTATTTAATTGTCCAAATCAGAATTACTTGATCCCTAAGTAAATGTTATTGATATTTAATTTGCTGCATTTAGCTACTTGCATTCCAATTGCAAGTTACAGGCTGAAAAGCACTGCAATTGTCAGAAACGTAACTCAGTCCTATCTCCACATTTACCAATACTAAAGACTCAAAATCCATATTTAATTACAATTCAACAAGCCTGCAATTGCCTTCAAACCCGTAAATTGCAAATGTATAAACAAATTATACAAGTACTAGATAGGACTCACAAGTGGGTTAAACACCTGTTCGTAACGCTGCAAAAGCAATGGAACACACAATACTGTACTTTAAAAATACTGGGAAAGCAATGAAAGACATTAGAATTCATTGCACAACAAGCTCGTAAATCTGCAAGAAAAAAATATTTTTGCTAATGTTAAATTTCCGTGTCATATCAATCTCGGGAATCAATGAGTTAATACATATCAGGCCACTCACATGGACTAGAATAGTATCTCCATTCATTTTTATTATTTTGTACATTGCAGGAATGCGAGTCTGATTGCATATCGGAACCTTTAAACGATAATTAATTGACGTTTAACTTCCATGTTTTACTGAGGTAATGATGATGGTCTCATTTACTATTGGCTGTTTCTGAATCGGTAGTCTGTTTTATTTTCGTGTTACATCTAACCTGGGAATTGGCTATTTTGTAACTTATGGGCTTGCTTAATTGATCATGATCATGCCCTGAAATGCTACGTACCTGAAGCCTCAAACATTTGCATGTTACTGTAGCCCATAAGTTACATAGTTACATAGTTACATAGTTACAAAGTTACATAGTATTTAAGGTTGAAAAAAGACTTTCAGTCCATCAAGTTCAACCTTTTAAGATCTCCTCTGAACTGCAAGATGCGAATTAACTATTAATTAATTAGTTGAAAAAAAAATAATAATAATCAATTCCCTCCTGATCCCAGACACCGGCGACCAGACTTCTCCCTGGATCAATACTGCCTCTCTAATTATCCATGATAACCCTGAAATCCCTTTTTAGTTAGAAATAAATCCAGTCTCCTTTTAAAGTTATCTATCGAATCCGCTGTCACCACCTCCTCTGGTAGAGAATTCCACAGATTAACCACCCTTACTGTGAAGAACCCTTTTCTTTCTTTAAGGTGGAATCTTTTTACTTCTAACCTCAAGGGATGTCCTCTTGTCAGTTGAAAACCTCTTGGCACAAAAAGCTCCCTTGACGAATCTTTATACTGACCCTGGATGTATTTATATAAGGTAATCATATCTCCTCTTAGACGCCTTTTTTCTAGAGAAAATAAGTTTTATTTGGTTAGTCTTTCTTCATAACTTAGCCCCTCCATTCCCCTTATTAGTTTTGTTGCCCTCCTCTATACCTTTTCCAGCTCTAAAATGTCCTTTTTACGAAGTGGTGCCCAAAATTGTACTCCATATTCCAAATGAGGTCGTACTAGAGATTTGTATAGTGGCAGAATTATATTTGCTTCCCTGGCTTCTATACCCTTCTTAATACATGCTAATATTTTATTTGCCTTTGCAGCTGCTGCTTGGCTTTGAGCACTGTTACCTAGGTGGTTGTCCACAAGCACTCCTAAATCCCTTTCAATATCTGATACACCTAGATTTGCTTCATTAAGATTATAAATTGCATGGTTATTTTTCGTTCCCAGATGCATAACTTTACATTTATTCGTATTAAATTTCATCTGCCATTTAGATGCCCATTCCTAAATTTTATGTAAATCCCTTTGGAGGGAAAGCTCATCACTATCTGATTTAATTACCTTGCACAACTTCATGTCATCAGCGAAAATGGAGACACCACACTCCAATCCTACCTCTAAGTCATTAATAAATATGTTAAAAAAGAGAGGCCCTAATACTGAACCCTGAGCAACCCCACTTACCACATTAGTCCAATCGGAGTATGTTCCATTTACAACAACCCTTTGCTTCCTGTCTTTTAGCCAGCTCTTAATCCATAAGCAGATATTTACTGCAACTCCTGTATCTCTTAGTTTACACAATAGTCTCCCATGTGGCACTGTATCAAAAGCCTTTGCAAAATCCAAAAAGACTACATCCACTGAGTTGCCTTGATCCAGGTTCCTACTAACCTCCTCATAGATTTGTTTGACATGACCTATCCCTCATAAATACATGTTGACTCCTACTTATAATCCTGTTCAAATAGACATATTCTTGCATATTATCCCTTATTAACACTTCTATAATTCCCCGGATTTGCCCTTGCTTCCTTTTTAAATATAGTTATCACATCAGCTTTTCTCCAGTCATCTGGTAGAGACCCTGTGTTGAGTGAATCTTGAAAAATTAAATATAATGGTTTGGCTATTACAGAACCCAGTTCCCTTAGTACCCTTGGATGTATTCCATCAGGACCCGGGGCTTTATTAACATTTATTTTTCCTACCTCTTTTTGATTACTTCCTGTGTTAACCAATTATTTGGCAAAGGTAGTGTAGCCCCATTATGTTGCGTTGTCCCAACCACTGGTACCTCCCTTGTGTATACCGAAGAAAATAACCTATTTAGCTCATCTGCCTTTTCTTGGTCACTAATTATCAGAAGGCCAGTGTCACATTGTAATGTTCCTATAGCTTCCTTCCTCGCCTTCTTCCCATTAATATACTAATATACTAATATTTTAGGGCTAGTCTTACTCTCTTTTGCAATTAATTTTTCATTTTCTATTTTAGCCAGTCTAATCGCCCTTTTGCAAGGCTTGTTCACTTCCTTGTATTCCTGTAAAGCAGTCTCTGTCCCCTCTTGTTTGTATAATTTAAATGCCTGTTTTTTACTCCGTATCTTGATCTTTAAATCATTGTTAAGCCACATTGGATGGGATTTACTCCTTTTACTTTTATTCCCACACGGTATATGCCGATGTGTATGTATATTTAGTAAGGATTTAAATGTTGTCCATTTATGTTCAGTATTTTTACCTGCCAGTTCTTTGTGCCAGTCTATACTTTGTATTGCTGCCCTTAGAGGGTTAAAATCTGCCCTTTTAAAATTAAGAGTTTTTGTTGGCCCCTTAAAATTTTGTTTTTTTTACTTCAATCTCAAATGAGACTGTGTTGTGATCACTGTTTCCCAAAGGTTGCCCTATTTCAACATTTGATACTATATCAATATTATTTGTGATGAGTAAATCTAAGATAGCTTCATTTCTAGTAGGCTCTTGTAATGATCCCTGACTGTACTCAAGAACCTGCTCCCCTTAGATGAACTGCTGGTCTCATTTATCCAGTTTATTTCAGGGTAATTAAAATCTCCCATTATTAGAACTTGAACCATGCTTAGCTGCATTTTCAATCTGTAACAATAATTGTATTTCCTCACTTTCAGCTATATTTGGGGGTGTATAGCATACTCCTACTAATATTATTTTGGAATTTGCTGCTCCGTTATTTAACTCTACCCACAAACATTCAGCTTTATCACTAGGTCCACCATAAATATCTTCTCTGACTATAGGCTTAAATTCAGGCTTAACATACAGACAAATCCCTCCTCCTAGTTTACCATTGCCTCTATCTTTCATATATAGGTTATAACCATCCAGATTAACAGTCCAGTCATGAGATTCATCCCACCACGTTTCAGTAATGCCTATTAAATCCCATTTTTCATTAATTGCTAATAATTCTAACTCTCCCATTTTTCCTGGCAAGCTTCTGGCATTAGCAAGCATACACCTTATGTTATGAGTCTGTAGTTCTGAAGTGTCTGCCACTGTACTTGAATTACTTAGTACTACCTCCCTATTGACTATACTACCCCTCCCCCATCTCCTCCCCTATGAGTTGTTAATTCCTCCCTTATACCCTCTACACTTTCTACCCCATTACTTATATCTAGTCCCTCCCCCCCACCTACTAGTTTAAAAACTCCTCCAGCCTTTCTACCATCCTATCCCCTAGTACAAAAGCTCCCTCATCATTAAGGTGCAATCCATCCCTACTGTAGAGATTGTACCGAAGTGAGAAGTCAGCCCAGTAATCTAAAAACCCAAACCCCTCCTTAGTGCACCACATCTTTAGCCACACATTAACCTCCCTAAGCTCCTTCTGCCTCCCTGGGCTAGCACGTGGCACTGGTAGTATCTCAGAAAATACTACCTTGGAGGTCCTTGCCTTTAGCTTATTACCTAGTTCTCTAAAATCATTCTTTAGGACATTCCATCTTCCACTAACTTTGTTATTGGTACCAATATGTACCAAGACTGCCGGTTCATTTCCAGCCCCTCCCAATAATTTGTCTACCCGATCCACAACATGACGAACTCGAGCACCTGGGAGACAGCAAACTGTTCGATTGCTGGGATCTGGGTGACAAATCTCCCTTTCTACCTTCCTAATAATAGAGTCACATACAACCAAAACCTGTCTGTTGCTCTGCCTATTCTGCCCTCCCTCTCCTCCAGTAGAGTGAGTCTTTTTGCTGGCTCCAATAGGGTTAACAGTTACGGCCTTGAAAAAATTGGTTAAACCCGGAACTTACAGCCTCCCAAAGCCTTTGATATTTCATGGCCGCAAGACTTCCAATTAATAAAATCGCAAATCACTATCACTATTCAATTTCAAAAATCGCTCAACACCGCACTCGAACTCAAGCCCGCAAACAACAAATGGCAAATAGGAACTGCAAATGGTTTACAGACTAGTTTGTAACACTGCAAATCACAATATAAAGACACCAATGCACTTTCAAACATGGCCAAAGCAATGGAAGGCATCACAATTACATGCACAACTCCTCCCAACTATCAAATATAGCAAACAAATGTAATTACATTTTCCTCATAGGTTGTAATGGTCATGCATAAGCCAATATGAGGAACATTTTACATATGGTTTTTAGTCCCTCAGTGTCCGACTCGCTGTGACCATATGGACTGCATCACACTTACTAGTGACTTTGTCTGTTAGTATACACAAGGTTTGCATGCCAAAGACACTGGAGTGGGTTGCCAGTTCCTTCTCTAGTGGACTGAGATTGGTCTGACCTCTCTGCTATGACCTGTCCACCTACAGTGGCCCTACATGGTATAGCTCACAGCTTCATTAACGTACACAAGCCCCTTTACCACCACCACTTACACCAGGGTTACACCAAACTAATCTACTCTAACCCATCAGGAAGGGCTGCAAAAACACATGGAGGCTGTGCTGAGGCATGTGGATCAACAGCCAACTCACCTCCACCAGGGATAAACGCTGCTTGGCCTATTCTGGAAAGTCCCACACCATTGCTTTTGGCCATGTGCCAAGATCTATACCCATTCCCATTTGGTGACTACTGTTACAAATATATGATTAATTAACCAATTTTTTCCAAAATTGGTTAATTAATCAGATATTTATAATAACTACCCATTACGTTTTGCTATTAATCAATTTACATTATCACCTGTCATATTGTTATCAGGCCTTCAGGGGAATGTTGATACTCCACAGTATCACAAATTGGACTTTGCATGTATATTAACCCTTTATTATTATTATATATGATATATTATGATATGATATCTAATGCTATTATTAATATTATTATTAGTATTGTTATGTCATGCATTAATCTGTTGCATAGTTACTATGGCTCATTAGTTTAAAGATATGAGAAATGTGACACAAATGTGATGTATGTGGATGTCCCATAACCCCAATCATTGAAAACACACGGACACGGTGAGAATGGTATAACAACGTTTTATTTCATACACAGAGCAAAATCAGAAATGGTCAAGACTGTTCATTAATATCATGGGTGTGGTGTTGGCGGATTCCAGGAGAGCAAGAGGATCTGGGGAAAAAGGGGATACCTAAAGGGGGTAATGATATAGTCTAGAATAATACAGTGTGTTGACAAAACAAAAATTTGAAAAATGGTCAACAAAAAAAAGGCAGAGGAGGATGAAAAAAGTAATCAACATGCATGTACAGTACAGTGCTAAATACTGTAACAATATACCAACTCACCTGATTTCCATCTGCAAGCATTACTAACTATTAGCTAGGTCTCTGGATAACTCACTGTCCATGAATATTATTAATGATGTGTCATTTCACAAAAAATGCTTAGCTGTTACCAGCGTCCAGGTGTGCTATCACCTTCTCCATATGATATTGTTCATCAACATTGATATCACATCCATCCGCTATACAGCTGTTAGCAATGTTAAAGGATACTCATGATATCAGCAATAGGGAAAATACCCATTAATATGGAGAGTACACAAGGTGCTAGGGTCACCCTGCCACCACCCACCTCTTCCTCTCCACTCTCCTCCTCCACTTCCACCATCTCCTGTTCCTCTGTCTCCCACAGCTCCTCTGCCACCTGCTCTCTGCCACTCCCAACCTACTCCTCTACTCCACTCCTCTTCTCTCCCCCACTCCTATTTTCCTCCTCTCCTCTCCTCCTCTCCAACTCCTCTCCCCAGGGTCACCTCTCTCTCCTCCTCGCCTCTCCTTGTCTCCTGCTCCCCACTCCTCTCCCCTCCTCCCTCCATTATAATCCTAAAAATAATATGATGATGAATCAATAAAAGTTTGGCTGTATATGTATGATGAAAAATAAAATGTGTGTATTATGTATATTTAATTTAATTTTTTATTTAACTGTGGAGGGATGGGGTGTGGGGGATGCAATGGGGGGGTGTATGGAGTGACCTAGCTCTATGTGTAAATATGTGTCAACAAAGATTAAGTGTAAAATCGTAAATAGTATAATAGAAATAAACAAAACCTCAAATTACTGCTCTCAAAATACTCATACTCTCTCTGTCACTGTAAAACCTCCAACTCCGGGACCTGCGTGCTACTTCGGAAGAAAATACAACACAGTCAACGCATGGAACGCAACTTTATAATCTCTCTTTATTAATCATCTGCGGCTAGACTGCTTTCTATGGGACGGTGTCGCACTATGTTATACTGCAATTGGATCGTAACAGCCGGTCGTATCTCGGCCAGCACCTTAACAGTTTGCGGCAGCGGAAGGGATTTACAGGCTTGAGGCTATGGCCCGTAACTAGCACCCTTCGCTCAATTGAATAGCATCATAATTGGAGACAAATGGGAGCCCTCAACACACTTGCAGAGATAAGGCCTACATCGCTCGAGTTAAACAGGCTTCCAATTGAAGCCTGTAATTACGGGCTTGAGTCAATTAAATATATCTGTATATGTAACAAATTTCTAACCCACATACAAATGGTTAGTATGAAGGTAATCACAGGCTTCAAATTAAATGGAGCCATGTTGCTGCTTTAATAAAATACTTAAGTAGTTATAGACCTGCAGTTTCTATTTTTCCAAACATTTTTCAATTCAATTCAAATGTCAAGGGCTAAAAAGGAAAGAAACATTTTTTTTTCTAAAATATTTAATAATTCAGACATCCAAAGGCTAAACTAGCCATCTGCTTTTGGGAATGTCTTTAGTTCCTGTGTTATTGGACAATTATTTAAGTTAACATCTCTATTTTGTACATGGAATAATTAATCAAAAATGGATACTTGTCCTTTAAAGCTACACCCAAAACAGACGCAAAGTGTTTTGTTAGTTAACTGCAAGATAGCTCTTATGAGGCAGTAGAGCAGAAAAGGGGGATGCTACAGAAGGTAATCTAATACTCTGGTTGCTTCTTGCAAGTGAGTTAAGTGTAAATGTTCTATCATAACTACATTGAGAATGGTTATATTGAGTCCCTTTAAGTCAAAATGAGACGGTTAGAGTCCAGCAACACGCAGCACGTGGCTGTATCTGACCACCAGACTTGAGTCCCTCGAGAATATGTATAGCAGAATTTATTCCCTCACAGTCACTGGACTTTGCAAAGTCTTCAAATCAAGGCAGAAACATACTACAAGCCATCAATTAACGTGGTAGAGCTTCTGAAATAATACATATTTCTGCTTTGTCTTCATTAATAAGCATACAGAAAATGCTATGTTTTCCCACAAGTGCTTCCTCTGTCTTGGAATTACTAATACAGGATTTTAATCAAGAAGCGCATGATCAAGTGCAACCTGCTCAAATCCTGTGAATCTGAAGCCAAAAGAATCTGAGGCAGAAGGACAGTTTACGGAAGAACAGAGCCATACTAGTTTTAAGGTCCCTGGCCGAAAGAGGAATCATGGGCTAAACTTTTGATTTTAATCTGGTGTGTAGTCTGCTCAGTGGCTTCCAAGTAAAGGTCCAAAGTGTATATCATTCTTCAAATTACTGATAGATAGTGAATATACGGCACACAGTTTTTGTAAAAGTACAAGGACATAATTAAAATCCTTCTTTAAATCAGCGATCAGTGAAACTGTGCAGGTAATGGCCTCTATATGCAAATGCAGGGACCAAACGATTCTCTTGGCAACAAGTTGTCTAATATAGACCCCTATAAAATTGTCCAAAATTGTAGTTACTGTAGCCTCTAATGTAGCCAGCAAAAGTTACTGCTATTAAATTGCCCTCTTTTAGCTACCCACAATCTATCTGTGGGTTACAGGCTGAAAATCAACTGCGGTTGTCAAAATCGTAACTCCGACCCAGTTAAGCCTTTGATCTTTCAAGCCGCATTTGCAAATCGCTATTAAATTGCTACAATTCCTCAAGCCTGCAAGTGTTTTTCCACCCATAAATGGAAAATGAAACCAAAAAACCAATGCTTATAGAGAATACTCGCAAGGTGGTTAAATACCTGTTGGTAGCACTGTAAAACCAAATACAAATGCAATATTGCACTTTAAAAGATGGTTAAAGCGATGAAAGACATTAGAATTATTTGCACAACAGTCTCAAGCTCGCAAATCTGCAATAATAAAATATTTTTTGATGTAGAATTTCTGTGTTATATCGATCCCAGCTATCAATGGGTTAATTCATATCATTGAACTTGCATGGACTTTGGACTAGAATAGTACATTAATTGTTTTTTTTTTAGCTTGCAGCATTTCTGGATTGCAAGTCCGATTGCAAGTTGAACTTCTAAATCCTAATTGATTGTGGTTTAACCTCCATGTTTTACTGACATCATGATGACGGTCTCATTTACTATTGGCTGTTTCTAAATCGGTAGTTACGGGCTTGCTTAATTGATCATGAAATGCTTCTTACGGTTACATGTTTACGGTTTTGGCTTTAGGCCATGTAGTTGCGGGCTTGTTCAATTTAATCGCTCTGTAACTGCTGCAAATTTCATATTTAATGGAATTTAATAGGGGCCATAGTGTTCAGAATCATTGCTTAGGAAAGTATTCAGAATCTTAGTTTGATCAGTAATTTCAACAGATGTGGATCCCTTCTATATAATGCTTGCACTAATTGAGTATAATTGGTGGAATGCAAAGCTTCTCCGAGCTTATCTACTGCATTTTTTAAAAGGTTTCAATATTGTTTTAAAAAGATTTGAGTAAAGCTATTGCTTTTTTCAAGAACAAAAACGTGCAGTTTACCGGATGCCTACTATCAATCTAAAAAATATATTTTCCCATGTCCCTTTTTAGTAGCTGAGATTAGGATTTTAATTGAAAATATAGACTTAGATATATCGTTATGGATAGTTGATCAGTAGCTTCCAAGTTTGTGCAAACCTCATTGACTATTTATACACAGATACTAATTGCAATTTAAAAAGCCACAAGTGTGGGAAATTAACCTTTAATTGCCATTTTAATCTGTGTATGCCACCATGTGTGCCTACAACAAGACCAAACATTCAAGGGTATGTAAACTTTTGATCAGGGCCATTTAGGTGCTCTCTGTTATCATTATAATCTAAAAAGGAGTGAAACAACTATGTGATAATAAATGGCATCATATGATCACTAACGTTCAATAAAAAATGTTTTCTTTTGCATGGTCATATTTTCTAAATAAATTCCAAAATATCACTATTACTGCCAGGGTATGCACGCGTTTGAGCACAACTGTATATTTCATATATGTAATGTGTGAGTTGATGTTGGAGGGAGTTTGGGAAGTGCAAAAAAAAAATTGGGCCTGCCCCCTCTTGATTCAGATGGGTAGGAAGGCTGCTTAGTGAGACAGTTACCAGAGTAGATTATCCTGAAGAAAAAACACTTACTTTTGTCTGTCCTTCTTGATATTGTAATGTGGTGTGACATGAGCACTATTCCTATAATGCAATTCACAAGGGAGCATAGTTGGATATTCATTTTGATTTAATGTACTACAGAAAGTAAAATACAAATATGTTACAGCAGTTCATAAAATAGTTAAAAGTTATCTGAGAACATTGAATGTTTGTGCTTATTATGTTAAATCCAAATGATCTAACCTATCTTCTCTCTTACTGACTTTATTAAAAGCATATTTTGGAGGATTCAGTTTTTTAAGATGTTGTGGCTCATTATAAAATCTTATTCTCTGCTTTGTTCAATTTGCTGAAATTCACTGTTTGGTATATTGCTATGCCAGTTTTTGCATTGACCATTGAATGATTCTAAAAGTGAAACTAAATCATTATTTTTAAATTAGCTCCTACTTGCCCTATCTAGATGACCCATGAATAGGATCATATTTAATAAACAATTATATTACAGTCATGTTGACAGGTAAATGCAAATTCATATAATTCGTATTGGTATATTTTCATCCATTGTTTGCAATATGTGATGCTTAGAGACATCTCATGGAGCCCTAACATAATCTCTGGTGTGGCAATTATTCTTCCCATGAGGAATCACTTGGGCCCACTAGAGGGTAGGGGTCAGCCGCACCAGCAGTAGCATTTGTAGTATAATGCCATTGCATTTAATTCAACTGGTGCACATATTTTTTACACGTAGAATATAAGAGAGTGAACTTAAAACTATCTGGTAAAAAGTAATCTATATCATTTTGAATGTTTGCTTATGCTCATATAATTTTTAGCTCTGAAAAAATTAATTGCTATTAAATTATTATCTTATTATTTTCTCACAATTGTATACCATCTCCTTTGTATTACTATTGCTGTGCTTAATTTCAAATTTGCCCCTTTACAAATCTGTTCAAAATTGTATAATACCTGTTTATTAAAAACATTTTTTTATATATTCTCTCTATGAATCGACAGGTTAAATATTTTACTTTGCTTTATAAATGCTAAGTATAATAATTCACTGATTTACACATTAAGACATCTAAATAATGCTAAAAATAAGAATGAATGAGTCTCTACCCGAATGGCAATATCCTATTGGCAAAGATACATTTTTGTGAAAAGAATTCGGAGTATTTAACTTCTAATATATTTTGTACAAACGATTTAAGGCCTCATCCAGATTGAGACTCATAACTCGCAAAGTTATGTTTTCTCAACTGCCGGAGCATTTTTCATTAAAGTTACACACATATTCAGTTTTGTTCACTCGCAATATTATATATCTCAGCCAAAACCTATATATATAAATATTTACAGGTATTGCTAGATTTTTTTCCTCCTCTGCATTTTTTAAGGTTATGACCATCTCTTTTTTTTCAGATTTTTGATTTTCTGAAAACATTGTAAATGTGTAATTGAACTGGATTACATAATCCATGAGTTAATACATCTGTGTAATTGAGCAGATGGAGACACAATGTTAGTGCTATGCGCATTAATGATTACCTTTATTATATGGAGTGTTAAATTATGGCATTTTTATTCATCTGATTATGGTTACTGTGGGGTAATGCCTCTAGTAGTTTCTATGCATCATTATTATTAAACAGTATTAGCTTTAACCCTATAGTTTTTTCCCGTTTTTCCAGTCAGCCTCTTCTTGTTTCTGGATCCGTGCTCACTACACCATTGATATTTATGTATTTATGATTTTGCTCTGTGTATATAATAAACTATTATATTGTTATACCGTAATCAATGTGTCTGTGTGTTTCTAATGGTTACTGATTTGGGACATCAAAATACATAACATTTACATAAGGATAATACAGCCATTACAGTAAAACAGGTGTGCTTTAAGAATGGTCACATATCTTAATATGTCCAAAGAGAATTCAAGCAACATTTTAGCAGCCTTATTAAATTGTGATTCTGTACATTTAAAATGGCTCTATTTAAGCACACAGCATATTTTTTTTTACAGAAGTTTTTAGTTAATGAACTTCTATCCAAAGCAAGGTCTTCACTAACTAAAAACTTCTGTAAAAAAAATATGCTTTGTGCTTAAATAGAGCCCTTTTAAATATTCCAAATCGCAATTTAATAAGGCTGTAGAATTCATTATCACAAAATTGCAAATCATGCACAAACAACATTAATAACATACTTTGTGTTGATTCTGTGTCTGTCCACTGTGCAGTATATTGGTCTATAGTGTTAGAAATAGATCCCTCTCAGGCAATATGCATATGTCTCTCATTTTTTCTCTGTTGAATACTCCATTTAATACAATATATTCAAAGGGTCCCTCTTATGAGGTACATGATAAAAGGTGTGAATTTCAGGAACACAGAATCGCAAGCCCGCATCTTGCAGGATACAGGCTGTATGTCTGTGGGCGTGCTGCAGGCTCCCGTTCGTCTCTGCTATTCAATTGAAGGAGCCCGCAAGTTACAGGCTGAAAGCCAACTCCGTAAACCATGCACACGTCCGTAGCTGATCAGGGTGGGAAAACAATCAATTAAGCAAGACCGTAACCTCCCATTTCGAAACGGCCAATAGAAAATTAGACCACCATCATTACGGCAGTAAAACATGGAGGTTACATGTCAATCAATTAGGTTTGGGAGTCCGATATGCAATGGGACTCGCAAACCCTCAAACTACAAAATTATAAAAAGGAATGCCAATACTGTTCTAGTCCCTATGGGTGGCCATATTAACTCATTGATTCCCGAGATCAATATAATCCCGAAATGAAACATACATTTTTTTTTTCTTCCGATTTGCAAGCTTTAGACTGTTGTGCAATTAATTCTAATGTCTTTCATTGCTTTCCCCATTATTTACAGTGCAGTATTGATATGTATATATATTCATAAATAGCACGCAAAAAGACGCCAGTTGAATAGCAAATTAACTTATGGGCTGCGGTAACTTACAATTGCTCAATTGAATCAGGCCCAAAGTTTTTAATCTAAGGAGTTTGCTTCTTTTAAGTGTTTCCTTTTAGGTGTTGGATTTGAAAGCCTTTATGGTTGATTAATATATTTAATTTTCAACTTAGCACCTGTTTAAAGGGTAATTTGCCTCACTGTAAGTGTTCTTCATGGTGTGAAAGATCAGATGATTGTATATTAAAATAATCTAGTTTTTTAATTTTTTTTATGACATTAATAACATTTAAAAAAAATCTAAAGCTTTAGGTCAGTTTAAAAACACACTGTATCCTGCCTCATGACTGTTTCATGATTAATAACATATGCTGAACCGCGCGGTAACGGTACGGTTAAGACATAGATTTATAGCATTTTTTTCTGAACTTAGTAATGCAGCTTGCAGTTAACCCACAACTGACCTACAGTATATAGGGGTTTCCATCATTCCATTCTCTGCACAGATGAGTTTGCAAAGGGTTAACTCTCTTTCTGCTTATGTTCTCTGCACAAAGCTGTTGCTGTGGGTCTGTCTGGAGGCTTGCCAGTGAGATTTAATTTAGTAATTTCACAGTGAAAAATGCATGTATTTAACAAAATTCAAAAAGTATTTCAACATGCTTTTAGGAAGTCTTTATAGTGGTGCACTTCAAATTTTGCTGAATTAAGTGGCCCTTTAATAAGTGACACTCGGGTGTTATCTATAATAACTCCATGATCAATGTGGTTAATGAGATATTCCTCATTATATTCAACTAGCGACTTGCCCATCAAAAATGACGGCACAATAAAATTAAAAGCCATGGGAATGCTAATCGACACACAATGTAAACCGTTTTGTACTGTGAGGACCTTCATCGCTCATTGTAAGGCTTGCGCTGAGCGCCTTCGGCGCTCACTGCGAGACTCTCCTGTTATTTACTTTTGGTCCTCTGAGCACCTTCATGAGTCATAATAAAGAGAGATATATATTTTTATGTATATGTAGTTAAGTAATAATGAATTATTTATTCAATAAATTAATATAATTTAAGTATTTATATGCAGAGAGCAATAGGCTGACGAGCTAACAATCTGTTTGTATTTTCCGACAGCATAGAATATACATTTTGAGTGTTGGTGCCCTGCTTATAAAGTGTACTGAATGTTCCAAGTGTGCATTCTAAATAGGCTGCGTGCGCAAGGTAAAGCCGTTGGTTTATTGTGTAAAGCGGCATTGTATATTTGTAATGTTATTGTGTTGCGCATCTCGTGAGCATTTTCCGGCTTTTCTAATAGTGTATTTTGTAAATCGTAGTGTGATGTGTAAAGTGCTACAAGTTTGGCAGTGTTTTGCGCGGTCCGGAAATGTGTAGCCTCGTTTTCATTCTTTTCGGGGGGCCATTTTTTTCCTCGCTTAGTTGATTTTCGAATGGCGAAAATCATCTAAATCAAGTAAAATTCTCGTCCCACCTCAGTCCCAGACGTCCTGGCTGTTGCCCCATGCTGTCTGTGATGTTTTTGTAATTTTTGGGAGTGTATTTAGTGTGTTTTTATTGTTTTTTCGTTTTTGTCCTTCGGCCATTAATCTCATAATTTTTTGCGTCTTGTATCTTTTTTTTTCTAAGCCCTGCGTCTCGTATTTTTTTTCTAAGTCCTGTGTTTGTTAACCGCTTGCACGCCAAGGTGAACCCGCATTTAGGAAGTGTTTTGCGGCTAAGTCCTGCCTGTTTCATTGCCTCTGTGTGTTTGTGCTGATAGTTGTAGTGCGTTGTAGTGCCTTAACGGCTCGCCTCGCTACACGAGGCTCACAGGAGATGAGCGCCTTTGGTGCTCATTGGCCAAGTGCTACGTGTTAACGGCGCGCATGGATGAGCACCTTTGGCGCTCATCGGCTAAGTGCTACGTGTCAACGGCTCGCTTTGTGAGGCTCGCATCGATGAGCACCTTCAGCGCTCATCGGCTTAATGCTACGTGTCAACGGCTCACTTCGTGAGGCTCGCATCGATGAGCGCCTTTGGCACTCATCGGCTAAGTGCTACATGTTAACGGCTCGCCTTGCAGCAATGAGCGCCTTTAACTCTCATCAGCTAAGTACTACGCGTTAACGGCTCACCTTGCTTCACGATGCTCGCAAGCGATGAGCGCCTGCGCCGCTCATTGCCTAACTTGTACACACCAGTTTGACAACTATTATATGTGATATCATGTTACCAATACTGCTGACTTATCATTCTTGGAATTTTCCCGTTTAGTGGTATCACACTATTAAATTGGGTTTGTAACTTTCTTTATTATATTCCCCTTGTAGGAGTTTTATCCTGTTAATGATATTTGTATTCAGTTTTTTACAGTTTAAACCATCTGGTACACACTTCTTTCAATGCATTTTACACATTCAGAGTTGCTTATCGGACAGTGTACACTTCAAAATACTCTTTCACGTTTAGTTTGTCAAACTCTTTAGAGCACAAAATGCGGAGTTGATTCAATTATCTTTTTGTCTCACTTCTTTCCTACTTGATAAAGTCTTTAAATTGGCATATAATTTTTAATATGACAACTTGTAAATCATTATCTGATGGACAAATATCTGGCTGTCTGAAGTCTGTTACCAACAGACTAAGGGACGTCTAAGATTACAATGACACAAACACGGCTATGAAAGAGCTTCTTCCATAATAGTCAAATACAACAAAGAATTCCAGTAAAAGAAGACTGAGTCAACATAAGCACAATGAATATGTTTCCTGTTTAACAATTACCAGCTTTATCGCCCACCCAAAAAAAAATAGTATAAAATATAGTATAATTTATCTACAGCCATACCTTTTCACTGCACGGCACCAGCCGTATCACATATATATGAATCATTCACACAGAAGCCTTTATTAATGTATTATGCATTTGTTTATTTTATTCCTTCTGTTTATACTAGTTGTGCTTATGTTTTATTGTGATTTTATTTTACAAATAAAGGACACTTACAACTGATCACTGGAGAGAGTAAAAGGAACTCTTCACCACAAAATGTATATATTTTTTAGTACCGTATTGGTCCGAATATAAGCGACTGTACAAAAATCATTGCCGATTTGCGAACTTTGCTTGTTACGTGTGTGGCTTCTATTCGCGAATGCAAAATTACTGCCGTTTTGCGCGATTGCGAGTTAAGGGTGCCCATTTTTGTGCTTTAGACTGCGGTATTGAATAGCGATTTACGGTTTTAGTGATTCTAACATCCTGTAAAGTTACCGTTCAGCATTTGGAGTTACACAATAGCATAAATTAACCACATAAACAATGATATATTAGTAATGATAAACTGTAAAGAAAATGGGTAGTACAAAGGTCGGAGAGTTTGTAAAGCTATGTTGTTGGGGTGCCAGTGTCCCTTTAAACCTGAACACAAGTTTTTCTTCTGTATTATATTTGTAATCGGTTTTCAAAGAACTAAATAAAATCTTCAAGCATCAGATAAATATGAAAATATGCGTCCCTTATTTAGGCATTGTTATAAAAGAGCCAAGAGTATGTACTAGTTTTATTGTTATACAATCCTCTTTCATGGATGAAAAGACAGACCATTAATAAGGCAGAAATAGCAAATTAAGGCCAAACAATATGGTTGATCAAGCAACACTGTTATGTTTTCTAACACCTTTACAATTATAATTATCCTATTACAATTTTTGTGTGATTATTTGTTTTAAATGTTCTGCCAATAATTCAAGTCAGTGCACTTAAATGTCCCTCTTTATATGCAATTAATTAAATTATTAATTATAGCAAAAAAAAATGTTTTTGAAACATAAATATAACATTAATATATCAATACATCTACAGAAATATATAATTGTCTATACCGACAAACATGTACATATATATGTATTTGTGTGTAGGTATATGCGCACTTTGTATTTTATATGACATGTTTAACCAGCCTTGCAGTGTGTGTATATTTGGCACCAAAAACCAATCATTAATGACAGTAGAAAGAAAGGGACTCTTGTACACATAAATCATAGAAAAAATGTCTTATATCTGCAAATATATTTGTATAAGCAACATACCAAAGCCATATTTTAAGTTCGAGTTTACATGGGTCTTGTTGTAAAGACAATGTGAATATTTTCTTAAGTGTCTTCAAAAAGTGACACTCCATGGCTTCATCCGCTATCACCATAGGAATTGCCATAAGAGAAGATGAATATTTACACACCAATATACAAGCAAAATGTTCTCCCAGAGAGTTTGACTTTATGCAATTTTCTTGCACCATATTAAATCAAATTCAAGACTCTATTTTTCTCCTTCAACCTTTATTTCCCCCAAGAATGTAGAGAAGCTGCAAACTGCAGACAAAGCATTGCTTTGTTTGTAAGATTTATTTTGAATGTGTCTCTCCAGTTTATCTCACTCTTTACTAGCCCAACACCATGGCTCAAACAAAAAGGCTAAACTTTCCTGACAGTGTGTCACTTGTGGTTTTTAAAACTGATGATTTTTAACCAGACACTCAAAGGAAAAGGTCTTAACTTCTCAAATTTCCCAAGCTGAAAACTTTAATATTAAAAACTATACTATATTGGTATAATAGATTTTTTTTTTTTGTTCGTATTTTATACCTAATATTTTAAGCAAGAAAAAATATTTTGTCTACTGAGTGTCAGCATAAGTGTGCCAATCCAGAGGTAGATACAGCTTCATTGCTGCATAAATAGCATGCAAATAATGAAGTACTGCTATGTACCATTTTATTGGACAAAAATACAAATTAAATTTGCAGGATGTGATTGCCTTTTTGAGGCAGAAGATGCAATTCACAGATTTGTTATTAATATTATTAAGTGCTTTTAATATGTATTTTTAATGCGTAAAATATGTAATATTATACAGTACGCATTTTGATGTATTAGAAAAAGGCTGTAATGGCTCCGTCCTTTGGAGGTTAAAGTTTAGGGATGGAATTAATGGGGAATAAAATGAAGAAGTAGCATTGTAGGTTAGACAAAGGGATGATGGAGCTTAGGGTGGAATGGCTGCTTATTTATTATATTTGTATAGTTATTTGTTAGACTATGGGTTGTAGCATACGTGTGTATGTAAGGATTGTGTTTTATAGTGGAAGATAAAGCAAAAGTAATGCATTTAGTTTAGTTGCTGCAAGTGCCAGAAACTGTAGAACACAATAAATAGTATTGCATTGTGTGTGAAGTGCTGGGTCAGTGCCAGATCTGGATAAAATACTTTTGTGTGTGTTTGTAAAGATTTGAAGGCTTAGAAAATATTACAAAATATCCAAATGATTTCCAAATTTTACAAAATCTCACAGAATTGCTTCAGACATAAAAAAAGAGTTTGTCAGTTAAAACTGAATGCTGGTCTAACGGTATCTTTATGTGGAAGATTAGCTATGAATTAGTGTAAAGAGCCGTCCTAGAATCCCAATTTATTATAGCTTTTCACAGCTCCCCCTTCACACTATTCACCAATATCAATGTTTTCAAATGGAGTCCATTATCGAATGCAATAAGGTGTCTATCTGACCATTTACCATTAAAATCTGCATTATTCTAAAATTAATACTTGCATTCTTGGTAAAACCATTATTGTCTGAAAAACAGACTGATTCAGCTCAAAACTATCTTTTTGGGTTATATGTCAGAGTCTTATAATGTTACACAGTTCAAAACTTATCAAAGTGCTCTTCTATACTTTTCCACTGAAATAATGTAAGTTATACTAATAAGATTTTGAAGTTTTAAATCTTTGCATACATAATAAAAACATCTGAAAATACCCTAATTTCGATGGTCTGAGATGGAATTAGAAGTTACCGGTACTTATTACATACTTGTTAATATAGTTTAAAAAAAAGTTTTTTAGCAAAAAACTAATGAGGATTGCTGGGATCTGTTTCAATTTTCATAGGCGCCTGTTACAATTAGGAGTCTGTTACAATTTTGTAGGAGTAGCAAACTTTTTCTACCTTTATTTTATTGGTGATTACTGTTGACGGACTGCGATTAATGTATGTGATGCATTGCAACCCATGCCTTAGAGAATATAACCCTTTTTACTGCAATAATTGTATTTGGTACTTGGACTAATACAGCTACTTCAATCTGTACATATAAAACAATCTGGAGCACGGCTAGGTTGGTATATTTATTCTGCGCATAAGGAAAGAAAATGCTTTACATTATTTTGCTATGTTATAAAGCAACAATAAATACAACAAATAATACATCATATTTTAATTGGGTAGCAGATGATCCAACAGCTTATTGAATCCCTCACTAGATACCATTAGAGACATAAGAGCTTTGGGGAATAATTTTCTTGTTGTTTTTATGCTGCACATTAGATAACCTGCACTGGCACCACACAATATCAATGCTACTGACCTATTGTAGCAATAGTCTGGCTGCTGGGACTAATTTTGCTTCTAAGGAGAATAGTGGCAAAGACTATAGAGAAGTGCGGTACCATTACACCAAGCAGCATGATTATTTACACAAATAGCTCCATTAACAGTTTTCCAAACTACAACAATAAACTCTATTAATCAGTTTGGATAGTTGCTTTAATTTGCTTTCTAAAAACTATTAAAAAAAAACTATTCTTGTATGCATATCTTTATCATCGAACATTATTTGATGCTGATCGAAAAAGCAACATTGTGTTACCAAGGGAGAAAATCCTGCAAAATATAAAGAGAAAGCATTGTGTTCCCATCTATTGAGGGAGATTTACAGCTGTTCCAAAGGCTTCCATGGTAACATGGGGTCTGTTTTCACTGGACTTCTTAATGTAATTTATGAAAATTTCCTGGCAACAATTGTCTTTTCTGCTGACATCTTCAAAGCAACACTGATTTGTTGAGTCTCCTGAGATTGTGAGTACAAAACTGATAATTATATTAAATATACATAGACAATAAAGTGTGTGTTTACATAACTATGGCCATAAATATCTAAATGAACAGTCATTGTTCTCAAACTCTTTTTAAGCAGCCCTCCTAGGAATCCACTTCTAATGACATGATGGTTTAAAAGATGTTGCTCAGTCTTGTTCCATATTTAATTAAGTTTCCTTTTTTAAACTTGTGATCTCTGAGACAATAACAAATAGGTCTAAAAATGAAAGGTTGGAAGTACATTGAGAAGCACTGCTCTCTGCACAGGGGAGAAGTTATGCCTGGGTGATTTGTTGACCTGGGACTATTATGCACCCTTTGGGCATTTTTTAGTTGTTCTTAGTCAACTGGAATAATCTGGAGGAAAAAGCAAGAAATGAATTAAAAGAGGTAAAAAGAGCATTGAATCTATAATGCTTCATTGCTTTGCATTTATGTCTTAACAAATTCAGTGGAACAAACATCCTAAAGAGAATGGTACATTTACCACTAAAAGGTAAAAATCCTTCTGAACATATAATTGAGCAGTAGGGTGTGAATGAATTCATTAGATAGCATTAGACACATGTTAGTGAATTCAAGAACAGATTAATTTAAAGGTATAGTTTCATTTTACAAAAGGTTTGTTAATTTTATCACTTACATTTTAACTCATCCCTTTATATATATATATATATATATATATATATATATATATATATATATATATATATGTGTATATATATATATGTATATATATATATATATATATATATATATATATATATATATGTGTATATATATATGTATATATATGTATATATATATATATATATATATATATATATATATATATGTGTATATATATATATGTATATATATGTATATATATATATATATATATGTGTATATATATATGTATATATATATATATATATATATATATATATATATGTGTATATATATATATGTATATATATATATATATATATATATATATATATATGTATATATATATATATATATATATATATATATATATATATATATATATATATATATATATATATAGGGAGTGCAGAATTATTAGGCAAATTAGTATTTTGACCACATCATCCTCTTTATGCATGTTGTCTTACTCCAAGCTGTATAGGCTCGAAAGCCTACTACCAATTAAGCATATTAGGTGATGTGCATCTCTGTATTGAGAAGGGGTGTGGTCTAATGACATCAACACCTTATATCAGGTGTGCATAATTATTAGGCAACCTCCTTTCCTTTGGCAAAATGGGTCAAAAGAAGGACTTGACAGGCTCAGAAAAGTCAAAAATAGTGAGATATCTTACAGAGGGATGCAGCACTCTTAAAATTGCAAAGCTTCTGAAGCGTGATCATCGAACAATCAAGCGTTTCATTCAAAATAGTCAACAGGGTCGCAAGAAGCGTGTGGAAAAACCAAGGCGCAAAATAACTGCCCATGAACTGAGAAAAGTCAAGCGTGCAGCTGCCACGATGCCACTTGTCACCAGTTTGGCCATATTTCAGAGCTGCAACATCACTAGAGTGCCCAAAAGCACAAGGTGTGCAATACTCAGAGACATGCCCAAGGTAAGAAAGGCTGAAAGACGACCACCACTGAACAAGACACACAAGCTGAAACGTCAAGACTGGGCCAAGAAATATCTCAAGACTGATTTTTCTAAGGTTTTATGGACTGATGAAATGAGAGTGAGTCTTGATGGGCCAGATGGATTGGCCCGTGGCTGGATTGGTAAAGGGCAGAGAGCTCCAGTCTTACTCAGACGCCAGCAAGGTGGAGGTGGAGTACTGGTTTGGGCTGGTATCATCAAAGATGAGCTTGTGGGGCCTTTTCGGGTTGAGGATGGAGTCAAGCTCAACTCCCAGTCCTACTGCCAGTTCCTGGAACACACCTTCTTCAAGCAGTGGTACAGGAAGAAGTCTGCATCCTTCAAGAAAAACATGATTTTCATGCAGGACAATGCTCCATCACACGCGTCCAAGTACTCCACAGCGTGGCTGGCAAGAAAGGGTATAAAAGAAGAAAATCTAATGACATGGCCTCCTTGTTCACCTGATCTGAACCCCATTGAGAACCTGTGGTCCATCATCAAATGTGAGATTTACAAGGAGGGAAAACAGTACACCTCTCTGAACAGTGTCTGGGAGGCTGTGGTTGCTGCTGCACGCAATGTTGATGGTGAACAGATCAAAACACTGACAGAATCCATGGATGGCAGGCTTGTGAGTGTCCTTGCAAAGAAAGGTGGCTATATTGGTCACTGATTTGTTTTTGTTTTGTTTTTGAATGTCAGAAATGTATATTTGTGAATGTTGAGATGTTATATTGGTTTCACTGGTAAAAATAAACAATTGAAATGGGTATATATTTGTTTTTTGTTAAGTTGCCTAATAATTATACACAGTAATAGTCACCTGCACACACAGATATCCCCCTAAAATAGCTAAAACTAAAAACAAACTAAAAACTACTTCCAAAAATATTCAACTTTGATATTAATTAGTTTTTTGGGTTCATTGAGAACATGGTTGTTGTTCAATAATAAAATTAATCCGCAGAAATACAACTTGCCTAATAATTCTGCACTCCCTGTATATATATAATTTTGACAAATCGCATCAATATAAATTAGTTCATGGTTATGACATTTCTGAAGTCACTTAATCTAATTAATGTATTCTTGAATGATGTCAAAGAATTGGAACACAATAAAATATTGTGTATGCAAAACAAATATTATGTGGTAATTTCTTATATTTGAGGGATACAATCATGTTAAGTCATCTAAGTCTTACCTAAGTCTTATCTAAGTCATGTAGATAAGTAGAAAGATAGAGAAAATATTTTTTTTGTCGGTATTTTGATTATAAATACATTCTATAGGATTTTATTTTCATTTGACACAAAAAAAAAAAATTCAAAATATAAAAGAAATTAAATACATATAAATATAACTGACTTATATGCAAAATATTGATTATGGATATTTAAATAATTATTAAAATGCTTCTTCTATTGAAGCACACTTATATCTAATGTTAATGTTCCATTTTCTATTAAAGATATATTGAAAGTGTCTGGAATTTACCAGTTATGTAATATAGCTATGTATTTATTTACCACTATGAACATTGTTTTATTAAGAAGCAACTAAAAGATGTTTTTACGGCCTAAAATCATGCAAATAGTCTCTGCATGGGTCTGTCCAATGTAGCAAATGCAGACACTGACTCTGTAATGCTTGACCCTGAACACTAAAACAGCGTTTCTTGGGAAAAATACGGGCTTTATTAAATACAGCTTTATTAAAGCAACCATAAACCAATAACCAACTAACATAATTAACATTGTTAAATCACTGCTCAAATAACATCCCGGAGGAGGAGCCCGGCCCGGTCAGTAACCTCACGCCCTGGGCCCGCGCCCAGAGCCTCTCAGTGCTTTCCTAAGCACGCCCATGAGGCAGGATGTGCAATGTAGTGTCCTAGCCTATAAGGGACCATGCCTAAGCAGAATGTTACAGCATGTTTTCTGATGCATGGTCCCTACACTGCACATCCAGCCCTAACAAGTCTTTGTCTGCATACGCTGCAGTGGGAAGACCTATACATGGACTATTTGTGTGATTTTAAGCAGAACTTTTTATTGTGTCTTAATAAAACAAAGTACATTACAGTAAATAAATACACAGGTATATTACATAGTTTTAGGAACTATATACACTCTCCCAAGACTCACTAAGCACCACAGGGACTGAAAACGGGATAGCTGAAGGCAACAATGTCTAATTCCAGTGGGGAAATACGGCTGCCTCAACCCTTCACTGTCATTATCAGCCACTATGATAGCTTATTGAATCTACCTGATTGAGTAAGAAGGTATGCAAAACAGTGAAATTTAAACAGTGGATATAGTAATGTTCTCCCTCTATAGTGGGAGTCACATTCCAAATAATTCATTTTGCTGTTTGGCCCAGAGTTTTCTGCTGCATGTAGCAGATTGTCATTGTGTTCCTATGTGACGTGATGAACAGAATGGTGTGTAGTGGTGGAAGTCCAAGATGGTAGAGTAAGTAGAGAAGGATAAATGTAGCAGGAAGAGTAAGCGGTAGTGTGTAAAAGTGGCATAAGAATTGGAGGGGAAGCTGTAGTGATGAGAAAGACTGATAGGATGACTTGGTCATATTAGCGGGCAACAAGTGAATGAGATGCAAATTAGAGAGCCCGGCCATTGTGTTTGGTATAGGGATGGGTGTTGGTAGCGATCAGAGTTAAAGAAGAGTGAAGTTATATACAGTAATTGAAATAATAGGCAGCATAGTCAGTCTACAGAACCTGTCAGGCTACAAATAAGTATATACCGGACAAAGTAAGGTAGTAACATACAGAGGAGCAAGTGAGAGAAAAAGCGGATAATGAGATCAGAAGAAATAATATAAAGAATGGTAAGCGGTGGTGCAGGGCGAAGGATTGAATTGCATGAGCGTGGTAATGATTGTGTGGTTATAAGTTGGAAAATAGCAAGTAGCGGAGACAAAAGAAATGGAGCAGGGATAGGATGGGAAGGACGCACCATGGAGGAAAAGGAGAGGGCGGTGGGAGAAAGAGCCATGGCAGCAGGGAAAAGGCAGCAGGGGAAGATAAGGAGAGATAGGGCAGAAGGGAGCAAGAGAAAGGCAGATGAAAAAGGGAAAGACAAGGGATAAAGACCCACAGCAACAACTGGAAAGCGCGTGACAGAAGCAGGCAGCAAAGAGGCAGAGAAGCACGCGCAGAGTGGCCACAGGAATGCGTTAAAGATGGAGAATTTGTGCACAAATTTGTGTATGTCAAGTGTTTATAAAGGGTGGAGGGAGAGCGAGCTTCCCACAAACCCAGGTAATTAACCTGTTTTATATATATATATATTGCATAAGTATGCACACCCTTAAACGAATACTTTGTTGAAGCACCTTTTGATTTTATTACAGCACTCAGTCTTTTTGGGTATGAGTCTATCAGCATGGCACATTTTGACTTGGCAAGATTTGCCCACTCTTCTTTGCAAAAACACTCAAAATCTGTCAGATTGCGAGGGCATCTCCTGTGCACAGCCCTCTTCAGATCACCCCACAGATTTTCAATCGGATTCAGGTCTGGGCTCTGGCTGGGCCATTCCAAAACTTTAATCTTCTTCTGGTGAAGTAATTCCTTTGTTGATTTGGATGTACGCTTTGGGTCGTTGTCATGCTGAAAGATGAAGTTCCTCTTCATGTTCAGCTTTCTAGCAGAAGCCTGAAGGTTTTGTGCCAATATAGACTGGTATTTGAAACTGTTCATAATTCCCTCTATCTTAACTAAGGCCTCAGTTCCAGCTGAAGATAAACAGCCCCAAAGCATGATGCTGCCACCACCATGCTTCACTGTGGGTATGGTGTTCTTTTGGTGATTTGCAGTGTTGTTTTTGCACCAAACATATCTTTTGGAATTATGGCCAAAAAGTTCAACCTTGGTTTCATCAGACCATAACACCTTTTCCCACATGCTTTTGGAAGACCTCAGATGTGTTTTTGCAAAATGTAGCCTGGCTTGGATGTTTTTTTTCGTAAGAAAAGGCTTTCATCTTGCCACTCTACCCCATAGCCCAGACATATGAAGAATACGGGAGATTGTTGTCACATGTACCACACAGCCAGTACTTGCCAGATATTCCTGCAGCTCCTTTAATGTTGCTGCAGGCCTCTTGGTAGCCTCCCAGACCAGTTTTCTTCTTGTCTTTTCGTCAATTTTGGAGGGAGCTCCAGTTCTTGGCAATGTCACTGTTGTGCCATATTTTCTCCACTTGATGATGACTGTCTTCACTGTGTTCCATGGTATATCTAATGCCTTGAAAATTATTTTGTACCCTTCTCCTGACTGATACCTATTAACAATGAGATCCCTCTGATGCTTTGGAAGCTCTCTGTGGACCATGGCTTTTGCTTTGGGATGCGACTAAGAACATTTCAGGAAAGACCAACTAGAGCAGATGAACTTTATTTGGGTTTAATCAGAGGCACTTTAAATGATGGCAGGTGTATGTTGACTCCTATTTAACACGATTTGGAATGTGACTACCTCAACTCACTTCTGGCTGGCCTACCTACCACCCGTCTATCCCCCCTTCAATCCATAATGAATGCCTCCGCTAGACTCATCTACCGTACTAAACACTCAGTGCTTGCAGCACCTCTCGGTCAATCATTTCACTGGCTTCCCGTAGCCTCCAGAATAAAATTTTAAATCACGACCCCAACTTACAAAACCCTCAACAACACTGCACCCCCTTATATTTCTGCTCTCATCTCCAAATATTCCCCCGCCCTCTTCGCTCTGCTAATGACCTTCTTATTTCCTCCTCTCTCATCACCTTCTCTCACTCCCACCTCCAGGACTTTTCTCACCCTGCCCCTATTCTCTGGAATTCCTTGACTCGCTACACCAGATTATCTTCCTGCTTCAAGTCCTTCAAAACCTCACTAAAAACACACCTGTTTAAAGAAGCCTATAACCTTCCTCCTTAATGTGGCCTTAATTTTTCACCCTCCTGTACCATACCCAAAACCTTTAGATTGTAAGTCTGTGAGTTTTCAATCTTGCAATGTGCTTTGGGGAAAGCACTATGGACACTGGATTCTAATCACAAAGACAGGGCCCTCCATGTTTTGTAATGTGTCAATATTGTTTTGCCTTGATCACAACATATGTATAGCACTATGAAATGATTTGTCGCGTTACAAATAAACGATAATAATAATGATAATTCGAATTTCATCCAACCTCACAGCTGTTCCTATAACTAATTACCTCTTATATAGCCTGGGGCATCAGATCCCATCAACAATTAATATGAAAAACACCACTGATCACTATTATTGCTACTACAATCATATGCCATCTAAAACTTACTGCCATCCTCAAGATGTAAATAATGAGATCTTTGTGCCCCATGTTGGATAAAAAATATGAAACCAATGTTTGAATTCCCATAAACAGCAGGGGTAGATCTGGCTTCCTACATACATGACATATGAGCACCTTTGGAACACTCACTTCTCACATACATAGATGGCAGTAAGGAGATTAAATAAAACTAAAGTGATCAAATATTTGAATTCATATTATTCTCTTATTACAGTGATATTGTGTTTTGAGAATAAACATATGAGAATAAACACAGGATTTAATGCAGGCTGACCAAAGGAGACACATCTTAATATGTTTAGATACTTGGACACAATTTATGCTAATTCTGCCCCAAAGTAATGAACAAATGATCCTTAGGATCTTTCTCCATACCAAATATTTTCTCAAATATTTATGCTCAAACATGGACCCACGTATGACTTACACAACTGCACTAGTATAAATAAAACATTTGATTTCCTAACTCTCAAACTGGTGCTTGTGTGATGTCTGCCCTCTATCCTTTCCTGTTTTCACATTGTTATCCTTACTTCTGCTCGTATCACAGAGAAAGAAAAATAAAAGCAGAAGATGACTAGCTTGTCCAAGCTTGGTTTAGCTTTGGCCACAGAAGCACATGTCTTTTAATTTCATGACTACAGTCACCATCTGAAGAGATTTTGGATCTCTGGAAAATAAGATGTGTCACTGCCTCCACTTCTTCCTAGTATATAACCCAGGAAATTAGATTAATGTTTACCATAATCTTCATCTTTTTAACAATGAGCATCAGGCCATCTTTTGCACTCACTTCTTTCACACTCATAAATAGGTCACTTTCAGCCATCAGAGTAGTATAATACACTTATCTGAGGTTATTAATATTTCTTCCAGCAATATTGATTCCGACTTTGGATTCATCCAGCCTGGCCTTACGTATGACGTACAAGTTAAATAAATAAATGTGACAATATACAACCATTCTGTTACATGTTCATTTCTGAACATGGCTTTTTGGTCCACATACAGATTCATCAGGAGGCTGATGAGATGATCTGGTACTTCCTTCTGTTTGAGAATGTGCTACGTTTTGTTGTGATCCACACATTCAAAGGTTATCAAATTGGAGAAGTAAATGTTTTTCTGGAACTCTCTTGCTTTCTCTATTATCATTAATATTATTATTATATGGACATTGGCAGTTTGATCTCTTCCACCTCTTCCTCTGTGGAACCCAGCTTGTACATCTAGTAGTTATTGGTCCATATATTTTTGGCCGAGATTGTAGGATCCAAAGCATTATCTTGCTGGTATGGGAAATTAGTGCACTTGTTCGAAAATTAGAGCACTCTTTGGCACTGAATTGTCTTGAAGAGATCTTGGTTTCCCATAGCATAGAATGTCGCTCTTTCTCTTCTTGTTATCTTCTAGAATTCTAGATACCTGAAATAACTAATTCTAGTCATTCCATGTGTCTTTTGGTTCCCTACTTTAGCATTCAAATCTCCTATGATGAGAGTAACATCTTTTTTTCGTGTTATATCTATGAGGTGTTGACTACCTTCGTACAACTGGACAATTTCATCATCCATGGTTGGAGCATAGACTTGGATTGCTATAATGTTTAAAAAGCATAGAGTAACTGTAACGCATTCTGTTCTAGATATTCACTTTTACAAATGTCCTTAAAGCAGAGTGTGTTGATGTAGTGTTTTTTCCTGTTCCAATGCATTCTACTTGTCTTTTTAATTGACTAATGTATTTAGATTATATAGTAAAGCAAAGGTATATATATATATATATATATATATATATATATATATATATATATATATATATATATATATATATAATGGATTACAAGCCTTTGTGTACACATTTGCGGCAGCTCCTCTCTGTCAATCTCTCCACTGGCTTCCCATAGCCTACAGAATAACATTTTAAATCCTGACCCTAACTTTCAAAGCCCTCAACAATAGCGCTCCCACATACATTTCTGATCTCATCTCCAAATACTCCCCCACCCGCCCTCTTCGCTCTGCTAATCACCTTCTTCTTATCACCTCCTCTCACTCTCGCCTTCAGGACTTTTCTTGTGCTGCCCATATTCTCTGGAACTCCTTGCCTCGCTCCACCAGATTATCCTCCTGCCTCAAAACATTCAAAACCTCTCTAAAAACACATCTCTTTAAAGAAGCGTATCACCTTCCACTCTAACACACTCTCACCTCTCTCTCTCTCCCTCCTTTTCCTCACACAATACCTTTAGGCTGTAAGTCTGCGAGTTTTAATCCCACAAGGTGCTTTAGTGAAAGCACTATGGATTTGAGGCTCAAAGACAGGGCCCTCCTTGCCTTGCTATTTGTTAATTTGTATGTATCTTTGTCTTGCACGTATCTTATGTACAGCGCTACAGAATATGTTGGCGCGTTATAAATAAACGATAATAATAATAATAATTTGCATGTCCCTGCCCAGGTTCCCAGAATAAAGTGTAATAACTGTATTTCTTGGAATTCTGAGCAGGAAACAAGTTTTGTAACTTGTGTTTGAGTTTCAAATGTGAACACAATTGTACTATTATATATATACTAGCGACTAAACCGTAAAAAATGAGGTCAATAAAATGTAAAGCCTTGCAATGCTGTTTGTCACACATTGCAAGGCTTTCCCCCCTCTCACTTGCTGGCCTGGCGCTCATCGCAGGCCTTGCAATGAGCGCCTTTGTGAGCCTCTCCCCCCTACTTTGCCGCTCATTGCAGCCAGCAGCATGCGCTGTGCGCATGTGCAAGTATGTAACTTTTGAATACCTTGCAATGCTGTTTGGCACACATTGCGAGGCTCTCCCCCCTCTACTATACAGTCGTCACCCCCGTCCCTCTCGTGTGTCTCTTCCAGCCCTCTTCCACCCTCCTCTCCCTCCCCTGTGTCTCTACCCCCTCTCCCTCCCCTGAGTCTCTTTCCCCTCTTCCTCCCCTGTGCCTCCTTTCCCCCCTCTACCAGCCCTGGGTTTCCTTCCCCCATCTCCCTCCACTGCTTTCCCCTATGTCTTTCCCCCCTCCCTCCCCTGTGTCTCTCCCCCTTCTGTGTCTCTCCCCCCCCCCCCCTCTTCTGTGTATCCTTTTGGCCCCTCTCTTGTGTCTCCTTTCTCCACCTTCTTCTGTGTCTCCTTTCCCCCCTCCTGTGTCTCCTCCCCCTCTCCTGTGTCTTTCCCCCCTGTGTCTCTTCCCCGTCTCCTGTGTCTCCTCCCCCTCTGCTGTGTCTCCTGTGTCTCTTCCCTCCTCCCCTGTGTTTCCTCCCCCCTCCCTCCTCTGTGTCTCCTTACTTGCCCACCCTGTATCTCCTTACTTGCCCCCCCTCCCCTGTGTGTCCTTACTCCCCCCTCCCTCCCCTGTGTCTCCTTACTCCAGGAGAAGCGCATAATAGTTTTTAAGTGACCGTAATCAATAAGGAATTGTAAACAATTGTTATGAATATAACTTAGACCCTATTTATAGCTAACTTAAATATTGTATTTTATAAAATATTGAAACTAGTGTTTAGATATGCAAACACTTAGAAGTTTATTTTAATATTAAATACAGGGAAACTTCCATATAGTTTTTGCTTATTAGGCTTTACCTAACTATGCTTTAGAAAAGACAAAATGCTTTTTTTTTATTTTTTATTTTTTTATACAACTAATCAATTAATAGTATATTCGCATATTGCAGATCGGAGGAGATCTTGAAAGGTTGAACTTGATGGACTGAAGGTCTTTTTTCAACCTTAAATACTATCAGCCTTATTAAATTGCAATTCAGTAAATTTAAAAGGGCTCTATTTAAGCACACAGCATATTTGTTTACGGAAGTTTTTAGTTAGTGAACTTCTATTCAAAAGCAAGATTTTCACTAACTAAAAACTTCTGTAAATAAAATATGCTGTGTGCTTAAATAGAGCCCTTTTAAATTTACTGAATCGCAATTTAATAAGGCTGTATGTAACTCCACCCCCTCGCTCCCCAACACCTGTGTCTCCTTTCTGCCCCCCTCCCTCCCCTGTGTCTCCTTACTCGCCCCCTCCCCTATCTCCTTACTCCCCCCATGTCTCCTTACTCCCCCTCCCTTTCCTATGTCTCCTTTCCCCCCTCCCTCCCCTGTGTCTCCTTACTCACCCCCTCCCTGCCCTGTGTCTCCTTTCCCCACCACCATCCCCGGGGTCTCCTCTTTCTCCTGTTCTCTTCCCCCCTCCACTGTGTCTCCTGTGTCTCTTCCCCCTCTCCCCTGAGTCTCTCCCCCCTCTCCTGTGTCTCTTCCCCCCTCCGCTGTGTCTCCTGGGTCTCTTCTCCCTCCCCTGTGTCTCTTCGGCTCTCCCCTGTGTCTCTTCCCCCCTCCCCTGTGTCTCCTTTCTCCCTCCCCTGTGTCTCCTTACCCCCCTGTGTCTCCTTACTCCCCCACCTCCCTCCCCTGTGTCTCCTTCCCTCCACCTCCTTCCTCTTGTCTCCTTTCTCACCCCACTCTCCCTCCTTTCTCCCCCCTTTACCTCCCCTGTGTCTCCTTTCTCCCCCTCTCTCACTCCCCTGTGTCTCTTGCCCCTCTCCTGTGTCTCTTCCCCCTCTCATGTGTCTCTTCCCCCTACCCTGTGTCTCTTCTCCCCTCCCCTGTGTCTCTACCCCTTCTCCCTCCCCTGAGTCTCTTTCCCCCTCTCCCTCCCCTGTGCCTCCTTCCCCCCCTCTCCCGGCCCTGTTTTTCCTTCCCCCATCTCCCTCCACTGCTTTCCCCTATGTCTCTCCCCCCTCTCCCTCTTCTGTGTATCCTTTCCGCTCCTCTCCTGTGTCTCCTTTCTCCCCCTCTTCTGTGTCTCCTTTCTCCCCTCCTGTGTCTCCTCCCCCTCTCCTGTGTCTCTCCCCCCCTCTCCTGTGTCTCCCCCTCCCCTGTGTCTCCTGTGTCTCTTCCCTCCTCCCCTGTGTCTCCTCCCCCCTCCCTCCCATGTGTCTCCTTGCTTGCCCACCCTCTATCTCCTTACTTGCCCCCCTCCCCTGTGTCTCATTACTCCCGCCCCCTCCCCTGTGTCTCCTTACTCCACCCCCTCCCTCCCCAACCCGTGTCTCCTTACTCCACCCCCTCCCTCCCCAACACGTGACTCCTTACTCCACTCCCTCCCTCCCCAACCCGTGTCTCCTTTCTCACCCCCTCCCCTGTGTCTCCTTTCTCCCCCCCTCCCCTGTCTCCTTACTCCCCCCCTCCCCTGTCTCCTTTCCCCCCTCCTCCACTGTGTCTCCTTACTCACCCCCTCCCTCCCCTGTGTCTCCTTTCCCCACCTCCCTCCCTGGTGTCTCCTTTCCCCCACCACCATCCCCGGGGTCTCCTCCCCCTCCTCTTCTCTTCCCACCCTCTACTGTGTCTCCTGAGTCTCTTTCCCCTCTTCCTCCCCTGTGCCTCCTTCCCCCCCTCTACCGGCCCTGGGTTTCCTTCCCCCATCTCCCTCCACTGCTTTCCCCTATGTCTCTCCCCCCTCTCCCTCTTCTGTGTATCCTTTCCGCTCCTCTACTGTGTCTCCTCCCCCTCTCCTGTGTCTTTCTCCCCCCGTGTCTCTCCCCCCCTCTCCTGTGTCTCCCCCTCCCCTGTGTCTCCTGTGTCTCTTCCCTCCTCCCCTGTGTCTCCTCCCCCCTCCCTCCCATGTGTCTCCTTGCTTGCCTACCCTCTATCTCCTTACTTGCCCCCCTCCCCTGTGTCTCATTATTCCCCCCTCCCTCCCCTGTCTCCTTACTCCACCCCCTCCCTCCCCTGTGTCTCCTTACTCCACCCCCTCCCTCCTTAACCCGTGTCTCCTTACTCCACCCCCTCCCTCCCCAACCCGTGTCTCCTTACTCCACCCCCTCCCTCCCCAACCCGTGTCTCCTTACTCCACCCCCTCCCTCCCCAACCCGTGTCTCCTTTCTCACCCCCTTCCCTGTGTCTCCTTTCTCCCCCCCTCCCCTGTCTCCTTACTCCCCCCATGTCTCCTTTCCCCCCTCCTCCACTGTGTCTCCTTACTCACCCCCTCCCTCCCCTGTGTCTCCTTTCCCCACCACCATCCCCGGGGTCTCCTCCCCTCCCCTTCTCTTCCCACCCTCCACTGTGTCTCCTGTGTCTCTTCCCTCTCTCCTGTGTCTCTTCCCCCCTCCCTTGTGTCTCCTGGGTCTCTTCCCCCTCCCCAGTGTCTCTTCCCCCCTCCCCTGTGTCTCCTTACCCCCCCCCCCCCGGCTCCCCTGTTTCTCCCTACTGCCTCCTCCTCTGTGTCTCCTTACTCCCCCCACCTCCCTCCCCTGTGTCTCCTTTCCCCCACCTCCATCCCCTGTGTCTCCTTTCTCACCCAGCTCTCCCCCCTTTCTCCCCCTCTACCTCCCCTGTGTCTCATTTCTCCCCCTCTCTCTCTCCCCTGTGTCTCTTGCCCCTCCCCTGTGTCTCTTCCCCCTCCCCTGTGTCTCCTGTGTATCTTGCCCCCTCCCCTGTGTCTCCGTTCTCCCGCCCTCCCATGTCTTCATTCTCCCCCTCCCTCCCCTGTGTCTCCTTTCTCCCCCTCTCCCTCCCGTGTCTCCTTTCTCCCCCTCTCCCTCCCGTGTCTCCTTTCTCCCCCTCTCCCTCCCGTGTCTCCTTTCTCCCCCCTCCCTCCCCTGTGTCTCCTACCGCCCTCTCCCTCCCCTGTTTCTCCTTTCACCCCCTCGCTCCCCTGTGTCTCCTTCCTCCCCCCTCCCCTGTGTCTTCTTACTCGCCTACCCTCCCCCGTGTCTCCTTACTCCCCCCTCCCTCCCCTGCTTTCCCTCCCCTGTGTCTCCTTACACCCCTTGTATCTCCTTACTCCCCCTTCCCTTGTGTCTCCTCTCACCCTGCACTCCCTCCTTTCTCCCCCCCCTCCCTCTTCTTAGTGTGTCCCCTGTGTCTCTTCCCCCCTGTCTCTCCCGTGTCTCTTCCCCCCTCCCCTGTGTCTCCTTTCTCCCCCCCTCCCCTGTGTCTCCTGTGTCTCTTCCCTCCTCCCCTGTGTTTCCTCACCCCTCCCTCCTCTGTGTCTCCTTACTTGCCCACCCTGTATCTCCTTACTTGCCCCCCCTCCCCTGTGTGTCCTTACTCCCCCCTCCCTCCCCTGTGTCTTCTTACTCCAGGAGAAGCGCATAATAGTTTTTAAGTGACCGTAATCAATAAGGAATTGTAAACAATTGTTATGAATATAACTTAGACCCTATTTATAGCTAACTTAAATATTGTATTTTATAAAATATTGAAACTAGTGTTTAGATATGCAAACACTTAGAAGTTTATTTTAATATTAAATACAGGGAAACTTCCATATAGTTTTTGCTTATCAGGCTTTACCTAACTATGCTTTAGAGAAGACAAAATGCTTTTTTTTTATTATTTTTTTTTTTATACAACTAATCAATTAATAGTATATTCGCATATTGCAGATCGGAGGAGATCTTGAAAGGTTGAACTTGATGGACTGAAGGTCTTTTTTCAACCTTAAATACTATCAGCCTTATTAAATTGCAATTCAGTAAATTTAAAAGGGCTCTATTTAAGCACACAGCATATTTGTTTACGGAAGTTTTTAGTTAGTGAACTTCTATTCAAAATCAAGATTTTCACTAACTAAAAACTTCTGTAAATAAAATATGCTGTGTGCTTAAATAGAGCCCTTTTAAATTTACTGAATCGCAATTTAATAAGGCTGTTTGTAACTCCACCCCCTAGCTCCCCAACCCCTGTGTCTCCTTTCTGCCCCCCTCCCTCCCCTGTGTCTCCTTACTCGCCCCCTCCCCTATCTCCTTACTCCCCCCATGTCTCCTTACTCCCCCTCCCTTTCCTATGTCTCCTTTCCCCCCTCCCTCCCTTGTGTCTCCTTACTCACCCCCTCCCTGCCCTGTGTCTCCTTTCCCCACCACCATCCCCGGGGTCTCCTCTTCCTCCTGTTCTCTTCCCCCCTCCACTGTGTCTCCTGTGTCTCTTCCCCCTCTCCCCTGAGTCTCTTCCCCCTCTCCTGTGTCTCTTCCCCCCTCCGCTGTGTCTCCTGGGTCTCTTCTCTCTCCCCTGTGTCTCTTCCCCCCTCCCCTGTGTCTCCTTTCTCCCTCCCCTGTGTCTCCTTACTCCCCCACCTCCCTCCCCTGTGTCTCCTTCCCTCCACCTCCTTCCTCTTGTCTCCTTTCTCACCCCACTCTCCCTCCTTTCTCCCACCTTTACCTCCCCTGTGTCTCCTTTCTCCCCCTCTCTCACTCCCCTGTGTCTCTTGCCCCTCTCCTGTGTCTCTTCCCCCTCTCCTGTGTCTCTTCCCCCTCTCCTGTGTCTCTTCCCCCTACCCTGTGTCTCTTCTCCCCTACCCTGTGTCTCTACCCCCTCTCCCTCCCCTGAGTCTCTTTCCCCCTCTCCCTCCCCTGTGCCTCCTTCCCCCCCCTCTCCCGGCCCTGTTTTTCCTTCCCCCATCTCCCTCCACTGCTTTCCCCTATGTCTCTCCCCCCTCTCCCTCTTCTGTGTATCCTTTCCGCTCCTCTCCTGTGTCTCCTTTCTCCCCTCCTGTGTCTCCTCCCCCTCTCCTGTGTCTTTCTCCCCCCGTGTCTCTCCCCCCCTCTCCTGTGTCTCCCCCTCCCCTGTGTCTCCTGTGTCTCTTCCCTCCTCCCCTGTGTCTCCTCCCCCCTCCCTCCCATGTGTCTCCTTGCTTGCCTACCCGCTATCTCCTTACTTGCCCCCCTCCCCTGTGTCTCATTACTCCCCCCTCCCTCCCCTGTCTCCTTACTCCACCCCCTCCCTCCCCTGTGTCTCCTTACTCCACCCCCTCCCTCCCCAACCCGTGTCTCCTTACTCCACCCCCTCCCTCCCCAACCGTGTCTCCTTACTCCACCCCCTCCCTCCCCTGTGTCACCTTCCCTCCACCTCCTTCCTCTTGTCTCCTTTCTCACCCCACTCTCCCCCCTTTACCTCCCCTGTGTCTCCTTTCTCCCCCTCTCTCACTCCCCTGTGTCTCTTCCCCCTACCCTGTGTCTCTTCTCCCCTCCCCTGTGTCTCTACCCCCTCTCCCTCCCCTGAGTCTCTTTCCCCCTCTCCCTCCCCTGTGCCTCCTTCCCCCCCTCTCCTGGCCCTGTTTTTCCTTCCCCCATCTCCCTCCACTGCTTTCCTCTATGTCTCTCCCTCCTCTCCCTCTTCTGTGTATCCTATCCGCTCCTCTCCTGTGTCTCCTTTCTCCCCCTCTTCTGTGTCTCCTTTCTCCCCTCCTGTGTCTCCTCCCCCTCTCCTGTGTCTTTCTCCCCCCGTGTCTCTTCCCCCCTCTCCTGTGTCTCCCCCTCCCGTGTCTCCTGTGTCTCTTCCCTCCTCCCCTGTGTCTCCTCCCCCCTCCCTCCCATGTGTCTCCTTGCTTGCCCACCCTCTATCTCCTTACTTGCCCCCCTCCCCTGTGTCTCATTACTCCCCCCTCCCTCCCCTGTCTCCATACTCCACCCCCTCCCTCCCCTGTGTCTCCTTACTCCAACCTCCCACCCCAACCCGTGTCTCCTTACTCCACCCCCTCCCTCCCCAACCCGTGTCTCCTTACTCCACCCCCTCCCTCCCCAACCCGTGTCTCCTTACTCCACCCCCTCCCTCCCCAACCCGTGTCCTTACTCCACCCCCTCCCTCCCCAACCCGTGTCTCTTTTCTCACCCCCTCCCCTGTGTCTCCTTTCTCCCCCCCTCCCCTGTCTCCTTACTCCCCCCATGTCTCCTTTCCCCCCTCCTCCACTGTGTCTCCTTACTCACCCCCTCCCTCCCCTGTGTCTCCTTTCCCCACCTCCCTCCCTGGTGTCTCCTTTCCCCCACCACCATCCCCGGGGTCTCCTCCCCCTCCTCTTCTCTTCCCACCCTCCACTGTGTCTCCTGTGTCTCTTCCCCCTCTCCTGTGTCTCTTCCCCCCTCCCCTGTGTCTCCTGGGTCTCTTCCCCCCTCCCCTGTGTCTCTTCCCCTCTCCCCTGTGTCTCTTCCCCCCTCCCCTGTGTCTCCCTACCCCCCCCCCCCCGGCTTCCCTGTTTCTCCCTACTGCCTCCTCCCCTGTGTCTCCTTACTCCCCCCACCTCCCTCCCCTGTGTCTCCTTTCCCCCACCTCCATCCCCTGTGTCTCCTTTCTCACCCAGCTCTCCCTCCTTTCTCCCCCTCTACCTCCCCTGTGTCTCATTTCTCCCCTTCTCTCTCTCCCCTGTGTCTCTTCCCCCTCCCCTGTGTCTCCTCCCCCCTCCCCTGTGTCTCCGTTCTCCCGCCCTCCCATGTCTCCATTCTCCCCCCTCCCTCCCCTGTGTCTCCTTTCTCCCCCCTCCTTCCCCTGTGTCTCCTACCGCCCTCTCCCTCCCCTGTTTCTCCTTTCACCCCCTCGCTCCCCTGTGTCTCCTTCCTCCCCCCTCCCCTGTGTCTTCTTACTCGCCTACCCTCCCCCGTGTCTCCTTACTCCCCCCTCCCTCCCCTGTCTCCTTACACCTCTTGCGTCTCCTTACTCCCCCCTCCCCTGTCTCCTCTCACCCTGCTTTCCCTCCCCTGTGTCTCCTTACACCCCTTGTATCTCCTTACTCCCCCTTCCCTTGTGTCTCCTCTCACCCTGCACTCCCTCCTTTCTCCCCCCCTCCCTCCACTTAGTGTGTCCCCTGTGTCTCTTCCCCCCTGTCTCTCCCGTGTCTCTTCCCCCCTGTCTCTCCCGTGTCTCTTTCTCCCCCCTCCCCTGTGTCTCCCCTGTCTCTTCCCCCCTCCCCTGTGTCTCCTTTCTCCCCCCTCCCCTGTGTCTCTCGTGTATCTTCCCCCCTCCCCTGTGTCTCCCGTGTATCTTCCCCTCTCCCCTATGTCTCCTTTCTCCCCCCCCTCCCCTGTGTCTCCCGTGTATCTTCCCCCCCCGTGTCTCCTTTCTACCCCGCCTTCCCTGTGTCTCTTTTCTGCCCTCTCCCTCCCCTGTGTCTTCTTTCACCTCCTACCACCCCCGTGTCTCCATACTCCCCCTGTGTCTCCATACTCCCCCTGTGTCTCCATACTCCCCTTGTGTCTCCATACTCCTTCCCCCCTCCCCTGTGTCTCCTGTGTCTCTTCCCCCCTCCCCTGTGTCTCTTCCCCCCTCCCGTGTCCCCCGTGTATCTTCCCCCCTCCCCTGTGTCTCCCGTGTATCTTCCCCTCTCCCCTATGTCTCCTTTCTCCCCCCCTCCCCTGTGTCTCCCGTGTATCTTCCCCCCCCGTGTCTCCTTTCTACCCCGCCTTCCCTGTGTCTCTTTTCTGCCCTCTCCCTCCCCTATGTCTTCTTTCACCTCCTACCACCCCCGTGTCTCCATACTCCCCCTGTGTCTCCATACTCCCCCTGTGTCTCCATACTCCCCTTGTGTCTCCATACTCCTTCCCCCCTCCCCTGTGTCTCCTGTGTCTCTTCCCCCCTCCCCTGTGTCTCTTCCCCCCTCCCGTGTCCCCTGTGTCTCTTCCCCCCTCCCCTGTGTCTCTTCCCCCCTCCCCTGTGTCTCTTCCCCCTCCCCTGTGTCTCCTGTGTCTCTTCCCCCCTCCCCTGTGTCTCCTGTGTCTCTTCCCCCCTCCCCTGTGTCTCCTGTGTCTCTTCCCCCCTCCCCTGTGTCTCCTGTGTCTCTTCCCCCCTCCCCTGTGTCTCCTGTATATATATATATATATATATATATATATATATATATATATATATATATATATATATATATATATATATATACACTAGTAAAAAAAGAAAAAAGGAATATATCTTTTTAATAGCAGGAGTATGAAGAAAAACAATGAATAGGTACAATGACCAAGAGTGTCTCCATACAATAATGGTAGACTGGAAAAATTTGAAATATCAGGTAAGTAACACTGAGTGTCCCTAAATATCCCAACAATCTTCTGTTAAAGTCCTCATACTTCTGTTAGGACAATCATGGTGTCACTTCTGATATATATATATATATATATATATATAGATAGATAGATATATATATATATATACCGTATATATATTTATATATATATAAATATATATATATATATATTTATATATATATTTATATAGATAGATATATATATATATTTATATTTATAAACTATATACAACTATAAACCTATAAACTGTGCTGATAGACTCATACCCAAAAAGACTGAGTGCTGTAATAAAATCAAAAGGTGCTTCAACAAAGTATTAGTTTAAGGGTGTGCATACTTATGCAACCATATTATTTTATTTTAATATTTTTTCTTCCCTCTACCTAAAAGATTTCAGTTTGTTTTTCAATTGAGTTGTACAGTTTATAGGTCACATTAAAGGAGGAAAAAGCTCTGAAATGATTTATCTTTGTCTATTTTTTTTTTTTACAGCACGGAAACATGACATTTTAACAGGGGTGTGTAGACTTTTTTTATCCACTGTATATATATATATATATATATATATATATATATATATATATATATATAGATATATATGTATATATAGATTGATATTTATATATATATATATATATATATATATATAGATAGATATATATGTATATATAAATAGATATTTATAGAGATATAAATAGATATTTATATAAATATATATATATTTATTTATTTTTTTAGTTAGTAAGCATCTATCCAAAAGCAAGGTTTTCACTAACTAAAAACTTCTTTAAAAAAATATGTTATGTGCTTATTTAGAGCCCTATTCAATTGGCCAAATTGCAGTTGAATGAGGGCCCTGGTGACTGTTTGCACAAAGACAACTCTAAAAGCTATCTCAAAAACAGCACATCCCATATATATATATATATATATATATACACATATAGACGTGAACCTGAAGCCAACCACATGACCCTAAAGTGCTTGTTTAGGAGCTTGCTCCATCAGTACTGTAACCGTGAATTTATAGAATGCTCGCTCTGGATTTCCATTTCCTGGGGAAGGAACAGCACAGGATTCCTGCAACATTACTTATGACGATTTTGTTTATTGACAACACTATTTAAAGATATCAGATTAAAATGAATTCTTCGGATACCCTCATTATAGATGAGCTATTACCTAATGAAGCTCTTATTCTGGGGTCTCTTTTGGTACCCTGGTATAAAGGTGTAGTGTTTAGTGTCAGTACAGGGAACAAAAAAGCTCATATTGTGTGTATGAAGGCAGTATCCGAATGAATGAACAGCAATATCAGAGCTCACATGGTCTGTATAAGTGTGCAATATCCATGCGCTGTGTATAGTCTCAGTACAGGAATTCACCCTGTATGAAGATGCAGCATCAAAGTACTGTGTGTAATGTCCTTTAGATTGTAAGTAGGGCATTTCCAATCTTGTAGAGTACTTAGGAATAAAGGGACCTATCCTTTTATAGTAGCGGGACCAGCGCTTGATTGGGGCGCTGTCTGTGAACATGCGCTGCTGTGCACGCGAACAGTGCTGCCGCTGAGTAAAGTGTATAGTGCATCATCAATACAAAAAAAATATTAGAATGTCACCAAACTACGTACTCCTCCCACAACAGCCAAACTACACTCACTGTGCTAACCCTCATACAAAGCTAGTCCTCAATTTCTAAATGGTGTGGCGGTATGGGGGATCCACCACTTACCTCCCTGAAAGGTAGCTACCTATCCAGGGACCTGGATGGGGGTAGGAGATCAGAATGGGGGACCTGGAGGGGAGGAGGTGTTCAGAATGGTGGACCTGGGGGGCAGGTTGGAGATCCGAATGGGGGACCTAGAGGGGGGTGGGGGGTAGGAGATCAGAATGGGGGACCTGGAGTGGGGTAGGAGTTCAAAATGGTTTGACTTGGAGGGGCCTCCCATTCTGATCTCCTAACGCCCCACCCGTAGGGCCCCCATTCTGATCACCTACCCCCCAACCCCTCCTAGGTCCCCCATTCTGATCTCCTAAACCCCCCCTCCCCCTGCAGGTCTCCCATTCTGATGGGAGATCAGAATGTGGCATCTGGGGGGTAGAATATCAGAATGGGGGACCTGGGGTGGTGGGGGTAGGAGATCAGAATGGGGGACCTGGGGGCCCCTTATTTTGATCTCCTACCCCCCCCCCCCCAGATCCCCCCCATTTGGGTAGAAGATCAGAATGTGGGACCTGGGGTGGGGGGCAGGAGATCAGAATAGGGGACCTGTGAGCATTCTGTTCCTGTACTGACACTATAAACAGTACATGTATACTGCACATTTATACAGACAGTATGAGCTCTGATATTGCTGTTCTGATCGTACACACATTCATTTGGATACTGCCTTCATACACAAATAGTGAGTGTATCCAAATCATTCATTTTAATCTGGTATCTTTAAATAGTGTTGTCAATAAACAAAATCATCATAAATAATGTTACAGGAATCCTGTGCTGTTCGTTCCCCAGGAAATGGAAATCCAGAGCGAGCATTCTATAAATTCACAGTACTGATGAAGTAAGCCCCTCAACAAGGTCATGTGGTTGGCTTCAGGTTCACGTCTATATGTGTGTGTGTATATATATATATATATATATATATATATATATATGGGATGTGCTCTTTTTGAGATAGCTTTTAGAGTTGTCCTTGTGCAAACAGTCAACATGTCTGCTGTTCTGCTGAGGGATAACTTGTAGACACCCCTTATTTAATTCAATTCATTTTTTCATCAAAAGCAACCGTGTATGGGAGAATTTCACATGTAATTTTCATATGCTTGGTAGCCAGCCATACTTAGTTATCATAAATAAATAAAAATTTAACAGAACAAATACAATGCTGTTGTGTGCATGGATGCTGTTATGTGCATTATAGAGCCGAGAGGGAGACTGACTGCACACAGAGAGAGACAAACAGCAGAGAGAGAGAGAGAGACAAACAGCAAAGAGAGAGACAGACAGCAAAGAGTAAGAGAGAACTTGCCACACAACACATGAAGTGGTATAACCGCCACCATTACACACCTCAGAGAAAGAAAAACACAGTACAGAGAGACACAGCACTGAAAGAGACAGCACACAGACAAACACCACAGAGAGAGGCAAAACACAGACACATAGCACAGAGAGACATAGCATAGGGAGAGAGCATGCCACACAACACAGCAAGCAGCATAACCACCGCATTTACACACCTCAGAGACAGATAGAGACAACACAGACAGCACACAGACACATAGTGAATGTGTCACACACCACAGCAAGCTGCATAACAGCCACCATTGCAAACCTTAGAGAGACAGCACAGAGAGACAGTGCAGTGAGAGACCGCACAGACAATTCAAGATAACATTCCATAATAGTGTAATTTATGACGCGCAAGTTACTAGTGATATAAATAATACATTGATAAGAACTAGTGTAATTTTATATTACAAATAAGAGAATAAAGTTAGTTAAAATAAAATATTGTCTAATAAAATTGAGAAAGACACTGGAAATGTATTGGCAAAAAATTGCATTAAAGTATAATTAAGAAAAGCAGCCAGAGTGGATCAATCTGAGAACTAACAGCTTATTCTATAGACCTGGTAACCTACTCCGAGAGCAACCTCTTTTAGCTCACGTGCCCTTCGCAGAGAGAAATATCCCGTGGTATATTAGTCTGGTCTCAAAAGAGTTACCCAGCCCAGAAATATCCAGACAAGCCTTTCCTGAACAGGAGAAACAGCAAACCCCAGACAAACATTTTGCCTTTTCTTGGGCCTTATCAGTGAGATGTAGCTTCATTCTCCACAATGAGCCCACGTCTAGAGCCCCTTATGACCCTTAGGGTAACAAAAGTCTACTTAACGGTGATAGGGGCGCTCCAGATGTGGACTCCATGCTCATGGTGAGTTAGAGAGTTTAGCTACACCCTACTGACAAGGCCCAACTAAGGCTTAAACGTATGTCTGGGGTTTGCTGTTTCTTCTGTTCAGGGAAGAATTGCCTGGTTTGGGGTTTGATCACTCTATTGAGTTAGACCAGACTGATATAATACAGGACATTTCTACACATGAAGGGCACATGAGCTAAAAGAGAGTTGCTCTCTGAGTAGGTTACTATGCCTACAGAACAAGCCTACTTTAGCATTGTTCATTCTCAGATTGAGCACCTCCTTTTTTTGTTGTTGCTTAGAGTATAGTTAAAGGTGTTTTTAACTTTCTTATCACATACTGGTTTTATCAGAAACGCACATTCCATTGATTCATTCTATACACACATTTATTTTGAAAAAAAATATGGTTTCTACACCCCCAGAGTTGCCTACATAGGCAACTAGATATGGTAACAAATTAACCTTAAAGTCAACAGCAGCCTAATGCAGAAATCCACACAACAAGTTTCTCCTTGCTTCCTTGTAGAGTGGGAAAATAAGACTACAAATCCCATGATGCTCTGCAAACTGACTTCTCAGTCATTGAAATGTTATTATTGCCTGTGATTGGCCATAACAAATTATGAATTTTATGCTTAGTTAAGGTTCGAAAGGGGCATTCCTTCTCACATTAAAGTGGCAGAAAAAGTGGAATAAATTTGCAAATGTCAGGTAAGCTTGTTAATTTTTATTTTGGGATTTTTTTCATGAAAAAAGGGTTTTCATACACTACTGATTGTCCTCTAATAGCTGCATTCATTATCAATGACATTTAAACATGCCTTTATGGTTGCAGTGTAGGATGGGATAACAGAGGTATATGGACGTTTCCATATTTTCAATATTAAAATAAACAACTTAAGTGTTTATTTGAATATCTGAACATCATTTTATTAACAAGTGCCTAAAAGCTAAAAGTTATCACTAACTCAAACCTTCCAAACAGTCTCTGCAAAGGCCTGCCCCAGAGATCATGCATACAATGTTTAAGAAAAATATGTTTAGCCATGTATTATTTAAAGTCATCAACGGCAGCTGTTAAAATTGTATGTTTATAGATCTGCTTGTCTAAAACCCATTAATTCAAGTGGTATTTAATAGTTGCTACACACTTTAATACTTCATTTAATATCCTTTCATCAAATATAAAATCGTGGTTCATAGGTATATAAATGTATTGCATTGTCTGTAATTGCCCACTAGACAGGTTTAACACAGAGTCAATATAAGGGAGACAATATTCAGCAGGCTGTGGAACATGTATATCTCATGTGTAGGTTGTGTCTGGTGGGCCTTGAAAAGAGAGTTATAAATTACTGGTCTATAGTTAGAAGGTTAATAGCAGGTTTATATTTTTTTATTAAAATGTATTTAAATTGAAGTGTAAGTCAAAAAAGATAGCAGTTTCATTTGAATTAATTGCTGACCCAGTAAGCAAATAATATGTACCACCTCCATCCACCATATTAAGACACACAGTTTCCATAATGCTTCGAAAATATATTTTAAACACAACAGTCAATTGAAGAATGTGCTTTTCTGAGCAGCTCTACAATTTAATTTGCTTAGCCAATTAAAATGCAGAGCTTGGGGGAATGGCAAATTCTTATGCAGCAGCCACTAGTGGAGAAGCGGAAATACGTTATATAGAGACGAGAATGGAAAAATAAATAATGGAGAACGGGTGAGGGATGCAATGTAGAAAGAATGAGAATATTGAATACAATGGCAGAAGTGGGAGGCACTTTTCTATTATTCATGCATTGGTACATTAGCTGCGAGGAAGGGGCCCAAATTGTGTACCACCATTGATTAGGTCAATTTTTGGCAACAGCTGTGGAGTGAAAGCTACTTAATGTATTTAGATGTTGTGAATTAAAGCTTTATGCCAGGCTTTGTGTAAATTGTGCCCTTTGTTTGATAGTTGTGTAAATGCTATGATATTGTAACTATGGTATATGTAAGTCTTAGAGGTTTTCTTTCTTTTTATTCACAAGAGTGTAGCACTGTGCATTATACTATACAGGTTCTTAATAAATAATGTGCAATGACTATGAATACAGAGAGGATGAGAAGGATAGATTACAGCTGATTATGGAAATATTTTTCTGCCTTTTGGTTACAACGGTTTAATTAAATATAACTTTTTCAGAGAGAATCGTGTTACCTGTTTTCAAGCACATTTCTTCAAAAGAGTATATTTCAAATAGAGGACTACAGTGGTCCTTTAACAGAGCTTTTAACAGGACTAATTAGAACACTGCTTTAGGTGACATCAAATGACATGGTAACTGGAGGTGCAGGTGGTTATCTGCCCTGGAGAAAAGGAGCAAATAATGGAAAAGTAGTAATGAAGAATGGAAATGAGCATAGCAAATGGGAAGAGAAAATTGAATCATTTTATATTTTTGCTGATATTAGATATTCGTGAATTGTACTGCTTTTTGCATGAGTGAGACCGGTTCAAATCCTGTGATTTTTTTATCTGCTCTATTTTCCCCCGAGATATTAGCAGACTGTTGCGGAGATTACCATATTAAAGGAACTCTTTATTTTTTGTTTCATGTATATAATTTAACTAGGTTACTTAATTTTATCCTAAATGTAATTATCATGTACAATTAACACTGCACTTATTTCTAAGAAACCTCCAGAGTAACATTCTCAACTTCTGAAGCCCACCACTTAGACCATTGTTGTAAATGATGATAGCATGCACAAGACGGCTCTCAGAGGGGAGGGGCTTCATGCAACCAATGAAATGCTGCTTTGTGTAGACACGGTACCTGTGTTTGGTAACAGCATTATACTTGCACTGTGAAGTGTCTCCCATGTGGGCATTGCTTTAGCTGTAAAATATAGTTGCATGCAAGATACAGAATTATAAGAAAGAGAGGAGCTAGATACTATTACTATGTTGGCTTCTTAGACGGAAGTGTAATGTACATTTTAAATAACTACATTGAGGTGGATAAAATTACTCAATCTAGGTAAAACATTGATATATTTTTTTTCTTCTAAAAATGACCTTTAAAGAAATAGAAATGTAATAATTAAAGGTTAGGAACATGGACAACTTGATATATTTTGGTGTGATTTTTTTTTACCATAATGGCTTTAAATTAATCCCAAAGCAATTATAAGTAATAGTATAATAAAAATATGATCTTCCAATATTTGTGTTTTTTTCTTATATTATGAACAGAAGCACCGATTATTTACCTGGTTATTCTTCAAAATTAATCTGCAGATAGCAATAACTTATTTTGTATCTAGGCTCTTACACATTGATTAAAGGTAACCACTAAAGAGATGAAAGCAAACACACACACAATACAGAATTCTTATAGCCTCATCTTGTGACTTTAATTGTTTTTTTAATGCACAGGCCACCTTCAGATATGTACTATGTTGAAAAGCTTACGTTCCAGCTTATGTTGGTTTTCATCTTGCAGCATATGCAATTCACAGCTCTACTCTCCCTCAGTTTGACAAAAAGTTTATTTGTAATGCCAATCTGGACGCATACAATGCTATTGCATGAGCTATGGACAATGGCGACTATGAAGTCATGCTGATTTTCAACACTGTGAGAATTAAAGGGTTCTTCATATCACTTATTTAACAACAGAGAGAAAAAAAAACGTATGATCCTTGATATAGAATAGCTTGTTTCAAGTTAGTCCTTGGGGATCAAATCCAGGCCATATTTTTATCTCATTTGCGGACAGGTGGATTAATCAGCGGCACAGTCATTTTTGATTTAACAATCCGTGTTGACACATGTATATCTTGAAAATGTCCCCTTCCCCAGAGAATTAACTGTGGACTAGCCTGGTAAATAATTTAGTGCTTGTGTTCCTTTAGCATTCACTTTCAGTTACCAACAAACAAATAGGAATAACATTTATTATTTAAGATTATTTATTGGCTCTCCCAAATTGGCAATTGTTGTGAATGTTTATCAGTTCTCATTAGTGCATCTGTTAAATATATATATTTAATATTGATGCAAATGTGAACAACATTAGAGTGTCCAGTGTATGAGTACTTGGCAATTTAATGTTTCTTTTATTTAGTAGGTCTGCTGGTAAATGTAATAATCTGGACAGCATAAATGTCTCTCATCCTTTATAGTTTGTTCACAAGCTCCAAAAAACAATACCAGTACACCAATTTTAGTCCTTATTGAAAATCCAAATGTATATCAATGAGCATTTCTGCGTAACACCATGATCAAGTTATGCTTTTTCTATATAAAAAACAAAAAATTAGCTAAATACAGCCGGTATCTCAAGAGAGGCTGAAAAATGTATAATATGTGTGGCTTAGCCACCTGTTAAAATGTTAACATTTCCGATTCAGAAATGTAAGCACTGTCCATGTGTAACAATACAGCACCGAAAACATCTTCCAAAATGGAAATGCTAATATTTTACTTTGGCATTTTACTAGCGTTTGATTGATAACAGTTACACGTTTGGCTGTTACCAGAAATTGCAGATAAACTGAACTTATAAATACATGATAGGTTTGAATACTTCATATCAGCAGGTATAATTGTATCAGGGTTGCAAGCCATAGCAGAGGAGGAATAATATCTTGAACAATATCTTTGTACATGTTTCATTTACAAAGCATGCCGCGGATAACATTTTCTTAGCTCTAACTAGAAAATGAAAAACGCTTACACATAATGCTAAATTGAATTTATTTTCTCTTGGAAAACAATTCCAGTAATCTCCAGGTTCAGACCGCAGAGTAAACATTAATAACAGTAACATACAGGTTAGTTTAACGGATTCAAGAATTTGGCTGTGTGAAATCATTAAGGAAAGGTTTGAACACACAAAGCTTCAAATGGTTTCCAGAAGAAAAGTTTCTTGGACAATCTACATAACAACTATTGCATATATGGTAATGCTATTTGTCAAACCTGAAGGCTTACAAATATATATTTATATATATGGGCCTTATTCAAGATACTTTTCTACGTGGTGAGAGAGGCTCTTCTGTACAAGAATCTTCAGCTGTAGTATAAAAAAAAAGTCTTCGATTTAGCCATTTTAATACTAAAGTGGGCTTTAAAGACCAAGCTCAATTGGAAACAATGGCAAAATACAGCTGTAATGAAAGAAACACTTTTTTTTCTTGCTCTTCCTTTAAAAGAGGCACATTTAGGTAAGCCTCTTTCCTGGCAGGTTTTCAACTTTGTTCTTTGAATAGGGCCCAAGTCGTCTGTCTTTATAAGACTTTTTTTTTTTTTTTAGTATTGAACAACATAATACATGTGCAACACTGTATATACAAGAAGTTTATCCGGTGCTCAAAAGTCCAAACACATGAACATCCAACAGTTCCAATAATACAAGTTGCATGGTAAAATACAATGTTTTTGATTAATATTCATGAACAATCAAAGTTTCGTGCAAAGAATAAAACATGTTCCCTTTTTGGTGCCACCAGACACTCTTCATACGGTTCAGGATTTTCACTAGCTGCTGTGTTGGGTCATTGTGTGATTCTGAAAGAAAAGACAAAAATAAAACACCTTTATTATGTAGTAATTTACCATATTTTATATTAATCAAGCATTTTGGATATATCATGTCATTAAAGTACATACAGGGCCTTGCAAAAGTATTCCGCCCCCTTGGCATTTTTCGTGTTTTGTTGCCTCACAACCTGGAATTAACATGGATTGTTTGAGGATTTGCATCATTTAATTTACAGAACATGCCCACAACTTTGTGGTTTGCTTCCCAATAAATAAATAAAAATAAAAAAACATCATCAAATAGGACAAAATAACAGAAAAAGTCAATGTGCATAACTATTCACTCCCCTAAAGTCAATATTTTGTAGAGCCACTTTTGCGGCAATCACAGCTCCAAGTCGCTTTGGATAAGTCTCTATGAGCTTGCCACTGGGGTTTTTGCCCATTCCTCCTTGTAAAACTGCTCCAGCTCCTTCAAGTTGGATGGTTTGCGCTTGTGAACAGCAATCTTTAAGTCTGACCACAGATTTTCTATTGGATTGAGGTCTGGCCTTTGACTAGGCCATTCCAACACATTTATATGTTTCCCCTTAAACCACTCAAGTGTTGCTTTAGAAGTGTGTTTGGGGTCATTGTCCTGCTGGAAGGTGAACCTCTGTCCTAGCCTCAAATCAGGCACAGAGTGATACAGGATTTGCTCAAGAATATAACTGTATTTAGCACCATCCATCTTTCCCTCAACTCTGACCAGTTTCCCAGTCCCTGCTGCTGAAAAACATTCCCACAGCATGATGCTGCCACCGCCATGTTTAACTGTGGGTATGGTGTTCTTTGGGTGATGTGATGTGTTGGGTTTGTGCCAGACAAAGCGACAGGTATTTTCTTTGATGAACGAAAAGTTAAATTTTAGTCTCAGACATTTTGGGAGTCTCCCACATGCCTTTTCGCAAACTCAAAACGTGCCATTTTGTTTTTTGCTGAAAGTCATGGCTTTCTTCTGGCTATTCTGCCATAAAGCCCAACTCTATGGAGCGTACTGCTTATTGTCTTCCTATGTACAGATACTCCAGTCTCTGCTGTGCAGCTCCTCCAGGGTTACCTTAGGTCTCTGTGCTGCCTCTCTGATTATTGCCCTCCTTGCCCAGTCCGTGAGTTTTGGTGGGCGCCCGTCTCTTGGCAGGTTTGCTGTTGCGCCATGTTCTTTCCATTTGGTTATGATAGATTTGATGGTGCTCCTGGGGATAATCAAAGATTTAGATATTTTTTTATAACCTAACCCTGACTTGTACTTCTCAACAACATTGTCCCTTACTTGTTTGGAGAGTTCCTTGGTCTTCATGGCAATGTTTGGTTAATGGTGCCTCTTGCTTAGGTGTTGCAGCCTCTGGGGCCTTTTAAAAAAGCTGTGACAGATCATGTGCCACTTAGATTGCACAGGTGGACATCATTTCCCTAATTATGTGACTTCTGAAGGTAATTGGGTTTCATAACAAAGGGGTGAATACATATGCACATGCCAATTTTCTGTTTTCTATTTCTAAAAAATACTTTTATGTATATGTTTTTCTCATTTCACTTCACCAACTTAGACTATCGTGTTCTGATCCATCACATTAAATTCAGATTAACAAAACATTGAACTTAAGGCTGTAATGTAACAAAACAGGTAAAAAGTCAAGGGAGTGAATACTTTTTGCAAGGCACTGTATTTCATGGAGAGAGAAAATAACACAAATAACAAATACAGTATTCTTATAACACGTGGTTCTTAATATGCAATGGCAGCATATAACATATAAATTGTTATACATTTCCCAACATACTTAACGTTTGCCGCCAGAAACTTTACACCAGAAAGTTTTTGAGTGTGTAATGGTGACCCCCTACAGATGGCTTTCTTCATAAACGAGTTTATCAGAAGGGGATACCTGTTAAAAGTGTATATTTTTCAACATACCGTTACAGACTTCTAAGCCACTTGAAAGAGTTATTGAACATTTTGAAAGATAGATTAGTTCAAGTAGCACATCGGATGGGTAAACAATAATGTAGAGAGTAAAGTATGCCTAAGTGTTTTAGCTACATACTGCCCTTTGGCTTAAATTGTGTATAAAAGCGCATCTTGCCACAGGATCTGTGAAATATTGCTATTTACACTACGAATACAATATTAAAAAGATGTATTAAAATGTATTTTAAATGCAGTGTACCTGCTTTCAATAAGTACTTAACAGTATATATTTGTAGTGGTCCTTTAACCATGGTTTTATGAAAACCAAGGATTTAATCTTGTAACCAAAATAAAAATTACTGATTAAAAAAATGGTTTTAATAGGATTCAAACCCACATCTGCCATTTCAAATCCAGGGACTTTTACCACTGGTCTATGTGTTTATATGCTTGTTGTAGTGCAAAAGAACTATAGTAACACAGGCCTAAGTATAACAATTCTACTATTCTGCATTACTACACACTTTTCTTATATCACCACTTTGTATTTAATATATACTGTATTTCCATCTTACCTTGTGAAAACAAGAGTGTAATCATATATAAAAGAATATGGGTACCCCGTCCTATGCGCGCGCGACATTTGCACGCCAATAACAGCGAGTTGACAGTTGCGCGCTGTGGAATTGCGGCAGGCAAATGCATGCCGTTCGAAGCGTGCAAGCTTGAACTATCTAGGTACCTTAATGCCCTCAATCCCTCCCTAACACTAATCATAACCCTAAGACCCCCTCTAAGCCCAACCCTTAGACCCCTAACACCCTAAGCCTAACCCTAAAACCCCTAAGTCTACAACCCTTAAGCCTAACACCCCTACACTCACCTTGGTTCAGTCCACTGAGCGCAGTAGCCTGGCTCTCAATAGTCTTATGCGCAGTTGTTGGTGTTCGCATGTGTCTGCGCATTTGTGACATTGCGCAATTGTTCTGCGCGCGGAGGACGGGAAACTAAGAATATGAACCTAAGCATTCCTTTTACAACTTGCACATCTGATTCTAGTTAGCTGCACTGGCTGATGCAACTCATATTCTGACAATGCACCGCCAGATTAGAAGCAGCTTAAAACCACTATCTTCAAATACTCTTAACTTATTTTAGTAGTTATTCTAAAAAGGAAGGCACTCCCACCCTCTATTTGATGGCGCAAATCACAAATGGTTATTTCAGGGTTCCTTTAAGAAGCAGGCAAAGTGCAAATGCAATGCTAAAATGGAACAGCTAAATCATTTTTCACTGTGTTTTACTGCCATTAAGGACACATTGGGTAAACATATAAACAACTTAGGTTTATTTAGACGTTCTCCTTAAATAATAATTAAAAAAAAGCAGTTAATGATTTTGGCTTTCATACATATTCTAATGAATACAGCAGCAATAAATACACAAATTCACATCTAGGTATCAGCACATCATAATGCTAATGCTTGCTAGAAAAAAAAAAATACAGTAAACCACAATAATATTTTTTTAGGATGATGAGCATAAAGTAATATATAACAGACATTCCCTTTTGCTGATCATGGGGATGCGATTTGGATAAATAATCTATAACTGGCTACATACTACAACATACTACATATGGCACAAGTCCCGTGGTGTTTCAGTTCATGGATCATGGAAACTGTTTAAGTAAAAAAGTTAAATCTAAATTTGGGTCTGAGAGTCCATTAACATTACAGTGATCAAAACATGTTCAAAGAAATACAGTAAGTTCTCAAATGAAATCTGACACACAAGCCAACTTTACTCCTAATTAAAACATGTGATGTGTTAAATGGAAATTAAAGTTTAAACCCAAAAGAACAGATGCTGTATGCACTGCTACTTTTGGGTCTCTGTAACCGGAATGACTAAGAAAACATGAGATATACATAATTCTTTCAACAGATGGTGACAGCACCTCAGCAGCATGTTTTTTTATTCTGCAGTTCAACAACATAAACAGAAGAAATCTATCATTACTGATTAGCTAATGAATGTATCCTATATATCACTGATGTATGGTGTCGGGCTGTGCTGGACTAAGGATCGGTTTCTTTTACTCTTTTACAAGGTGCACTACATGTTTAAAAACAAGAGTATTTCACAATACCATCTGCCTTTAAGCACTTTTCCTTTTCTTGCTCTGTTTTTTTTTTTCTACTTACAAAAGCAATTGGTTTCCAACAGTCCGGATAATAAGTCTTTTGACCTGCATTCTACTCTGACCCCTTAAGGTCATCCCTGTGCTCAGGCATATAGCTGATTTCGGAAATGCCTGCAAGTCCTGCATTTCATCTCCTGCCCACTCAGAATAAAGCTCTCTTTAAATGTGTGTGTACGAGTCCCACCAGACTAGATAGGCATCCCTGTTGTGGGCAATGGAGGGACAGAAGCTTCTGCCTTTATTAATGAATGCAGACCATTATGAGTCTGGCTGGCTCCTGCACAGTTCCCAGAAGCATATACTGTACGTGACTTAAAATGCTGTAATATTGACACAAAGCGAGTCGGGCACCCCTAAGGAAAATTACTCCTTGGATATAATGTAGACTCATAACTGTTATAAGAGTACAAAATACAATCCACTGGGACCACACTGACATATACCGCATTCTATCTACTCCCTGAGCATTACAAAGAAATTCTTTGTGAAGGAATTCTCAAGGACAGCATTAAACTGAGTTTTGTAGCTGCTTTTTGGCTTAGAGCTCTTAGTACTAAATCGTTTGCTTTGAATCAATGAAAGTGCTATATCATCTGCATTAATCGATGAATTTGGTTCAATACACATTCTATTAAATTATACTTTCTAATTGAGATTTTTTAGCTCTGTCCTGTGCTCAGTTCCACATAATAATTTTCAAATAGTTACTAACAATTCAAAAGTTAAGTGTTTTCTGGGCAAAATTAAAGCATTTAAATTCAAGCTCAACAAAGAAGTTAAAACAAAATAACGATGTTGCTGTGAATATATATTTTATCAGCTTTCTACATTTTACACAAGAGACAACTGCTGCAGAAACATAGAAAAATCTTCATTTACTTTTAAAGAGGCTTTTTCAGCATTTTAAAAGTAAACTTGCTAGAGGAAAAAAAGCATTATGATCACACTTGAAAGTGTTGCTTTTAAGTAGTATATAGAGTTGTACAGTGTGGATTTTTACAAAGTTACATATATATATATATATATATATATATATATATATAGATATATATATATATATAGATAGATATATATATATATATATATATATATATATATATATATATATATATATAAAAAGTAATGAGAGACACAGGAGGAAAAAAACAGTGATGGAGAGTAAACATATTTGTACATATAATTGTTTGCATTTACACCACAAAGGGTTCAAGGAAATTCTTTGGAAAGGTTATGAGACGCATCAAACTACTGTTATTAAAAAATATATATATATATATCCATTTGCCGTATGTAACCGAAAAAGAGAGGTTAATGGCCCAGTTTGCACAAGGACATTTATATATGAGAAGAGAGAGAATTGGCTGAGTTTCCTATATATCTGTGTCTGGGGAATAAGGAGACACTGGTTTACCAGCTTTTCTACATTTAAGCAGTATACGTAGACTTGTATTTATCCCTGAAAGAAAGGCTGAAGTTACAGGGCATATTTCAGGGGCTTCTGGGCCACTAACAATTTGCAGAGATATGGAAATCACTATACTTTTTATGAATACCTAAGAGAGTGGTAGTCAACAGGTAGTCAAAGTAAAGCACTGGGCCATTTTACCACAAATGAACCAGCATGTAATAGAAAATGGAATTTGCAAAAATTGTACAATAAAATTTATAACATTATGTACTTTTCGTTCTCTCACTTTCATTTGAAGGTAAATACAATGTGTTCATTTTATATCACATTAGATCACTTTAATTTGATCATGCTGGTAAAAATAAGGATAATAGTGGATAAAACAGAGCATTTTGAATGTTTATGCTTGATCATGGGAAATTATTTTTCAAAGTAGAGAAAAATAAATACATCCTTTTATCAATTCCTATATTCAACTAAGCTGTGTTTGAAGATGCTATTGTTGATTAGCTGCTATGGAAATAGGACGTGGACACGTGATGCCTATACATGTTTCACAATATCGAATGAACTTGAAGAGAAAACAAAAGCAGTAACAAATATCTTATAAGTGAGGCCCCTTCCACATTGGCAAAGTAGGTTATTACGACAAAGCATTATTTCACATTGTATTTAACTTCAGACCAAAATTATGTTTTGTTTTGTTTTTTTTAATAATTAAAATAAGTTTAAACGAGCATACTATAAATACGGAAATACAGTGATTTTTTAAGCCACTAGGTAAAGCAAGCAACAGTGTAATTCTAGATTAAGTAATTACATTGACATGGTGTTTCAGTATTAATTTCTCACCAAAATTATACTAAAATGCCAATTTAGTCTTGTCCTACAACAGGGCAAGAGCCAGGCCAACTTTTTATGTTGAGGGAGTAGAATGGAGTATATCAAATTCGATTAAGCAAATGATTGACCAACATGTGCTGAAAAAAAGATGCGACACCACACCGGCTCTTAAGGACTAGAGCTGGACAAGCATAGCCTTAACTCTATGGCTCTTTTTTGTTTGTTTTTTTCTTTTACTGGCCCATAAGGACTGGCGTTAGACACTATAAAGTGTCAAGAATGTCTGGAGAAAAACTGCTTTACTTGCAAATATGCATGTAGAATGATATAAGACTTGTAAAATAATACTCAAAAAAACTCCCAACTGCAATGCTAAGTTATTCCATTAATGTATATTATACATTGTTTGTTTATGACTACATATTATTCACAAATTGAGCAATAAATCATTGGCAGATTTTTTTAAAATAATTAAAAAAAACACTACCATTAGTCCAATAATTAGTCTTCTTTATTTAGATTTATCTATCCTCATTTATAATTTTCTTACAGCGGGATTGGAATATGTAGAGTGTAAATATGAGTGTACAAGTACACATTTGTACATACATACACATTAATTTTGTTACATACAAACATACACTGAAATAGGTTAGTTTTTTTATAAAACTTGTTTTATTCTAAAATATGAATTATGTCCCAGAAGCTAAATAGCTAGTTGTAATAAATTAACTTACCACGTCAAAAGAACGTAACTATTAAAATAAAGAATTCTTAGATTTGCCCGAGTTTCTAAAAAGAACATGTACAATAAAGCAATCTGCAGAAAGAAAACGGCACAAGCCACATGAGAAAAGTGTTTCCATACACAGAGTATTCACATTTCTTGTAGCTAAACAAAGAAAACAAAAATGATCTGTGACCTAAGGGGAATTTCTGTGCCATGAAATATGAATAGGAAATTCACAATTGAAATAAAGCATACAAAAATTTCTTTAAAACATAGTAACTATACAATTTTTGACAATGACCCTTCTTTTATGTATGTATGTACCATTTCTGTTTGTAATAAAGAGACTATATACAAGATGATTAAGGTCTAAAAAACCTACACATACTCTACAACTAATATTCCCCGTGTTTAAGATAGTGCTGTAGAGACAGATGTGCACATGTGCCAGTTCCTGCTCATCTTTAAGTTCCGCTGTAATGTTTAATTTATTACATTTGTGATTTCCAACCATACATCTGTGCACATCTCAGTTGTGTTTATATCTCTGTGTGTTCATTTTAGATACCCGAAAAATAACTTCCGACTTGGCAAAATGCAGACGCTTTAATCCTTTGTGGTTAAAAGTTTTCCCAAATGTCTAAAGAACATTCCTTGTACTGAAATTGTATTTCATGCCCCTCTACACTCAACTTCAATTAAACTCCTACTAAATATTTAAATGCAGGGTCTGGTAATTGGTTACAAATAATGGAACCTTAAATTAATAATAATTACACTGAAACATGCTGTACTATTCATGATGTTTGAATGCCTTCTAATCTTTTTTAGTATAAAATAGCTGATGGAACAATGCCTTTTCTTTGTTCATTTGTGTTTTGAAAGAGGCATTTATGTGCCAACAGCTGACATATTCTTTTATAGTTCTTTGCCAGATCTGTGCATTGATTTCAAATCCTGAAGTGACTGGCGGTCTTAGGATTTAAACCCTTGTCCGCTAGATTCAAAAGGTCAACCAATTAGAATGGAGGATGCACACAGAGCTTCAATTTGTATGCAAAGGGCAACTTTTGAAAGACAGATTCCTTGTTGCTGTGTACAAACACATATAAGAGATCTTTAAATAAAAGCAACACTTCATGTATGGATGAATTGGTTGCAAGCTGTTATCGTACACGGATTTACTCATTTAAACATCCGCTTTATGACATGAAATGGCTGAAGAAAGTGCTGCTAATGTTTCTGGAGATAATCCTTCTCTACAATCTATTTCACTGTACTGGATATCTATAAGACATGACAGGGTTAGCAGATAATGTGTCAGAACTGCATAGCAGAGAAAACTTTCATCTCCACCTCCCCATGTCCCACTAGGTCATTTTTAAATTAAATCAATCCTCCAAGGCAAAATATAAATTCAGTGAAAGTGTTGAATATTTGCTTTTAGGTGAGCAAGACTAATCAACTCAGAAAATAAAATTGAAATTCCACAGTGTATTCAGTAGATTGATAAAAATATATATTTTATTCTTTCCAATAAATACCAAAAGAGACATGAATTGCACATGTAAATAATATAACGTTTTCTCTAATTGAATACTACAAGTATGAGTAATCTCACTAGTGACATGCAGGTCTATAAATAAAAGACTACTTTTACTGCTATTTGTTATTTCCATGGGATTTAAAAGAGTCAAGCCCTATGTGAATTGGTTCTTGCTTTCATATGAAGAAAATAATAATGCTTGTCGTATGCAGAGTATGACTCTTCAATAATTCATTGTAGGGAAACAAAGGTGAGTAAGGTCAGACAGTGAATCAGTGTGATGAAGATAACCATTTTCAAAGAATGTATACAACTAAAAAAAATTGCATACATGTAGAATTTACATTTCAGGTGCATTCATAAGACCACATCTTGTTAGTGAAGCTGTGCATTTCTAAAATTAAAATAATTTAATGAGGAATTTTATACTCAATAAACCAAAAATGTAATGTGCTATTTTTATTTTTTTATTTTATTTTTTTTAAAGTACAAGTTTTGAAAAAAATATTCATAGTATTACCACTTGACATAAGCAATAGTTGAATGGGGTAGCATTTTCTTGCCTTAAAAATACAATGAAGAAGATAAGAAACAATTGTTGTAGTATTGTTAGTCAAAAACTGAGTTATCAGTAGTCACACACACATGGAATCACTTCTAAGCACAGAGATATTGTGATCTGGATCAGCGCAGTACTGGAGCTGGAAAACAAGCTTGGTCTTGTTTCTCATCTTCTACAGATTGTTTGGCTTTTAGTATATGGTGATCATGCGTGATATTCAATAGCAAGTCTGATCCTCATACCTGATCCTGAGGGACTTCTGTAACTTTGCATGATGCTGCAGGCTTGGATTGGTGGATTGTTTCCTTTCATGGGTCATATTGAACACCATGGACTGTTATTTGGTTGGAATAACATAATTTATATTAAGTAGCATTTTACTACTAAAGATTTACCCTGTAATAGCAAAATCAACATTTGGTATCTCTTATATTACTAAAGATTTGTTTCATGGATTTAGAGAAGTGGGTGGACAACTCTGTCCTAAGAGGGCTTCCAACAACCCAGGATTTAAGGCTTTGCTTGAGCCCAGGTGGATAAATCAGAATTCATGGAGTAACACTGGTGTGTTAATGCAGAGAAATCCTGAATTGAAATCCTGGACTGCTGGTTGCCCTTTTAGGATCCTGTTAAACACCATGGCTCTAGAAGATATTACTAGTGCATATCTGAGCATTCCTGCTTGGTTATGTTGTACCAGTAGACATACTTTTGAAGTTTGTACTTTTTTTTCTGTCCGATTCTCCTCTTCTCATTATGTGTTACTCTCTAATCATTGCTAATTACTCCATTTACTTTTTCAAACCCGTAAGAGTACTTAGCAAAGATTAATATAAATAATAAGCAAACAATACATCACTATATACAATTACTTTATCAATGGCTATTCTGCTGAATAATAAACTACATTTAAATGTATTATTTTTAAAGTCCAAATGTCTATTTAATAACTTTTGGTTATAACATGTTCAAAATATAAGAAACTGCCATTGTATTAGGGTTTTTAATCTATAAAAAGTAATGTTAATTTAAAAACATTAATTTGGTTTCATCAAAACTTTTATTCTACAGATCTGTAGTTACACTATAGCATTCAGAGTATTTATAAATGATTTGCAAAGATTCCACAATGAATTTACTAAATATCCAATATTACTAAATATACAATATTACTTCGTGACTAAATACCAAGGATCTACAACAAGTAGCTTAGGCTTGATAGCTGTCCGGGTCTTTCCATCCTTTGTAATAACACAGTCCCGCAACCAACTATGCAGAAATATACCGCTTCATAGTATTATAAAATCCTTCAATTTGTGTTTCCAGACAAACCTTGGAGCTTGATAATTATTTTACTAACTGTTAAAACTTTGCAGTTTATAATTTCTTGAAATATATGTACGTGTTTGGTTAGATGACCACATATATTACTGATCTATAGCAGTTTTTTATTGAAGAAACAGTTGAAGACCCCTGTTATAGTCACCCTACTTGAAGAATATAAAAGTATTACTTGAAGGTTATACAAAAATACATTTAAGTGCATTTATAAGTGACCTAAGTATGTAAAATGATATCTTAATGCACTTTGAAAAAAAAAATCAGGAAAAAAATACGGCCCATAACACTTACAAAAGGAAACCGCCAAATACAAACTTAACAGCTGAACCGCGCACACTGAAAAACACGAAAACAACACTAAATACACAAAAAAATAAAATAAAAACATCACACACAGCAAGGGGGGACACCCAGGACGTCTGAAATTCATCTTACACATTAATTTAACTACAATTTTCACAGTTTAGACACTCAAAAATCCCCTAAGCGAGAGAAAAAATGGCCGGCGAAAAAAAATGGCCACCTAAAAAAAAGAAAACGAGGCTACATGATCCTAAAGCTGCAAAACACCACCAAGCACATACGACTTTTACAAAAAGCTGTACGGGCTACAACATACATTATTAGGACGCTAAATCATCTACACCCACGTAACACATACACATTCGCCGCCATTTCACAACACTAACTTACACAATGCGGAACTACACAGCTACACTAACGGCTTCTCCTCGCGCACGCAGCCTATTTACACTACACACTGACCACATTGCTGACACTTAGAACTCAGCTCCACAACACTGCAAATCTACATCGGATGCAGCAAGAACATCAAAACAGTTTGTTAGCTCTTCACCACATGCTGCATATATTAATTACAAATAGGTAAAGTATATTCATTTATGATTTCATTTATTTAGGAATTAATTATCATTAAAACATACATATATACAAAACTTTAAAAAACACCACAACACATGATCGCAATAAACGGCAAAGGCGATCATTGCCAGCTAAGCGATGAGCGCCAAAGGCGCTCACCACGAGGCTCAAAATCAGCCCCCCCCAAAAAAAAGTTTGTGTGCCAAACATAATTCCTTCACTTACAATTCTATTGCAGTAATTTTTTGACGGGCAATTCGCTAGTAATTTTAATATGGTTAAGAAAACCCTTATCTAGTAGAACAGAGTTTAAATTATACATACTCCGAACAGTGAAAGGAAAAAAAACAACAGATAGTCTATATGATCAGGGTCAGAGAGCATAAAAACTGCTTTCATTCTTAGCGTCTTACATCTACTTATTTCTATCATAAAATTATACTAAATCTTTTTCCAGATCCAAAATGTAGTAACTGAAGTAAAGATAATCTGTGACAGTAATAATTCTAGCACTATAATTATGTAAAAATGTTTTTATAAAGTTTAACACATATAATTAAATAGTTTTAACAACTGTATTCAATGTTGCTTTAATGAAAGAAGATATTTTGTTGTTGTTCCTGACAGAACTGAAAATCCGGGAGAAACCATGAATTCAATAAAGGCCTGTATTCAGTTCTGATAAAAAAAAGAAAAAGGCCAATTCATATAGCTTCTTGAAAACATAACCCAAAAGAAGAGTAAGCACCCATAGAATAACCCTTTGCCTCAAGCTACAGCCTAGTAACCCAAGATGAAATACCCAAAGTCAAAGGCACCAAAATATAACACTTTCTCTAAATATCCCTTTTTCTTGGCGGTCTTAACACTGATCTCTGCACATATACGACAGACAGATTAGATGGTCCTGTTGGTTCATATCTGCCATCAAAGACTATATTGTTATACTTGTCTGCCTCTATAACCACTCATTCGGTAACGAGAGTACTAAAGAAAATATTAACGTGATCGGAATAGACAACAGGCTTGATGTTCGTTGCCCTCACTTGTCCCTCCCCCTAGGTGATGCTGCAGACATTTGAAGCAGAGCACTTTAATTTCTGAACTCAGAGATGTGCTGTAGCTATGGAGAAACTAATCTAAGATTCTCTTATTCCCTCAGTTTGCTTCTCCAAGTCAATTTTAATTCATTACAACAAAACTGCATAATTGGGAGGGGGGGGGGGGATTCTTTCGAAATGAAGTATTTAATTTGATCTTAAAATAAAGGCAGAATCGAGCTTATCAGAGACCAATCTACTGTGCAACAGCGCACACTTGTAGAAATTCAAAGGTAAGCTATAAACAAGCACACACAGCAATACTTCCCAGTATGAAGAGGCAGGCAACAGGAGGCCAGCATTCTAATCAGTCCTCAAAGGAACCTGCGATAAAGAAGTGGCACTTATTCTAATTTAAAGCTAATACAGGCCTTTCACCTTCACAAAATGTAGAGAAGAATAACTTCATTACACTAACTGGGTCTAAAAAGAAATCTTTAAACCACTTGTAGTAAGCATGTAAGACAAAAGTAAATTGTTCCAAGAAAAGGCTTAATATAAATCACAAAATAATAGGTTTTTTTTCTCAGACTTCATCCAAATTGTATTCAATACATTCAAACTGCATGTCATAGACCAGTTACTTTTCACATCACAGTAGTATTGTGTGAAACGTATTTATTAAATTATACTTTTTAGATTTTCAGCAGTATATCAATTTTAGTAAACTAAAGAATAAAGTAACAAAAATACAATGTAGAAATTATATATGTGCCCCAATGCATAAACTACATGTTATACGACAACTGTACTTTTAACAAAACAAAGACAGACAATTTATAAATAGGATCATGGAGCATTAATAACATTTTGAAATAGAGTAGGGTCAGACCTGAGAGTTTTTAACTAAAATCAGGAAACTTTGTAAGATCATCAATAATGTGCAAATTATGCACATAATCACCCTCTTTCCTGAATGGGCTGGAGACCTACCCAGGCACTGGGTTCGGTCGGAGGGCCACGTGACCTTTGCAGGCCCAGGAGTATAGGATTGTAGGAGGGGCTAGCTGGGGGCAGAGCCACCTATGGGATTGGCGCCAATTTGGCCATTATGCCCCCAGCTAGCCAAGAAATTAGATCCCACCCACCCATCCCTAACATTGGGAGCATAGGTGTTAATCTATTGTAAATGTAAAATCATGTGTTTGGTATAAAAAATTGGAAAGTATGTGTTAAAAATAAAAAATAAAGTAATCAGTCAAGTATTTTAGTTTAATCTGTCTACATCATTAACAGTTGTGATATGCTTTCATTTTCAGTGTGATTTATGATGTGTCTGTATTTGTTGTTGTCACAGCGTGGCGGTGGTGAGGGGAGTCGCCGGGACAGTGGTAAAGTGGGGGTGATCCTACCCTACGGGGGTACGGATGCTCCATCATGGTAGGCCCTGGACGAGGGTCAGGGCGCAGAGTGTACTGTCTCGGTCGTCAGGCTCCTCCCCTCTCTTTATGTATATTTAAATAAATGGTATTGTTATTATGTAATTTGGGTTTACCAATAAACGCTGTGGCCAGTATTCCCCCAAAAAGTGGTTGTGTCTAATTTAATTAGAGGGGTTAGGAAGTGTTTGTGCCTAACAAATTATTCAAGGAGCAATGCCCAAAGGGTCATATGGACATACCCACTGGGCCTTTCACAGGTCATGATTGACCCTGATCACTTCTCTATAAAAATATTCTAGGTTTATGCTCCTTTTTGTAACAGTATAGTGGTAGACCAGTAGCATGGCTACAATCCCATAATATTGTTCTAGGTCCCTCAAATATACATACATTGTCTCTCTATGGAACTACTAGCACTAGTTCAACAATGGATTGGTGTGATTTGTTAGAATTTTCCAAGCATATCACATATATAGTTGTGAGCATTGCAAATTGTTGCTAATGCTTGCAGCCCACTCGAAAATCACCTAAGCAGCAAAAAAACTGGCAGACGAAAAACGAAAAAGAGGCTAAACGACCTCTAACCACGCAAAACACCGCCAGGTACATAAGACTTTTACCCAGGAACGCACAAGGTAATAAATACACTATTAGGTACCACAGAAAATGCTCCAGACCTGCGTAATACTTACACAATCGCTGCCATTTTACAACACTAACTTGCAACTAATAGCATTACCATTCTAAAATGGCACTTTACACAACTAAACAAACAATTTGCCCTCGCACACGCAGCCTATTTACACTGCACACTTGCCACATTGCTGATTTTTACACCTCAGGTCAGCAACAGTCCAAATGTACATGTATACTGCAGGAACATCAAAACAGATTGTTAGCTCTTCGGGATATTGATTGCTGGATATATGAAATACAAACGAGCGCTGAGGGTGCTCAGAAGAGCAAAAGTACATAAGGGGAGAGGCTCGCAATGAGCGCCGGAGGATCTCAGCGCGGGGCTTGCAATGAATGCCGAAGGTGCTCAGACAACCAAAAGTACATGAGTGGGTGTGGGGGGGTATATTCGGCTTAGCAACAAAAGTAACTAAAGAAAATGTAAGTTACCTAAATTATAACTGCTTTTATCAATAGCGGACTACATCAACTTGCAACACCACCATCGATCACTAGTAATGATATTTTAGAGGGCTGTCAAATCCAATTAAATGTCGTACATAACATAAAAAATATGATTGTGAATAAAATAATTAGGGGTACTCTATATACTGAAAGGGGTACTCTATATTTCAAAACTTACAGTAAAACCATAAATAAAAAATCTACCAGTCATGATTCTTATATTTAACAATTGAGCCACCATCATAATAACGTTCCTCACAGACCACTAATAATTACTTATTGCTTTGTCCATATAAATAACTTGCCGTTATGTTTTAAAGCCTTTGGGATTTAATTTCAACTATGCATATACAAATGGATAGAGAATTAAACGCCTGTGAGTCACTGCTGCCAAGCAGATAAAGATAATCATTTCTTCAACATCAACTCATTTTATAACTGAATTGTGAGATTGGAGGAGTAGTACATTAACATAGAACGTTTTTTCTGAAACCACCAGGGAATATTGAGACTTATTGTTGGCCTAACATCATACTTCTCAGGATTTATAAAGAAAAAGGAACAAAAAAGACCACCTCCTGATAACTAGAAAACAATAATTGAATGTCAAAGGTGTTTTCTATTTAATAGTGACAATTTAGTCACACTTTTATTTAAATTGTAAAATGTATGTATTATTGTATTATTATTACAGCCTTTAATATATTAGCTTTTATATGCAATTATGCTGCTGTGGAATCTACCATTTTTTCTGATGTACTTCCTTAGGTGGAAGGAGATTGAACACACATCTGCACCATGAGAATTGGCATCTACACCTGCCAGTACATACATTAGGCCTAATGGAATGCTTGTTATCGGAGGACCATTCTGAGTATATATGATTGGATAAGCTAATAGAAGAAAATGTGTTTCGGCTATAATGAATAATTGGGTGTAAAAGATAAAAATGTAAAGGATTTTTTGTCCGTTCAGTTATTATGTAGAACAACCAGACCACAGAGGTCTTAAGTCACACGACTTGCATTACCTAAGGGAAGTAGAGATAGACCTAGCTGAGGTCACATTCATTTAAAAGGAATTTTCTTTACCGATGGGTTTATGGTTAACTTTATACACACAAATGTCTTAAATGAATAAACTTGTGAACTAGATACTCTTATCTGGCCCTTTATAATTTATTATGTGCAACCCTCAATAATACCCTGCACAACTGGAAAGTGGATATGGAGTTCAAAATTAAATATTGGCATTATAATAATACCAGCATCCTCTTTCCTAGTATACTCCCTCCTTCCTTTTCTCCTCCCCTAAAGAGAATGCCACCTGCCAGAGAGCTAAGGTAACCAATCTGTCCCTCCCATCTATCTTTCATCTATCCAATGAAACTAGGAATATTACCCCCCAAAACATCCCTTCATTTTATTTCTTTCCTAGAGTACTCCAACAACACGAAAAATAAAAATGTGAAGGGGACTCTTCATGGAATTTTTAGTTTATTTAAATGCAACCAGATTTTTTTTTCTCCTAAATTTGATTATCTTTAGAAAAATTAACTTTGCTTATATTAAATACACCAGCAAGCTTGCAGCATAATTTCAGGAATTCTCCCTGTATGCTCCCTGCATGCTGCCATCTTTCACATCTGGTATACTGCATTATGGGAAATCAGACCAGTATATACAGGCAGTGTTTTCTTTTTCATTTCAAGCTGAAAAACAAACTATGAACTATTCAGAAAAAATATGGAGATTTGTAAGCGTTTCTTTTTACATTCTGTACCTGGAATGTATTGTATTGTCTAGTATTGTCATAAGTTACCCCATCATATAAATGTTCTGCTTTAACTGTAAATGGTCTCCTCATGGTTACTTTTTTCAGTTTGAAACCAAATAACCCTAGGAGTGTAAAAAGTTGTTGCTGTTTGAAACACTGGCAGTTTGAAGCCATGCCCCTGTGGCAGCATACAGGAGTGTGCATGTGGGTGTGTATACATACACACACATTATATATATATATATATATATATATATATATATATATATATATATTTATTTATATTTATTTTTTTTTTATATTTTTTTTTTTTTTTATTACACACAGAATGAGGAGGTTCAAGATTCTTGCAAACGCTAATTTGTTGGCTTGTTAACCGTAAGAGAAATGCTTTTAAAATGAAAGTGCATGCATAACTACACTTGATTTGTTTAAGCATTGTAACTTGAATAGTTATAATTTCAAGCTATTCACTTTACAGGTTTATCACACTGCAGAGTTTAGAGGCCACCCCATTTGCATGATTAGGGTTGGGGGCAGCTAATGTGGACTTCCTGCCGTTTGCTCTGGAGTCTGACTGGAGTAAATGTGAGGCCTACTCTACATCAGTAGGACACAGGAGCACCCAGCAGGACGTCTGCTACAGTTGTTCCACCCACAGTAACAAGCAAAAACCTGTCAAATGAAAACTGCTTCTAATTATAATTACAAGCATTACAATGTTTAAATATTATAAATGAAGTATAGATATGCATGAATTCTGATTTTAACAGAATTTATTTTTACAGTGCAGTGGTCCTTAAAGTAAGCTGCTTATGCTACTATGGCAACAGACCTGTCCGTTTGCCCATGCCCCTCCTTTTGTGAATGATCCCTACAAGCAAGTCATTATGCGCCAACACCTGTGTCTCCAATTTATTATTTAAATTTTGAATTACAATTTTAATTAGGGATTATTTTTAATGTTTGCTTAACTTCAAATAATATATGGTTGTACTGCTAAACTGCTTTATAATTAATGTATTTTTCATTAACAGGTGCAGATGTTTATAAATGTATATACCTAGTTCACCCCTTGGATATTATATATCACTAGCAACTTGCCCTTTAAAAATAACGGCAATAAAATTTGAAGCCTTTCAATGCGGTTTTCCACAAAATGCGAGGATATGTCCCCTCTGAGCACCTTCGGCACTCGTCGCGAGCATCTAGCTAAGCGCCTTTGGCGTTCACCGTGTGGCTCTCTTCCCCCGTCTACTTTACAGGCCCTGCAATAAGCGCCTTTGGCTCACATCGCGAACCCTGCAATGAGCGGCTTTGACAAGCCTCACCATTCCTGCTTTGCAATGATCCCCTTCTGCTCTCATTGCGACCCCCCGATGATCGCCTTTGGCGCTCATCGCGTGTCTTGCAATGAGTGCCTTTGGCACTCCTTGTGAGCCTCTCCCCCTGTACTTTATATGCCTGTGTAGTTTAGGGTGCTACTGCCTTGGGTTAAATGTTAATGCCTTTGGTTCAGTGTCACTGGCTTGAGTTAAATGTTACTGCCTAGTATTAAGTCTTACTGGTTTGCTTTAAGTCTTAGTACTTCGGCCTCGTATTTACGTCCGTCGGCCTCGTATTATGTCGGGTTTACAGTTTTTCGGCAGCCATTTTTTTTCTTGCTTCAGAGATTTTCAAATTGTGAAAAAAGGCAAAATGTGCCTCAAATTAACTTGCAATCTCTCTCACAGGCTCACTGGCTCTCCCCCTGTGCTGTGTGTGAGAGTGTAAGTGAATTTGAGGCATATTTGTGTGTTTTTGTATGTTTTTCCAGTTTGGTGGTTCGGCCGTTAAAGTCGTATTTTTGCAAGCCCCGCAGTTCATCAACGTGCTTGGGGTCCTAAGTCATACGGGCCGTAAAAGTCCTGCGTGTCTCGGGATGACCTCCAACTAAGTCCCGCGTGTCCATCCCTGCAATGAGCGGCTTAGGCGCTCATTGCAGGCTAAGCCCCACGTGCCGCAACTGCTCGCATTGCATTGCTTCGCGAGGCTCACAGTGCAATGAGCGCCTTCGGCACTCATTGCAGCCACGGAGTACAACAACTATATTAGTGATTCCAGTGGCAGAGCTACCGCTGATGCAGAAGATGGAAAGCACTGGGACCACAACAGGAGAACTCAGTTTGTTGGGAGAGATGAGCAGATGATTATTTTCATAGACAGCTTATCTGATCTAGGGGTAATCTGACCACTTACATATGTGTGGGGCTTTTTATTGATGCCCTACAGACAGCTTCATTGTATAGAGATGTTCTAAGGGGTGCCCCCAATTATTTTGCACTGGAGCTCTCCATACACTAGCTTCTTCACGGTCTCTAAACAACCCTGTACATGCAGCTATAAAGAAAAGGACATCATCTTTCAGTTCAGAAATCGAGAATCTTGAAATTGTGTTCCTTGCCAATGACAAAAAAAACAGCTTTTGTTAACATCAGCCAGTGTCTTTTGCGATCTCCTACTGTTTAATCACACGCTTAAATAATCAAATTACAGCAGATGTGGCAATAGCCTTTTGCTTTTTTCTTATAAATATCCATACTAGCACATTATTTATACATAGTAGAACGGATCTGGTTTACTACTATTCCTCAAAAAGCAGGGGGGATGCGGAGGGAGCCTGTCTAGAAAGCTGGCCCTGATATAAAGACATGGAATAAGCAATGCTAAATAATGCTGCACAAAGTTGCAGACAGTTCGGCTACAGGCCAGAAAATGAATCCAATTTTTCATTCTGTCATAAATATTTCAGTGCAAATGTTCCCTGATTTGCAGCAACTGTGGTTAAGCAAAGGGCCTCCATGTGAATATTAAAACAAAAAAATACAAAAAAAAAAGAAGGGAAAAAATGTGACAAAACAGAAAAGGTTAGCAGCTAATTAATTTCTTATTGTTTGTGGAAAAAATATTCTTAGAAATATTAAACAGCGGTACAGCATGATCCAGCGCAAAGGAAAAAAAAACATTTATCCTGCTCTTCCTCTGACAGTTTCTCATAAAATATCTGCAGTCCATCTATCTTTTAGTACTTCAGGCTCCTCTGGAGAGCAGAAAATAGTAGTTTAAAGCTCACTTCAGTGCCAGTCTGCAGGAGATTGCTTTCCACAGGACTCCTGCTGATGGAGGCCTAGGGGAAGAGGCCCAGGAGTTATTCAATCAGCTCAAGACTCTGGGGCGGCTGGGGGTCCTTTGAGGGCTGATTATAAAGCTGCCCTCCTGTTGCCTGCCTCAGAACAGAACAAAATGAGCAGCCTCTTGCTGAGCAGATTCTGCAAGAAGGAATTTCACCTGTCATAGAGTTTGTCAGAATTTCAGGATTTATCTTTGTGCAAAATTAATAAAACACCAGCCCCGGATCTCAGCCTGACTACTCAGCTGTGTCATCTCAGAATGATCTTTCACCTAAGAAGACCGAGGGAACGAAGATAAAGTCATTCTTGCCCTACTTAAAACTTAGAACTTTTGGTAGATTGCCGATACTGTATCACAAAAATTGTGCTTGAAAGTAGAACGGAGAACAAAAGTGTGCTTGTGATGCTCTCTGAAATGAACTAATGCGCTAAGATTTTACCCTCCCTCTCATTCCTTTATATAGTTGTTCCCTAAAGATATGACATCTGTTAAAATCATAGTCTGAGTTTTTAGGCCTGGGTTTAATTTATTTTCAGGAGAGTACAAACAGGCAATGTCAGACTAGGTTACATATTGTGAAAAACCTCATGCACATCTTATTTTAACAAGCCAACATCAGCACTGTTCTTCATAGGTTTATAGTTGAAACTTGCACTACCTGTCCAAAAAAATCCCAGAGTAAATCGGCTCTCCATATTTAAAATTATTTTTGGACAGATGTGAACCTGTCAATGTTGGCTTGCTCTGTTTCTTAACATCTTGAGGTCATAATTTCATCACACATCTTAGCTACTTACATTTAACAGAATGGCAGAGTTCCTCATATAAGTTAGTAATGGCCTGAATACATAAACTCAAACAAGGGCCTATGTACCAATGTGATCAAAAGGAACACACTTGACAAATAGGGCCACTTTCTCACTGGTTAAGTGAAAACTCTCTAGTTCGTGTTATTCTGTGAAGTTTAGTAAAGTATGAAGGGATCTCCCTAAATTTCTGAAATACAGAAAAAATAAAAGATGGAACACTCCCAACATTGATCAGAATGCTCCTGTATTAGTGTGGTCTATTATTGGTGTACATTGAGTGCTTTGAGCAAATCCTCCACCATTTCACCTCCTGGGTTCTCACTCGCCATGTAGAAGTGGAGAGGAACATGATACATTACAGAGCACTGCTCCTCCACTATTTTAATTGTTCTCTTTGTAGCAAAATATGTTTTATGTGGATAGGATAAGAAATGTTATGTTCAATACTGGTTGTAATGGATGTAATTTTTAGTTAAAAAAATGACAGCTGCCACATCACTACCTACCTCACATTTACCTGTGGCTAAATCACAGTGGCAACATAGGCATGTGAAATGGCAAGAATAGGGAAATAATACAAGAAAATTAATTGAATGCACTATAAATATAGGAGGTTAATGAAATAAAGAAACTAGATATTAAGTTGAGGGCAATAACTTAAATGACAAATATAACAAAAAGGGATAAAGTAGTACTTAGATCTCAATAATGAATATACTTATATGGGCAATACACCAAGGGAGAATTGACTTAATGGCTTAATTAAGAGAGAGACTGAGGGCTGGGTAGATGATGGTAGAAAGGCTGGGGAGTTCTAAACTAGTAGGTGGGGGTGGCTAGATAACAATTGGGTAGACAGTGTAAAGGGAAAGGATGAATTAAGTATTCTTGTTAATATAGTCAATAGGGAGGTGAAGGGAAGTAATTCAAATAATATAGCAAGTACTTCAGACATAGCAACCTAAAGTGTATGCTTGGTAATGCAAGAAGCTTGGCAGAAAAAAAAACAGAACAGTAAATGAAAAATATGATATAATTGACATTACAGAAACACAATGGGACAATTCTTTAATGGACAGCAAATTTGGAGCAATAGGGGTAATGGCAGAAGAAGAGTATGAGTGTTTCTTTATTTTAAACTTGATTTAAAGTCTATAATCAAAAAAGATAATAATAGTGATAGTGTTATGAGCAGAAAAATAGTGAAGATACAAATAATGTTTGGAAAATTCACCGTAAATATAAGTGAAAGTAAGGAGAAGTAATTCGCAAGATTGCAGTTCTGTTAAGGGGAGCAGGTTTTTGAATACACTTGGAGATCATTATCTGACCCACACTGTACTAGAACCAACTAGAAATGAGGATCAAGGTTCTAGTAATAACAAACAAACTAGATATAATCTCAAATGTTGCAGTAAAGGAAAGGATAGGGAACAGAAATCATAACAGGCTCATTTAAAGTTAATTTTTCTAAATAAACATTATGGATAAGGATCCAACAAAGACTCCTCATTTTAAAAAAGCAAATTATAACAGTCTTGCTCAACAAAGAAAATAAATGGGAAACATGTATAGCTTTACCAAATAATAATCCATATCAGCACATACCATGTGAATTTAAAAAAAAAAAAAAAGTAAATTACACCCCACATAGCTTACTGATGACTTAAAGATGAAGGTAAGGTGCAACAAGCAAGTTCACTAGTTATACAAGGAGGAGAGTACACAGGTAGCTTTATGTGTGCACACTATTAAGTTACCTTAATTAAAATAGAACATTTAAAGTTACCTGCAAAAAAGAGACTGACTAGCCCTAAATATATTAATGGTAAAATGAATATAAAAGAAAATATTGGAACCTTAAGAAGTGGCTAATTAAGAACAATTAATAGTGACAAAGAAAAGGAAGATGAGCCAATTAAAATTATCTTCTTCCTAGTAAGGGAGGTAGCAGTAGTAGGAACTGCTACCATTGCAACAAAATGTGACAGCACAATCTTCACCAAGTAATTTGTTAACCTAGAAAGAAATCCAAGAGAAGCTGGAAAAAATAAATGTTAATGGGTCACTCATGGTTAGGTTTTTTTCGATATGGTCTTTTGTTTAACTAAACATAATAATTGGCAAAATGTTACTAGAAATTACTCCCATTGTGCAGACACAAACCTCTAGTATAGTCAAAGTCTCCTCTCACTGTAGGAAGTGTGTCATGCCTAGGGCCTGACTGGATTGTTTTACACTATGGCCTGGACCTGACTGGCCAGAGTTACCCTGTTTTTATTATTATGCTTAAGTATTTCTTAGTGCTTATGATTAAAATATGATTACACTGTTATACTGTATGTATCTTGGTTTATGTTCTGTATAACATATGTATTAGGTTTCATGTTATAGGAATTGTTGTAAAAAACATATTAGATATTAGGCAGGCTATTGCATCGGCCAAACGCCCAAGATTGTAGTTTCATAGATAATCCCTGTACATACACTTCAAGATAACAGCAAATGGTTATTGTTAATATAATCACCAGGATGAGATTAAAGGCCTGAGCTCACCAGATGTACAGGGTTTCCCAGTAAGCAGGGGGCAGCCTATTATTTAGGGATGGGGCTTACTATGATTGGCCAGCCTATGTGCCAGAACATTGTATAAAATGTGACAATTATTAAAGGTATGGCAGTTGTGTCTGGACTTACATAAAACAAGGTGTAAGTGTCATTCTGTGCATTAATCCTAATTCTAAGGGATTGTATGATGTTCCTGATATCCTGGTGTTCCGGATATCCTTGAAGCAAGCTCCTGGGCATGATACTGGTGTTTGGTCCATCTTCTGCTATCAGAGGTGTAAAAAGACCGCACGATTCTGCTGGGTAGGTTTGAACCAGGTTCTTAACAGGTTCAATTAAAGTAGCAGATCGTGACAAAGTGATCTGCTAAAAGCAATATGGTAGATTCTACAGCAGCAAAAATGCACATAAAAAGGTTTTAAATTAGAGGCTTTGCTTTTACTCATTTGTTTTTTTACATTCTTAAATATATAACATATTATCGAGTATAATTCTGGAAAACAGTAAAGTTTTAAAAATATGATCACAGCGGTCATTTAATAAAGCCCCAGATCTGATGGAATACATTCAATGGTATGGAGGGACCTGGGTTATTCGGTAGACAAATCATAATATCTAATTTTTCAAGATTGACAGGCTCAGTATCAGATGATTGGAGTAAAGCAGATGTTATACCTTTATTTAAGAGAGCTACTGCAAATCCACAGATCTATTGACCTGTAAAACCACCTTTTTAGTGGGGGAACTCTTAGCAGGGTTGCTAAGGGATTGTGTAAAGGAATATCCATATGAGAACAATACCATGTAGGAATTAACACAGATTTATGACAAACAGGTCATGGTTTAAAAACACAAAACGTATAATTAGTTTCTATGAGGTGATAAGTAGCAATTTGTACCAAGGCAACTCCATTGATGTATTTTATTTGGGTTTTGCAAAGGCTTTTGATAACGTGCACATCAAGATGAGACTTAACACAAATAAATAAAAAGACTTGCATTTGAATATGTAAAACAAGCATACAATTTACAATGTACATGGAATAAATCTAAGGGTAAAAGGCATTTAGAAATGCTTGTGGACAACCGCCTAACATCACTGAAAGCCTGGCAGTTTCAGCAAAGGCAAGTGTAATATTTGCACGCATTAAGATGGTTATAATCTGACAATTATTAAATCCTTGGTGTGCTCTCATTTGAAATATGGAGTACAATTTTGGGTACCAAAATAAAAAAATAAATTTTTAGAGATGGAAAGATACCCAGAAGGGCAAAATATAAAGGGGAATGAAAGTTTAGCTATAAAAAAAGATCAACCACAATTAAACTTATTTTGTCTAGAATAGAAAATATGTTTTCATTATATAAAATCATTCAGGGTCAATGGTGATTTATTCTTTTTTTGCCAAAAATTATGCAATTGACAAGATAGCATCTCTTGAGGTTAGAAACTTAAATATTTCACCCAAAAGAGATTCTTCAGAGCAATGGCAGTTTATGGAACACACTGCCAAAGGAGGTTCTAACAGCATAAGCTATAGATAAAGGCACCCCTTTTTAAAGTTATTTTGAATTAAAAGGGCATACAGGGCTATGTGGGATAAGTAGTAGTATAAGAGAGGGTATTGATTCAGGCAGTAAAGTGCTTTCTAGTACCTGGGATCAGGAAAGAAATGATCGCGTTTCAAGGGTGAACTTGATGGGCTCCAATTATTTTTCCAACCTTAATTACTATATTATTATGTCACTATTAAAAGGATGAATTTATGAAATTAATAAATAAATAAACTTAAGGTGATTTGAGTGGGGAATGAAATAAGCAGATAAGCCAATGCAGGGTAATGGAATTGGGGGTTAATGCCATAAAGAGGAATTTACCGGAGATGGATGGGATTACTAGAGAAGAATGGAACAGAAATTAAATAAAACGGAATACATGGGTGGGAGCGATGAAACTGGAGTGGAAATTACATGAGAGGCATAATGTAGGAATGATGGAAATGGAAGAATAGAATTAGATGTAAAACCATGCGAGAGGGAAAGAGAGGGTAGAGTGCATTGGTGTACATCAAACCGATGCATTTCTTTCTTAAGAGCAGAACTATAATAAATATGAACTTTATAAAAAAATCAGATAATTAAAATAATTGGTTGTGCCTTAGCAGTTTAAATATATACAAAACACGGTTACGCAAAAGGTTAAGGAACTGCACTATTGTATTTGCGGAACATGATCTCAACTAAGTTTAAAACTTCCAGTTATATGTTTTAATTAGTCGAAATAGCCGGTTCGTCTTGCATTATGATATAGGGTTTATGTTTTTGGAAATTAACAATTTGCCTCAGATGGCATATGCTTCCAAAACTTTAAAAGTTATACATATAGCCCATATTATTAAACCATCTGGTATAATAAAATGTGCAAGGTAGTACAAGATTGAGAAACGGAGATAAACTAAACCTGGAAATTAGTCTAATATTCAAGACGTAATCACTAGATTGTCTGCATTTTATGGTCTTACACAATCTTATCTATTTAAACAAAAAATGTACAAATAGCCCAATTCCCAGCTCTATTTCTGCATCATAGGTTTTAATATTTAACACATCAAAAATACATCATGATAATTTAATGACGCATAAAACATAGAAATATACATAAGAGTTAAAATTAATGTAAATGAGAATCTGTTTGTAATAATAAAAATAGAGTTCACCTTTAAGGCTCAACAGGACAGGAGATTTCTCATAAAAGAAAAGCACCCAGTGGTGTCAGTGAATACAAAGAGAAATCAGGGATAAGGGTGCCCTCAGCAGGTTTCTTCATAGATACATTAAGTTTGCAGATAGATAAGGGTTACCCATAGAATATTCATTAATTATTAATTAAGCACAGGGGCTGGATCGGAGTGCAGTTTCATAAATCTATTTCTGTGTATTTCTCTCCGCTTTGCAATTGAAAAAACATCTGTGGTTTTTAAAACTTGATAGTGAACATTTGGTACAGTACACTGTCTTTTCCACCAATACACAACTCCAGTAAACCAACATTTTAGCCTTTTACCCAACTCTGTAGAAAAAGTGAAGGTCGATACTGTAACCCCAGATAGGTACACACAGCATAAGGGCCAATTCACCTTCTTACATAACATTGGAGCATGTCTCAAACTAATTGCACAGTCTTTGTATTTGAATATTAAAAATTTCCCAGTTCAGTCCTACCAAGCTTGGAAACCAAATGTTTTTATCATTGTGAAGTTCAGGTCTCCCACAATCCACCATCAATTTAATGTCAAGGCTTGTTGTTTTTTGGGAAGTTTAAATTCAGTTTTTTTTTTTTTTTTTTTTTTTTTAAGATTAGTTTGCCCAAACTAAGCTTCCCTACAAGATGCAACATTCCCCTCTCTCTCTTTGCCTTTCTTGCGCCAAGACTCTGGAGCCCTACTAGGTGTAGCTTCACTCCAGAAAGGGATGTTACATGCAGTGACTTGCTGCAAATACTACAATAAAAGAAAGCACTTTGGATCCCTTGTAAATTTAGGCTCAGGACTTCAGCTGCCGGATTTAGCCAACTCAATCAACAGCAAACAATCAATATTTTTTCTATATGCACTGCAGTAGCCCATTTCGTTCAGATGTCCAGCTTATCAAACAATGATGCATCAGGATATTACTGAAATTAATGTTATGTTGTGGTCTTACTAAATAAAAAATGATCTGCAGGCTGCCAAGCCAGTACTCGTTAACGGTTAGTTTGGGTCATAATAGAATCACAAACAGGATGAAAACAAAATAAACCTTTATGTTGCTCATGCAAGCAGTGAAAGAGCCTGGTTCTACTTCCTTAGGACAACAAGGGATTAGCATCTTTAGGGATCCTGTGATGGGGATAAGCTCCTGCATTGTAGTTGCAAGATAAACAGGATTCTGCAATTTTTAAGCATTTAGGTACTAACATAGTTAGCATGTTCCAGAAATAAACAGATATATTATGCATAGTAGCTGCCTCTTTCAGAAAATATCTAAAGCCAAAAAAAAGTAAAATCTATAAAAACTTAAAAAAAATGTTTTATGCTTTAAAATTAACTTGATTATCTGAGAAATGGTTGGTAATTTATGTGCTCTCTACCTTACCACTACAATAGAGACTCTCTATTCTTTAAGAAAGTAGTGATTCCATGCCAACAGAAATAATAAACCGTAATTGTCTGCAACATATGGATGTATTTTTGCATTGGCAAAAAAAGGCCCAGGCCTAGGAAGACAAATGGTAGCACATGATTCTGATTGTGCCTTAACAGTAATCCTACTATAGTACAATAGCTGGAGGAAACAAAAAGGCTCCCTAGACCCATTTGGATATAAACAAAGTGATCTCTGGCTGACACAATGCTACAATGTTGCAAATGTGAGCATCAACATGGTGAGATAATAACATTACTCTGTTTATCAGTAAATATTTTAAACATTAAATAAACCATCAAGAAAAATGAAGAGGTTAGACATTATGAATTAGTATACATTTGTTTTGAAAGTCCGCAGTCCTCTTATTTATTCTAATGAATAATTGCAGTTTAGCCAAATGATCAATTATACTTTTGATTAGATACTGAAAAAATATATTTAATTCATTATGTTGGACATCTTTAGCCTGACTTTGACAGAGGAGGGCCACCACTTTCTTTTTCAAATGTTACCTCTTCAACTCACAGCTGATGTGATAGTGATCAATCCGCTTAATAGCATCCTTAAATGCATCTGAAAGTGGGCTGTCATGGCTGAATTGTATTTGACACAATATAATATATCTATGCAAAGTATAGGATTTTGTAGAAACAAACTCTACTTTTAGTGTGTATATTTTACAAACCAGAAAATCACTTATATAAACGGCGTCCTATAAAAACGGTGTTGACGTGTCACTTTAGGAAATCCACATTCTGTAGTTGGTCTATTTACTTTTCAAAATATATTATTAATGTAATAGAGAAACTAAGGGGAACATAATGTCACACACTAATCCATACAGGTTACTTGCCTAAAGCTTGTAAAACATGTACAGCAAAAAAAGAAACGGAAGAAATGACTATTTATTACAGAATGTTGGCACAATGGCTGAACAAAATCTCAACACAAAACACAATTCTGATTACATATAAAGCTATCATTTTTACTTGTTTCAGAGCGTTCTCGCAAAGTTATAAGACACTGATAACATGAAATTACTAGACTACCATAATAAACTCACAGTAGAAAATTGTAAAATGCTCAGAACATTCTCTGATAGAGTTAGGAACAAATGGAATACAAGAACAATGGAGTAAACAGGAGCTGCGAGGAGGTCATTTATTAAGCTGCCAAACTGTAAAATATCACTGAAAGCAGTGAATACTTCTATGTAGTTACCCTGATTGGCGGTATAATAATTTAAGGAATAAAACCTAGTAAATGTTCCATACACTTGAAACCTCTCTAGCAAGCAATCTAAAGGAACATTTTCCTTTTGGCTTAGAAAGGAAGTGGTGAGAATTCTTAGGCACAAAGATGGACAAATTGCTGGATGGCTGACTCGTAACATTATATTTCCAACATTACTTTTTTCATACAAATGTCTATGGAATGTACACATTTCCACAGCTGTTTTTTTTCTCATCACGAGAGAGGCAGAAATATTTTTTGGAGTAGTTTTGTTCACAGTACAGCAAGGAAATAAAGAAAGTCTATAAGTATAGAAGCAAGAAGAAAAGAAAAACAGAACAAAGAGTTGAAACCTAAGTAATAAAGGGCAGTGTTTTGGAGAAGCTCTTTATTCCTATGCTATCTTATGGCATGTAAGTAGTGTGTGTTACGGTCTCGAAGAGTTCTTTATAACTTCACACTTTAGTATGTGACTCAGAATCAAATGACATGCAATTTGCTAAAAAAAGCAAATCTTTTTCACCCACTTTTGGGAATAAAGTAGTCATGGAAAACAAATTCAGATAACAGAAATACAGTAAACATGTAGCCCAATTTATTGTACCATATGATAAAATACGCTAAGCTAATAAAGGGCATTCAATTTCTCCACATATTTTTTTTTACGAGCTAGATTTAATAAGATGAAAAGTCTTGGAGAGATCTCTGCAACTTCTTTTGAACCTCTCCCCTCTGGCTTTAATGAATCTGGTCCCTCTGGACAATTAATGGACTGCATATGCATTTAACAGTTCTAAAAAAGCTAAACTAACATGATAAAACAAGTCAAGCCAAAGTACACACCGTGTTTTGGATAATGTCAAATATATCAATGAATTTGCATTCACCAACTTATATATTAGTTTTCATATTTTCTCAATACTAAAAATCGTTGGTATCAACTTTTATAACCGTGCGGAAAATGAAACCTTGTTTCAACACAGATAATAGTTTCCATGCGGACAACAAAATATTTCAGTTGCTTTTAGACACTGCTCTTTTCTTATTTTGCATTTGATTCTTTAGTGAAAATAATTGTATTTCATAACAAAATCCTATTTCACTGACCAACCTGTCCACTGTGCTACTCATTTTTATATTGCTATTTATCTAATAAAATTAGCCTGTACTGTGGCTGACATAATAATGCTCTTCAGAAAAGGTGATTGGACTTATGTAGTATATTATGATAAATGTAGAAACAGATGCAATACACTACTGCCATATCATCATTGTATAATTTTGTCATTAGAGGTGAGGCAATTGGAGTGTTAAACCTAAATCATGATCTATCTGGGGATATCTAAAGAGAAGTTTGTGAACCACTGATATTCAGAGACAAGAATATGTACTTACAGACTAAAATATTTGTCCATATCAGATAGCAAACATTATTTATAGTCATGATTCAAATATATATATATATATATATATATATATATATATATATATATATATATATATATATATATAATTTACTTATATAAATATACACAAATAAATACATATCAAAATAGCCTCTCCTCCCTGGAGAACAAAATTTTTTTGCACCAGGGCCCTCCATCCTACTCTACAGAAATTATGTTTTGGTGAATATATATTTTGTAACACACTTCAGTTACAATGACAGAAGTGACTTGTTCCTTAAGCATTTCAGTGTTGTCACAGGAAATAGTTTTATTTAAATGAATACAATACCTGCAGCTCTGTTTGGAAAAAGAACTTCTGTGGACACTGTGTGCAATCATAGATCTTGTCCTCCTGTCCATGGGCTGAGAAAATGTGCTGCTGCAGCTTGTTTGCTTGGACAAAAACTAGAAAGAGAAAGAACGATCATAAACAAGATGGAGGATTTCTTTCTATTTTTATTAGACAAACATTTGATTTAGTCATAGGCTTTTCAGAAGCTAAACTATTTTTCAAGTCAAAGGCAATACACTTACTTTGACTTTAAAAATAGTTACATTTCTTAAGACCTCTAAATAACCTTTGTCCAGTAATATGGGTATCATCGTATACTGGAATACTCCTATTATTCATAATGATAATTTACTGTTGCTTGCCAAATATAACTTGCCGTTTAGATATGTAAATTTAGGAGGACGATAGGTCACTATGGCTTATTTCTTGTTGCCTACCGTTTCCTTTAAAAAAGCTTGCCATACACATACATGGCTGACAAAGGGATATTTGATCCAAAACACTGGCAGCTTTTTTATCAAGTGATAATAAAGATGATTCACAAAACATTTAATTAGCAGTGCAATATCTATTTGCTTTTGTATATGCACACACATAAAATACATACTTAACACTGTAAACACTGTAAAAATCACAATGATAAAAATACATAGTTGGGCCGAAACTGTGAACATGGTGATAAAAGTGTAATTCCCTAGTTGTGTAGGTGTTGTTGCGTCACACCAATACACTATTTGCTGAACAACACCGTAAATAACATCGTTAATTTTTCAAGACCACTTGATCAGATTTTCTTTTCAAAACAGAAACATGACATGCAAAAATATTACGAAACCTGATCTTGCAAATACTTCAGGGCATAGATTGGAAATATGAAATTGGTAAATTCTCTTTGGATAGTTTCATATCCACTAAGTCTACATGGAGAATGCAGGAGTTTCAATAATACAAACATGTTCAATTTTAATGACTACAAAACAAGGCCCTAAGAATGTGTAACAGTTTACCTGGGAGACACACTATTAATAATTAAATTGTATATGCCAGAGGCAGTATTTGGGTTGGCAGCAATGGTTTCTGATGGTTGCTGGACGCATGGTGACCTAAAAAAAAGTTAGGATGTACAATATATGTGTATAGGCAGAAGGAAATTGATTAGGGATGCTGGCATTAAACTAACTCCAGATTTATCATTACAATTATTCTAATTTCAAGCCAACCGAAAATACTTAGATTAGTGCTGTGGTAACTCATACATTTTAATCACATTTCTCGTTATGTTAGGACCAATGATTTTGAAAGAAAATAAACATTATTACACTATTTATGTTGTGGGTTCTATTTACAATATTCAAATGTATTAAAGGATGGGTATTGTTTTTAAAGGATTACTGAAGCTTCGTGTTTCTTCCATGCCTTTGTAAATAGCTTGTCTTTAGAAAATGAAAATATTTAAGAAAAGTTAAAATTAAAAAATGATTATACTGTATGAAGCCATTGTTTTTGACAATATGGCATTATAATAATGTAGAATAGGATCAGCTGGTAATGTATTTGCATCTAGTGTTCCCTCTCATGTGAAACTAGGTAAGCAAAGAAGGATTTCACGTTGCCAAGTAAAAATAATTGCATATAAAACCGGTAATAAACTAGAGGTTGTATAATTTATAATAATTAGTGCGACTTATATTAAGAGTTCTGCAAAAGGATACTATAAAACCTGGAGCTTCATTCAAGTTATATTCAGAATCTAAGTTTTCATATTATTATTTGTCCTTTAGCTGCAAACTATAATACCAACTGCACATTTTTTTTTTATTGTTCTCATGATGATGTTTTACATTGAAAACTTATGATATTGATAACCGCTCTTTATAATAAACATTTGATAAGCAGCAGATAATGTACATGTAAAAATACAAAACCTTCTAAGTCAGAATCCATGAACTAAATGCTACAGAAAACACAACAAATCACTAGAAAACGTGCTCTTAAATATAAACATTTACTGTAAACACATTTAAAAAATGGTGAATTGAGAGATATGTCAGCTGTTAGAGTCTAACTGTACAATGTATATATAATGTTAATGTTTCTATTGCACTATAAGCCATTGAACAATAAATTTGATAGATTAAAATACTGCAGTTGGATCGTGCTGCAATTGCAAAATAAGCCCCACAGTAGCTTATTAGAGCATTAAGAGCCTTGTCAATAAAAAAAAAATCTATATTTCCAAAGGATTTCTGGCTTTCTGCAGCGATAAGGAATGGACACATTGGATTGAGAGGCGTTAATTCTACAGAGTAGGAAGGCTCGGATTTTGGTGGATATTACTCAGAAATAATAGCTATATGGTTTATTTTAAAGCAAAAACTCAATTTTTTATTAGTTATTACACATACAAAGGATATAAAAAGCAGTATGTTTTCTTTGCCAAAAAGGAGAGAAATTATTTCCTGAATATCTCAGCCTCATTTCGCAGCTAAGCTGTTAAACTGAAGTTTATTTTCTATTATTTCTATAGGTTTTGTTATTTCTATAGCACTACAATATATCTTCCTGCATTGGGGTTTTCTCCACTAGGTGTCAGTATTTGAGCACATCTTCCTATTAGTATCTCCAAGTACTAATAGCCATAATGAAGGCTGACACTGAAGACTTCATAGAAAAATATATATTTTTAGCAGATTCAAGTTAAAACTTGAGAAAATAACCTACACTGTGCAATGCACGCTGTCTGATTGGAAGAAAGCAATGGTTTTAATTACTGGAAATATAATCCAACTGTTATATTACTAAATACTTGGTTATTTTCAGACCTTTTAAACACTGTGTGTATTGAGATTCTGCTTGCATTTTTTTTTTTACAGCGAAACATGTAAGTGAATGAGAATCTATGGATGGAAAATAATTATGCTGTAATAATTTGTATTTAAGAAATTATAGTTTTAATATAAAATAAACATATTAGGACATTTAAATTATTTTATTTTTAATGGTTTGATATTTAATACATTAATGAACATTTATAAGCAGGTGAAAGAGAGCAAATTACCTGTAAAGCAGACTGGGCACTTAAATGTGCCACCCATCCCTTCAAAGCTGTGCTCAATTAGGTGGCACTGGAGTTTGGCAGGGGAGTCGAATGACTGGCTGCAGAGTTTACACTCATGGTTCAAGCCTTCATCTGGTGAAGAAGAAAAGAGAAAACGGTAGATTATTGACACTGCCTTTTTAGATTAAAGCATGTTTCATTAACACAGGACTTCACAAATCCCAAGAGTCTGTAAACAAAGGCTTCAAATGATGTCCTTTCTCAAATATGTTCCAAATCTATTATGCATTTATATACAATCACTGTTGTCATGCAAATCTGTACTGTGCTTTATGTCATTTGTTCATTCCTGCACTTTCATATAAAAAACAGATCAGCCTCAAGAATCTAGAACAGCATTAACATCCTTATTTGCATCCTAAGTAACTATGATGGAACTTAAATGAAGGCTGATTATGTAAGTTTGTCATTGAAACCATCTATCTAACCTGTACATCTACGTTCATTTTAGCGTAATTGATTATTTCAGTGTATACTAGCCCCCTTCACCATGGCAGGAGGCACTGGTCATACTTTCTGCCAACATAACCAATGCATCTGACAGGTTAAACACTAATGATTATGATTGCTGCCTAGGCCTCACACAAGGATAATTAGTGATGATCACAGACACCTTACTTTACATGTGATAATGACCAGTCTGGAGCGGTCACTGACCACTAACAAACCGACCACCAGCCATTACAGAAGGAAGAGTGAGCATAACTGACCCTACCTGTTTACTTTAGCGTATGGACATTTTCACACATAATTATGCTAAAGCGAATGTTTATCCATATATATATATATATATATATATATATATATATATATATATATATATATATATATATATATATATATATACATACATACATACACACACACACATATATTTTAAAATATATATATATAAAAAAAAAAAGTTTAAAAACCTAAAAATTATCCACAACTATGAAAATTGGCCAGTTATGCTACATATATGTGTGGTATCTTTATCAAAGTATCTTTAGACACACACAATTTGAGAAGAAACTGGCAACCCACTCAAGTATCTTTGCCATGAAAATCATATAGATAAGCACAACCGTCAGATTTGCCTGGCGTGCTGTGTCCATTTGGTCACCAAGAGTCGGCCACGACTGAAGGACTGAATACACACACACATATCTCTGAAATTTAAATATATGGAGCGAAATATAATTTATTCCTATCGAATTATAAAGTAAGTGACAGGTAAAAACGTGTGTCATTCAGTCCAGGCCAGTATAATGTGCCTTACCCTTATACTGTGTGTAAATAAAATATCACTCGATTTAATGTGTAAAACAGATACCTTTTCTGCTCTATTGAAATTAAAATTATTCAAGACTGAATGCAAGGCAACACAGCGCACATTTCAGAAACAGAAGATAAAAATAATAATAATAGTTTAGAAGTTTTATTATAAAGAAAAACAAAAAAAATATGTGTCGAATTTTTTTTTAATCAGATTCATGTGCTTTAAGATAACAATTCATAATAATATTAACGGTTGGCGATAGCTTGAAGTAGTTAATCTAACTGTAAGTACTTGGCAGAAACAGTTTAATAGCCCTTCTACCAATATGTTCTTTTAACTACCGTGGCGTACATGACACAAATGCTGTAAATGTAATGGTATCTGCCTCATCAAGCTGTCATTTTCACTAAGCTGCATTGCTTTGCTTTCTTAATTTGTAAGTAAAGATAAAATAAATTGTAGGCAGTTGCATTTAGCGATTGATGCTCACTATACACAAATCAGATCTTCCAGGTTAGGTCTATAATTGGTAAAAACATGAACAAGCAGTCATATTCAACTGTATATTTGTATAAACTGTATAACACTTCCAACCTTTTGAAATCACTATTCCTTCAGTGTTTAAAAAGAGTGAACATGCTGTTATATTGAATATCGTAGAATAATCTGTAAATGACCATTCAAACCTAAACAAATGATAAAGATACAGGTCACATTCTGGGGATAACCATTTTGATTGTAACAATGCTGAATTTCAAGGCACCACTATAAGTAAACACCCATTGGATGATGGGCAAGTCTTCTAAATCTTCCATATCCATTTGTAGTGAATATATCATATCTAAATGGTATAAATTCTTACATTTTGCCCCTTAACATTCTGCGGGATAATGCAAAAACAAAATAACTCTCAAATGTTAGAAATCGTCCCAAGAATAATACACTTGATATAAATGTGAACGCTATTATTAGAGTTTCTGTTTGTAAAGTAAAACACTGCATAAATTGTCTTGAAATGTATCACATTACATCGTATGCTTAAATGGATCTTTTTGTACGCATACAAGTATGTTAATATTTAATAATAGTTTATCAAATTACATTGAATTTGTTATTAAAAAGGATTTTTTAATTGCATAAATGAAGAAGAGGAACTGACAAGTTGCAGATTTTAAGCTAGGAATAGCAATTTATTTTATGCATGAGCTGTGCTAGTCATGGTTTGCCTTATGTTTGTGACCGGGCACAGATCAACAAGGACTAGCACAGTCCATACATAGGAACATGAAGGTAATGGGTGGAGCTTGAAACCAACGGCTTGCCAGGTTGTCATTTCTTCTAATTAAAAAACAAACCAACAAAAAACTTAAATAATAAAAAATAAAATGACTATTATACTAGAGAAACAATCATTTGAACATGAACCTATATTTGTAATGGAATTTAAAAAATATATAAAAATAGAAGATATTTCAAGAGGAGGACCATATATAGTTTAACATTACACAGAAGACCGTTAAAGTGTTTGTTCAAAACAATGATGCAATCAAGGTACAATCCCTTCGATCAAGACTAAGGCACAGTACACGGTTAAAATGTACTGCTGTGTTTAGTACAGTAAATGATAAAAGGGCCTGTTAATTGAGCACAACTTGGAGCATACCACTGTAATGTACTCCTGAAAATATGTTGAAATCATTTTTGAATTTTTCACACAGAAAAAAGTCATAAATTAAGTTCTGTTTACGTGAGAATTAGGCAAGTCCCCCGAGCAGACTGAGAGCAAGAGCTGCCATGCACAGAGCAGATCAGAAAGAGGGCTAACCCTTCATCAAATTCATCTGTGCAGGGAAATGACTGGTAGTAACTCACAAATATGCTATTTGGGGGTTAACTGATGGCTGATTACATTCCTGAAAAAGACTAAGACCATCATTCTTTCTCTTCCCGCAGCTTGGAACGGGCTGTTGCCGGCAGAAGCTGTAAATCATGGGGCAGTCTGCAGTGTGTCTGTAAACAAACCTAAGACTGCACATTTTTTACTGTTCTTAGTTTAATAAAAAAAAATATATATATATAAATATATATATATATATATAACATTAAATCACTTTAAACATAGAATTTTGTGCTCTTTCACACAATGACGAGCACCTATAGTGAGGTAAATGTCCCCTTAAAGACAGAAACCTGTAATAATACCGTAAAACCTAGTTATACATGAATACACCTCAGAAGTCTAATCTCAAATTATAGATTCTCTCCAAGACTACTAAAAAGTAGAGTGTTCAGTCTGCTGAAACAAAATAGATGCCATCAGAAAATAGAAACCATTAGACTTATTGTGTTATATTTAAATTCCTCAATTGTTCTCAAATTATTATTATCTTTATTTATATCGCGCCAACATATTCCGAAGCGCTGTACAGGGGTTGAGTAAATGGCAAAAAACAAACTTAACACCTTCTAAAGAATGGAGTGCCCTGTTTTTGAGGATGAAATCAAATGTACATAGACCTTGTTTCCAGGGAATGACACAAGATTGAAAACTTGTAAACTTACAATCTAAGGTGAGTTTGACAACTAAATATTAATAAACACACCTAGTCTTTTTCTTTTAGTTACGGTCTAAATCTTGAGAAGCTATTTCACTTGAAAAGCTATCTAGAATTGTGAAACCACATCATTCTCATTTCCAGTGGAAAATATCATAAACTTAATATTACAACAATAGCTTTCCATTAAAAAAATTTAGGCCACAGAGGTTGTTGTAAAAACTGCTTATACACAGTTTAAATCCACCTTTCCCATTTTTCTTCTTAAGATTAAACAATCTTGGCACATATGACTTTTCTATAATCAAACTTTCATGTTTCTCTCCTTGGCTCTGGAACAATTCTAGTGGACAATATGTATAACTCAATTACCTTCAACTTTCCACTTATACCAGAAAACGTCAGGATTTTCCTTGTGCCACCATAGAAGTTCAAAGTACTACTATGCCTAAGTCTGCTAATATACAAAACAGATTCTGACCCAAATTGGTTGGGTCAGATCCTGTATGTTTTTTTTCCACTATAATCCATAAATTATGCTACAATGCCATTTATTTGTTACTCGACTGCCATTTTTTATTTTAAAGAGCTGCTCGCATTGTGTGAAATTTTAAATAGAATTTACTGTATTGTGAAAGCTTTTGTCGTAATAATTTCAAATGTTAGTTTTTCATAGGTGTAATTCATTAACAGATACATTTCAGTAATAACTAAATTCATAAATTCCCATGTTTAACAAAATAGAGCTGTATAAGGTGAATTCCCTCAGTCATTAGCTTCCTCCACCAAAACCTTGCTAAGCTTATAAGAGCGGTTCTTAGATGTTCAAGCTTAATAGAACAACAATGTTCCATGCTTTTCTGTTGGGGCTGCCTGCCTTGAGCATAAAGATGCTACATATAGCCAGCCAGATTATAAAACAACTTTAAGGAAAAAGTTACTGGTTGGAATAAAGCCTTAAAATCTGTCAAATATTTTATGAAACAGTGCTGCACACATTTTAATATAGACGGGGAAAATACAGATCCCAGGTGTGTCTCGACATCATCTGTGCATTCTGTAGTAATTATCTATACCAGTGTAATATTGTATGTGTGTGCTTTCAAAGTATGCAAACATATACACATCTGTTTTGCTATTTAACTAGTAATTCAGCAAAGACAAACTAGCCATGTAATGGTTGTGATTGTAAGATATAAATCTACCATGGTTCTGCTGCTGTGATTCGAAAACAAGACGCGGTTAATATCAGTTTCATAATTATTGCATCTGTCAAAAGTTATATTGCTGCACGTTCTCTAAACTATTTTACTGTATTCATGCATTGCATTCAGTCAAGATGCATAGCAAAATTAAATATGCAATGCTACATTAGCTGGTAAATCTGTTTATTTCAAAAATTATTTGTCAAATGGATGGGTACTGCATTTGTATTACTCTTAATTTTCTATCATGTTATTGAGGCATTAAATGGAAAACCATTAAAAATATTTAAAGGGGACAAAGAAACAGTTTAAAATACAATGTAAATAAAAAATGTAGTTATTCTAATAAAAAAAGGCTTTATAAAATTTCCTTCAGTTTTCATTATTCTTGTTCATAGATTAATTCTTTGACTTTAGAGAGCCTGCTAATCATGAATGTGACATGGAAAGTTTTTAAAGATCACAATACACAGTTAACAACTAATCTGCATACTGGAGGTCTAAAGAGGTTGAACTTGGTGGACTAAAGTCTTTCTTCAACCTTAATTACTTTGTAACACAGTAAACAGATTCAAACTGTTCTCACAGGCTTGCCCCTGTCAGCCAATAAGCAGTACTATAGGGGTGTGAGTCATATATACAGTATGTTCTAAATTTCCTGGTAGTTTTAAAAGACATTTGAACAAACTTGACTTAATTTTTTCATGCAAAAAATATTTTTGTAATATTTAAAACCACATTCAATGTGTCTATAAAGTAATGGCAGCCAGTACAGTAAGAATCTGGAAACACATCTAGAGATGTATTTAAAATTAATTACTTAATGATAGGCACTTTACAGTTCTCTTCCAATTTACCTTTGTGGACATAATTTGTAAACAGAAATTGGCTGAAATAATGGATATAATTAAATGTATAGAGTTGATTATTTCAATAATAAAAATAAGAGGCAAAGGACTTAAATGCTTTAATTAATCTTAATCTATTTTTTTGTAATGGAATTGCTTTTAAAAAAAATAATTCTAATGAAAGTAGTATGGAAACAATAACATAACATAATGAGTGCCGATGTCGAGTAAAAAAAATAAAGCTGAGATTTATTTCAATATTAAAATGTAAAACAGTATTGCATATGTAACCATTTTGAATATAACATGTTGGTACTACCAGGAGAAATAACTATAAACCACTGGGTACGATTACAGCCTGCAGGATCTGCTGAGGAAAGAAACAAACAAACATTTTCTTCGGAGTCCTCCAGCACAGTTAAACTTATAATGGCTTGTACTACGATAGCTCCAAAAGACTCTACGTTTCCATCAGCACCAGAGGTTGATAACACCCTAAAGCAGTCAAATCGTTAAACAAGAGATCACTTCATCAGGCCCTGATCTAGGCGCCCTAAGTTAATGCTCTTTTCCCTGAAAACACACCATCCTAGTTCAGCTACAATCAAATGTTCAGTGGCTATCTTACATGCAGCTGTTATTTCTGAAGTCACTGGAGACCCCTTTGTATTGTGTGATCAACACTTCAGCCATTACCGAGCACCAATTTGTAACGGATTGTAAGTAGGATTCTTTTTACCAGTCACTCCAGAGACTGTCCAGAAAGGTCCTTTAACCTCAAATGCTGCATATATCCATAGGCTAACGTCCAAAGCAATAAAGCCCCTCCTGGCATAACATAATATGGCAGGGAATTTACCAAAAGCTCTGACCACCACAGTAGTAAACTACATCTCAAGCAGGATTTAAATAGCCCGCAGTTGCTGTCAATTTTACAGCTTGAAAATGTTTGCCATTTAGACCTTCCGTACTGTATGTGTTTTTGCCGGTGTTATTTTGTTGAACATAAAAAACACAATTGAGAAAAGTGTTCTTTTCCTTGCTTTTTTTTTTTATATATTATCACAAAGGAAAAAAAATTGTGAGCAATAAAGTCTACATGGCAGAAATATGCACTGCATGTGTCTTTTTAAAATTGGGGCTTATTAAAAGCATCGTGAATCACATTTCTTTTATATTGTTATGTTCATGAGAATTTGCAATATTCAAAATGTAAATCATTTAAAGCACACATAGAAACAACAACCCAAACAAACTATTGTGTTGATCTTGAAGCTACTTTGTGGTTTATGTATTATAGGTTTAGAATGCAAATACTAAATTATTTGTGTCATGAATGAAGGTGTAGAAAAATGCAATCTCTATTCAACAATTTCCTCAAGTTTGAGTTTTCTTTCTAAAATATAAACTTTTTGCCCCTGAAGTATTTCATGTAGTACAAAAAATATCTGTTGAAAGATCAACCTTTGTTTCTGGTTTACAGTCATTTTAGTCACAGGAAAAGGTCTATGTTTTGTTGGCGAGGTTCAGTTTCATCCTATTAAATGGCTTCTGAGTGAGACCAGACTGATATACTACAAGATATTTCTCCCGGTGAAGGGCACAAGTGAGCCAATAAAGAGACTGCTCTTCGAGTAGATAACCAGACCTATAAAACAAACCTATTAGGTGGTGTTCTCTCTCAGACGAGCACCCCAGACTCTTTTTGCTTTGTCTTTCTCACCTTATGGGCGATAGGGGCAACCAGACTCCTTGGTCACTGTGCCTAAAGAAGTACTGCTACACCTCACTGACGAGGCCCAAGAGAGGCTGAAACGTATGCTTGGGGTTTGCGGTTTCTCCTTTTGAGGGTAGAATTGCCTGGTATTTCAGGGCTGGATCACTCTATTGGGTGAGGTCAGACTAATATAAGACAGGAAATTTCTCCCTGTGATTGGCACAAGTGAGCTAAGAGAGGCTGTTCTAACCAGACCTATAGAACAAACCTACTTAGGTGTTGTTCGTTCTCAGGTGAGCGCCTCTGGCATTTTTTTATATTAATAAATGTGCCAATAGTTTTTGGGAGGTTCTCATATAGAAATGCTTAATTTATCCATATCAATGTGATCTAAGCCTTGCAAGCCAGTCTAGCAAAATATTTTGCTGCTGACGAAACACACAATGGGTGGCCCAAATCTTCTTACAAAGTGTTTGGTGAATAACACCAATAATAATAAGAAATGTGAAGGGCTTCATTTGGCAGTTTAGTTGCAAACTAAAAGTGGACACTTTGAAAACCATTATATTATGCAACCTTTCTCTTAACAGTCTAACCTTACATTTCATTATGGTACTTAAAAGGGAAATTTCATTATGATATCATGCATCAAACTATTTTAGGGTACTACGCTGGTCAAGCAATGTACAGTTTCTATAGGATATACTGGGATGTCAAGGACTTACTACACATTTCACTATGCTTGTAGACGCCACCTGCATGTTGTGCAGGACTAGATCTTTGGTAAAGGGACAGTATAATGAATTGTGAAACCACAGTATTAGAAGCTAAATCAGTTACTTTCTAATGGCAATAGGAGAAGCAGAACAAGGTCTCAGAATGAGATTGTGTTACACTACTTTCTGCTTTCCGATCCAACATATGCTAGTTTGTTATATACTACTAGGTTGATTTGTTTATTTCATTTATATCAGAACGACCAAGAAAGAATTCAAAAGAATATAGGAGATACAAAAAATCCTTCTCAATTTCACTAAAATAAAAAAAGGTAGCTTTTTCTATTAAAGTATCCTCAAGTAAGAAATCACACATGCAGTATTATCTTACTAATAAGAGTGGCAAACCAGTTAATGAAAGAAGCAATACATGATATCATGCCAATGTCTGTGCTTATTGATGACCAGTCTTTATTTGGTGCTCAAATGTGAGGTTTTATTGTTTAAATAAAGTCAGAGGCCATTTCTTCAACAAATTTTACTTTAATATGTATTTTTTAAGGGTTGCATAAGTTGTCCACTTATCTGTTTGATATGCTTTCGACACTGCGGGGGCCACTTCTTGAGTTGCTACCAGGGGAGGCATCCATTTTGTGCTGTTGAACACTAAGGGGGAAGCAAAGTAATTATATATTTACTCGCATTTGCTTGTCAACGAGTTTAAGGTATCAACTAAAGAGGAAACACTGCGTTTAACTGGCATAACATGCTTGTGTATTAACCTTTAAAGTGGCAAAATCCACTTCATAGTTGCAAATTCCTTCATGCAAGTTTTTTAAAGTAAAAAATTAATAAAAAATGTTATGAGTGCCTTATATATACTGTATATATATTTATTTCCCCATTCTCAAGCTTCACCCTAACCCTCCCCAGCACCTGCCCAACTTTCCCCTGCACCTTTCAAAACAACTTCCCCAGGATACCCTGCAACTCCCCCAGTAGGAGTTAAACGATTATTGAACAAGTTAACTCGTCGCAAGTTAACTTGTCTCTACCACTGGAGAATGTGACAAGTTAACTACAAATTAACAGTGGAAGGTTTAAGAATGTGCTCCTCTTCCTCATTTAAGATGCTAACAGAATTTACTGCACAGAGCACCATCATTTCTTAAACATGAATTCTGTGTGTGCGTGCAGGCACACAAAACAGTGGGAGAATGTCTTTTAATGGATCATATTAATATCTGGATTATTTTTACATATACTTTCTTTTTACTCTTTTATGCACATATTACTTTATTGATTTTATGATCCCTTTCCAAGGATCCATCACACTATGTTTAATCAAACACATCAGACCTGGGAAGTCACAGTCACTTCTCTGCAGCTTTTCAGTTTCAACTGTAATGTCCCAGCTTTCATGACAAAGATCATCTTTTTAAATTGATTTAAAAAAAAAACATCACCCTTAAAACTGCTTGCATTTCTCAGTAAGTTTCTTTTTAAAAAATCATTTAATCACAGTAAATCAAAATGAGAGGTTTACTCATCTTTACTACTTAAGTAATAAAAGATGGATTATTACTTGGCCCTTTACTATAGATTTTACCAATTTATTTAATTTTTAGAAAAGGAAAACTAACGCTTATATACGTGACAGAGTTTTCAACGTTTGCTTTTTTTTTTTTTTTTTTAGAAACTGATTTGCAATAGAGTCAGTATTTGAAGAAAATACATAAAAAGTATCTTTTGAAAACTTATATTTGAACTATGCATTGTAGCTTCCAACCTTTTTTTGGTGTTCTGGGGTGAAACAGAAGAGTGCAGATGTGCCAGCAATAACCATTGCAGTGAAGGAGGCAGATAAATAATATTATCTGGACAACAGGCAAAGGCTCCTATTGGGAAAGTCCACTGTGAAGACCCTCTCCCATTCTCAAGAACCAGATATTGTTTGGAAAGGGCAGAACGGATAAAATCCAAAAAAGACAAATCATTTTTTCTTCAAGCACTTATTCTTTTGGGCTAACCATTAATTGAATAAATACATTAAACACTGTTGTATGAGCACTACAGTGGTCCTGTAACAATGCCAGGCTTCATGCATATTTACTATACTACATTATGCAGTGTTAAATAATAAAAAGGGGGTATGAGAGAGGTAGTGGTGCTATTCTTGTAAAAATGTGTATTTTATTTTAACTCCTCAGAGATCACAACATGCACCTCCTTTCCATTTCCTATACATCCCACCATCTGCTGTAAATGTTACAGTATAGTATTTTAGCAGTCTAATGTTTACATCAAGCCTGGTAATAAAAGAGCACTTTTTATGTACACAGCATTCTTACACAGACACAGCTGTAATCCTGGGCTCAATTCAAATTTAACCGAAAGCCAATCTAGTGCATCTTTTAGTGCTATCATTCCTAGAGCAAGGGATGCATTTCACTTCAACAACTGTTCACTTTCTTGCTTGGCTGCACTTACTTCTGTTGCCTGAGAGTGAACTATGCATGCCGTGTTTACCAGCACCACATGTTTGACTAGAGAAATACTCAAAGGCAGATAAATTAAGCATAGCTAAGAAAGCGGTGTCAGAAACCCGTAAAACACCACTATAACAAATAATGGCACTGTGTAATTGCTCAAAAAGACTTCTGATTCCACGAAAACATTAAAGTATTTTAGTTTTCTATCAAAGTCACAGCTTGTAATGCGATACAGAATTGCATATAACTCTCATCATAACCAACAAGAATAAAAATTATGCATAATACATGTCAGTTTATTTTTTATAAAGAAGCTTTTGTCCTCTCAAATGGATTTTGAGCTTTTTGTATGGAAATTAACATTAAAGGAAATGCTTCTTGATTTCACTATTTATATAATATCTATTTACTTTTATTTATTATTTATTTATTAATACTTATTTTATTAAGGTGTGCTTTTCAAAAGCGCTCTTTTTTCTGCCGAAAATCACACAATCTGTACCTGTTGTGGCATGAACTAGAGGGCAGATCTGTGAATTGGCCAATCAGTGACCTCTCTCATGCATGTTGTAGAAAGTTACCACTAATTGGTTACTATGAGACACTACACAACCTGTACTTACAAATACACTGTCTTCAAGAGCTGCAGAGGGGAGAAATCTTATTAGGAAGTAAGATTTTAGGCAGAAAAAAACACAATGCTCTTAAGCACACCATAATAGAATAAAGTACAGAACAGTAAAAATATGTATATGTAAAATATATTAGTTGTGAAATCCAGAAACCTTCCATGTCCCTTTAAGTGTGCCTATATTCATCTGCGTGGTGAAGATTGTGAATTAGTGTGGTGGTATTTTTGTTTTCTGCTTGTGTATCTTTGTGTGTTTGACAGTGTGTGGACAGAGCAGACAATTTTAACTACTTTTTCCTGTCTTGTCATAGTATTCCCTTTTCTGTTACGCTATTATTGTTATGCCAAATATGTCTTCTTAGAGAATGAAAAGCCTCACCATACGTGATGACCACTTTAATGTGAGTAGGGAAGCAGTTTGCCTTAACACACTTTTTTATTAATAGGGATATCAAAGTCAAAATGTTCTATCATGTATAGGAAAGTGCAAGTTTTAAACATTAAAAAGTATTATGCATGAAAATGTGTGATTTGAAGCAGAATACCTTTGATATCTTGTAGCACAGTTTGAGCAGGTGATGCTACACTAAAATATACACTATGCTAAAGAAGTATTCAGAAAAGGGATTTGAGAGCTTCTGGGGTCCTTTCCTGTTATGGTTACAGCACCAGTCCACCTCTGCAGTGCGGTGACCAACCGCTAGATGGTGCTGTCGATATTCCAGTGTCATATCATAGAATCAAGACTTAGGTAAACGGTTAGGGTTAGGGTGAGGGTTAGTTTAAGGAATAGGCTATCATTCTATGCTTAGAACTTCTCTAACATATCAGCAGCTCCATCTAGAGGTTGGTTGCCGCACTGCAGCGGCAGACCTGTTCCGTAACTACAACAGGATAGATCCACTTCTGCTACCATAATAGTCTTTCTGCCCCTCTACTACCCACCACATCACACCAGAAATTTACAGAACAATGCCGCAATCAGTTTGTTTTTTTTATCAACTTCTAACCAACCTAAATGCTTGCAACCTATTTTATGCTGGTTTATTTAAACAGGCTGCAATCAATTGTTACACAAAATGTATATGTTTTAGTAGCTCATAATGATGAGAAATAGTGAAAGTTTATTTTTAAATCACGCATGAAGTTTATGGTATGGAAAACAGATTTACGTCATTTTGAAACCAAAGACATTCTGACCCCAATCACAATCTTCTAACTCCAAAGAAGTTGGAGAAGTTGGTATCAAGTAAGTATCTTTATATAGAGTATGATAAATAGAATAAAGAATACATATAGGAAAAACGGTAAGCAGAAATCACACTAGCATAAACTAAACAAACCTATTCTTTAAGGTAGGCGAGCAGGGAGATCATCTCCAAGTATTGACAGCTGAGTAGTCCATATTCATTCCACACAGCAGTGGTCCAGCTGAATGAGTTATGGACTGTACACAACTATCATTGGGTATTCTTGTTGTGAGCATATATAAAAGGGTCAAGATTAATTTTTTACTGGCAAGTAGCCATTATTTGTTTGACGTGAAAAGTTGAACGGAAAAGCAGCTTATCAGAGCTAGAGAAGGCTGCTCCTGCCAAAGGAACAATAATAAAATAGTACAGTAGGGCCCCTAAACATCATTGCTTTGAAAGACAGGCCATTATGTGTGTTCATCTTAAGTGACATGAAAAGCTGGCAGCCTTTTTACAAGCTTCTGAAGAAAAAGAAAAAAAACAGATGCAGCTGTTGGTCACAAGAATGTTTCTATATAAAACGTGGTCCCCAAGACTGAGAGCAGCCAGAGTCCTTAGGGCTCCTTGAAGTCTGCAGTCAAACAAATAGACTTACAGACTTTCCATGTCTGCTTTTCAATGGAGAACAGCAGGTGGAACACATAAATGTGTTTTCTTTGCTTGGATTGTCTAGTAATCTCAATGCTAGACAACATACTGCTGAAACAGAATCTGCACAAATCAACGAACGCGGGGATATTTGTTGAAACAATGCACTTTTACATCAAAATTGGTCCTAGGGCAACTAAATATCTCAGCTGCCCTCTGCATTCGATTTCAGAATTGATTTAAGGAAGGAAAGAAATACAGATGTGAATAAAGAAGAAATGGCAGAAAGGAGGGAAAAGGAAATAAAAGAAGAGATCACGATTGTAAATGAAGAGAGTGGCATTGAAATAGGACACAAAGAGTTGGAATACAGAGAGGAAAATATGATGAGCCATTAAATAGCGGAGCAGACAGGTAGCGCTTTTTACAGCTTCCCTTTATTTCCTGCTGCCCTAGGCAATTAAAAGGGGCATGGAACTAACATGTCTACTATGAATTGAGAAGTATGATTTAAAAAAAAAAAAAAAGGATTTATTTTTAAAGGAAAAGTAAGTACCAAAAGCTAAACAAGTTTTTCATATTGTGGAAATGCAGCACCGTCAGTACTCCTGGCTCATTATTTTTTGGGACTATTACCAGTAGCAGATAAGTCTAGGTTAGTGACGATCAACTCAGTCTTATGAGTACTAGCAACATTTCTGTATCTTTCTCCAAGAGGACCCTGATTGCTTCTATATTGTCGTTGTTTAGTCGTTCATTCATGTCAGACTCTCCGTGACCATTTGGACCGCAGCACTCCATTTACATTTGTCAAGTACTGCCGCTCTGAGATCCAATCTTGCTCATGTTCATTACTTCAATTACCTAATCTATCCATCTCCGCCTTTGCCATCCTCTTCTTTGTGTAACTTCAATTTCCCATATTTGAATTCTGTCTTCTCATGATATGGCCAAAATATTTGAACCTTTACCTGATGATCATACCTTTCAATGAACAATTTGGCTTGATTTCTGCAGTATGGATTGATTGGATCTTCTTGCAGTTCAAGAAACATCACAATTCAAGAGAGTCAATTCTACAACGATCTGCCTTTTTTATGGTCCGGCTTTCACATCTGTATGTTACTACTGGTAATACCATACTTTTAACTATGCAGACTTTTGTTGATAGTGTAATCGCTCTACTTTTTAATAGCTTATGCCGACTTGCCTTAGCTTTCCTCCCCAGAAGCAAAACATCTTAATTTCATAGCTGTAGTCACCATCTGAAGAGATCTTGGAGCCTAGGAAAATAAAATCCATCACTGCCTTTACTTCTTTTCCATCTATCCTCTTTTTAACGTTGATCAGCAGGCCAGCATTTCCACTCTCTTCTTTTGCCCTCGTCAATAGGCACTTTAGTTCCTCTTCACTTTTAGCCAGCAGAGTGCTATTCTCCACATATCTGAGGAATCTTAACTCCGGCTTTGGATTCTTCCAGTCCCACATTATGCATGATGTATTTAGCATATAAGTTGAATAAATAAGGTGTCAATATACAACCTTGTCACACTCCTCAGGAGTGTAAGAACTTGCCATATTTTGTTGTGATTTAAACAATCAAAGGCTGCAGAATATTTTATGAAGCACAGATATTTTTTTCTGAACTCTCTTGCTTTCCCTGTTATCCAGTTGATATTGCAATTTGATCTCCTGTGCCTCTGTGAAACCCAACTTGCACATCTGATAGTTCTTGGCCCATATATTGTTGAGTCTTAAACATTACCTTGCTTGCATGTGAAAGGAGTACAATTGTTCGATAATTGGAGCACTCTTTGACACTGCCTTTTTTTAGATTCGTATATAGACTGACCTTTTTCTGTCTACTGCCAACAATTGAGTTTCCAAATTTGTTAGCACAAGGCAAGCAACTCTTTCACAGCATCATCTTCTAGCATGTTAACAAGCCTGCAGGAGTTGATGGAATCCCAGCTGTACTATTTATCAGCAAGGCATCCTAGGGCCCATCTCCCTTCACTCTCCAAGATGCCTGGCTCAAGCTCATTGGACAAACTTCCGAGGTCATCAATGCTGTTAAGTACTTTCTGTATCGATCCTCTTATTCCTGCCACCTCTTCTTTATCTGATCTGCTTCAGTTAAATTAAGACTATTTTTGTCTTTTATTTAAGAGATTTTTTTTACTTTCCCTATATGTTATCTTCTATCGCTTCAGATAACTGATTATAGAATGTCACTATGTATCTTCTTACTATCCGCTAGAATTCTGCATTTAGTCGGACAAATCCTTTCCTGTCTCCACTATCTTTCGATTTTCGTCTTTCCTGGGCTACTTTCAAAGCCTCATCAGATAGCCAGTTTGCCTTTTTCATTTTCTTTTGCAGATATTCTTTGTTGCTGTTTAATAAAGTTCTTGAGGCATTCTATTTCCCCATGTCCATGAGGCTTTGTAAGAGCTGCACGCCACTTTCTCTATAGCTCCATACTCAGCTAGTGTTGTCACCTGTACTCGGGGGGGGGGGGGTTTAGAGAGACACAGGGGGTTAGAGAGACACGTATATACAGTACTTTCCATGCATTTTGCCCCTGTTACTACATACATTAAAGGACTAATGTGGTTCTGTTTTGGCTGTTTTGTTTTTTTTTGTTTTTTTTTTTGCTAGTTTTTTTTACAAACTTTTGAACAATGAACCTAAAAAGAAAAATCGCACTGGAAGTATTGCAAACAATGTAGTTACCCACAAATAGGTTGAAAACTCTCAGGAGTAATGACCTCCACTCATTTGATAGTATGTTGGTGCTGTAAAAGGGTCATTAGGAATAGTAAATAACTAGACTTTCAAAAGCAGCGCACATTACAATATTTTTTCTCAGCTTCCTCTCCAGATATCCTTTTATACCTAACTCAAGTATTGTGGCAAAACCCAAAACATGTGTGGTTTGTTACTGGCTCTCTCACTAGTTAATCCCAAAAATGTATTAAACTATGCATCTGGTTTATAATTCTCATGACTATAGCCAGACATATACTTGCTTTTTTCTTTTTTTTTTACTTAACTGAATGATATGTTTCTATAATATGCAGTGGTATGATATGCTAGAGCTTTGCTTCATTAAGTGGGCCATATTTTTAATCATACAGATGTATCAGGGGAAATGTGCATGTTTACGCTTCCAGTACATTGCTCCCATTGCAGTAAGTAAAAATATCTGTGAAATTCAAAACAAAAAAAACCTTCTAACATTTCTCTTGCCAATTTATTTTCAATGATCCCTTTGTTGCTATACATAAGGACTTAGGCTTCATATTTTCATTGCATCTATGCAAATCCTTGGTGACATCTACGTCCGTGTCTAGACAGTATTTCTCTCTTCTGTGAGCAGGAAACCCAAATACACATTTGCCACATGAACGAGAGACCATATAACCAACACCCTGATTTTGTGACACTGTGTAGAATACAGCAACAAAGAATATTCCCAATAGAAAGAAAACTAAAAAAGACAAACTGGTTGTCTGGCTTCAAAAGAATCCCAGAAAGCAAAATGTAGTGGAGATGCGAACAGATTTGTCCAGATGACTTAGGAATTCCAGAGGATATGAAGATGGCACAAGGAGACAAAGTAATGTAAAGAACATTGGAAAACTGAAGGAAACCTTTCATGCCAAAGTGGGCATGATATAAAAGGACAAAATGGTAGATTCTTAACAAAAGCAGATCAGATAAAGAACAGATGTCAGGAATACACAGAAGATCTATACAGGAAGGATATTAACAACACTGATAAGCTAAAACAAGAAATCTTGGAGAGTAAAGTGAGATGGGCCCTACAAAGTCTTGCCAATAACAAAGCTGAAGGAGTTGATGGAATTTCCAGTCCCCCCAAAAAGGTAATGTCAAAGAGTCCTCCAATTATCAAACAATTGCACTAATTTCACATGCCAGCAAAATAATTTTTAAGGTTCTGCAAGCTTAGCACCAACAATATATGGACTGATAACTACCGGATGTGCAAGCCAGAACTAAACATGGAACAACTAAAAGATCAAGAAAGAAGTGGGACAAGGTTTTAAATGGCCACCTTATTTATTCAGCTTATTCATGGAATACATGCATAAAGGCCGGCCTGGACAAATCAAAAGCTGGAATATTGCTGGGAGAAATACCAATAACCTCAGATATGTGGATTATACTGCTCTGATGAATGAAAGGGAGGAGAAAATAAAGGACGAATGATGAGGGTGAAAGAGTGGAGTGCCAGAGCTGGCCTGCTGCTCAGAATTAAAATAGACTAAGATCATGGCAATCTCAGGTCCTGGCATTATATGGCGCTCCCGGGTCTCTGCAGTTGGTGAAAGCAATGAAGAGGAAAGCTATGGCAAGTCTGTAAAAAACTATTAACAAGTAAAGATATTACACTATCAACAAAGGTCGACATAGTTAGAACTATATAAAGTGGTGGTGAAGAAACCTGCTTAGAGTCCCTTGGATTGCAAGAATTTATCAATACTTAATGAAATCAAGCCAAACTATTCAGTGGAATGTATGATCATGAAGCTGAAGCTCAAATATTGTGGCCATATTATGAGAAGACTCTCTGATTGAAGGCTCACAAAGCTGGGGATGGCAGAGATGGATAGAGGAGTCCATTGAACCAATGAACAAGAGCTTGAAGGAGCTCTGTGGGGCAGGGGCTGACTGATGTCTCTGGCGTCTATAAGTTCATGGAAAATCAGACAGCTGAACAACAACAACACAATGACTATTTGTAATTTTCTTTAAATTAATTTATTTTAATTCAAAGCAAAATGTTGTTAATGTATCAGCCATCTTCTTTTAAATGCATCAAAGAAATGTTTTGTACTATAGTCACCCTATTAAATGAAAACGGGTCAGCTACACATTTTTAGCTTTGCATTCAAGGCTAACTAGAAAAAAGTGTTTAAATTAACTATATCAGTTAGAATACAAAATAGCTGAATGTTAGCATACAAGGTTACTTCCCACCTTGTATATCTCTGGAGCAATGTATAGGTGAAAAAGGGCTTTTTTTTACTTTTTATTTTTTCCCCTTATCACTAGTCTACAAATGATGCTAATGAATATATGATCATTTAAAGTTACTTTAAATGCTTTCTGAAGCTCTAAACAATAAAATGGCACCATCTTCCCAATATTGTTAACAGCAGACATTGACGCTTTAAAGCCTATGCTGGCAGTTTAGGATGTTATAAATTAAATCAGCTATAGTGTCAATTGGGGCATGATCACACCAAGTAAACACTAAAATGAACGTAAGAGTCTGTAAAATGGTTCCCAAGTCAGCACTATCGAAACTCAACGAAGAGTCCCCTAAATGTAGCTCTATGAGACTTTGGAGCCAGTAGTATTGATACATAAAAATGGAAAAATGACAAGACTATAAAGAACAGGTTATGGCGAATGAGAAATTATCAGAGCTTGTTGCGATAAAAAATGCTTAGTTGGGCCTGGAATAAAGTAATAGTTATTTGTTGATGAGCTGCAAAGCTTTCCAAAACCCCATACATCTATTCTTGAAGTTTATGTGAATGAAAAGAAAATTAAAAAAAATGGAGTTTGAAAAACTCTGTTAATTATATTACAAAAAGGTTATCCAAAAAAACAGGACACATAGAAAATGCACAAAATAAATGATGAATGTTATAATATTCCAAGACCATATTAAACTAGTCGCCACGGCTTTTTATATAAAAATCTGCTGTAACAGAAATTTGCAGAGGACACACTGTATGGCAAACTGGTAAATAAGAGCTGAAGTAATAATGATTTCTAAAATCAGGAATCTTAGTAGAAAGACACGAGCAATCTGGACTACGGGGACAAATAACAAACAAAAGATAAAAAACAAAATAAGTTAATCATGTTTTCAGCACAAACAATGGTTTTATTACAAACTCCAAATTTGTAACAAATAGCAGAGTTTATCAAAGGTCACACAACTTTTTTTTCCTTAATAATATTTTAGTAAAACATGAAAAAAAAAAAAGATGTTAATATCTGCCTTAATTCAGTCGCTACAAGCGTGGTTTTGTAATATCTTTATTAACTATGACTGCAGATTTAGCAGCAGAACTTGGTTGCTCTCCTTTTACCATCATTTTATCTAAGACAGACCAGTAAACACAATTCCTCTCACTATAATTAGCCTTTTTCTCTAAGGCTCTGAAGTGAGCCTGCCTGCCGTAGATTTAATATCCAGTGCTGTATCCATATGTGCTGCCCTTGTCTGGTCCCAGAGCATATAAACTCCCCTATTAGCAGCCCTGACTGCTTAATTATGCAGATTCTTTTTGTACCCGCCTGCCTGTAAAATTACTGTGTCTAACCTTTTTTTCCCTCTGTTTTTTTGCACCATGCTGGTCATTCTAATGAAATCGGCATAGGGGAAAGGGTCTGATTTGCAGTAATGGAGGTTGGATCACACTGGCAATTTGTCCTTCGTGGGAGTTGTGAAAGAAGTCAAATGCCTTTATCAGGCTGTACCCTATCACTCCCAAGGTGATCTGAGTTTAGTTCCTGATGCTTCCTGAGTTTTCCTCAGGCTGTCCAATCAGCACATCCACTAGGGACCCAGGTCTAGCTTGCAACAGTCTCTGTATCTAGTTACAGGACCACCAGGGACAGTCAACTAACCACCCCCAAGCCTTCTGATGAAAACCTTTTCTAACAAGGCCGCCCAGCGCCAATGAAATAACACACATCTGCATATCCACTGGGTCCCATGTTTCTTGTGCTCATGGATTATGTATCTTGCAGCCTCTAATAAAGAAATGCAGTTCTTTGTTTAATGTTTATCTTGTGCTTGTTAAGCAAATGCTAATGTTGTATCGGAATGCTTTAGTGCTATTTGGGTTTTGGGTGATTTACTACAACACAATCTGCTGTAGAGTAAATTTGGAAGAGAAAAAAAAAAAAGGCTTATACTGGTAGAGGCAAGGAAATAAGAGCAGGGAAGCAGCTGCGAGATTCAACTTCTTTCTTTTCTTCTGCCTATCTCAAACAAAAGCCATCCTAGTATATTTTTGTAACAATGTTGCAAAATTAATTTTACCATTTGTCCCCAAAAATGAATGGGAATTAGAAGATTGTTGTGTTTAATACATTAAGAGGAACACCAGCTCCTACTCAGACAAGTAGGCAGTATGTAGGCGTATTAACGGATACACAATTTTAACTGCAACAATCCCACCCCTCATTAGCAGCAATGTTTTAAGTGTTATACTGTATGTATGATTATAGATAACTGCTTAAACAGACGCTACAATCTAGTTTGAAACTGGGGAGTTAAGTGATTATGCACTTTAGTATATGTATATATACAAAGGGAAATGGTGCAGTAAACTGGAAGATGCCCCATAATAGCCGTAATCTATTAAAAAATAACAACGTTCTCATGGTTGCAAAGCATTTGACTCCAAACAGGGCTCAGAAAAAAATGCAACTAAAGCTTCGGACAAATAAGAAATGATGATTTAAAATTCAAGTGATGGAGAAGAATTGTTCTTAGAGAAAATATTTCTTAGAATGGCAAATGTGAGATCTGTATTAGAATAACTTTAATTTCATCTTTCAGCTGGCTGCAGAACTTGTGCTACCACCTTACAACATTCCTATAATAATTCAAACCGCCTAATCTTACCTGGTCCCTTCCAAATCCAGTGATGATCCATTAAGCCATCCATGAACTTAATCAAAATACAATACAGATCTTTCAAATACCAAGTTATCGTACATTTTGTGCAAGGACTATAGCCCAGGAGGCATCTCCCTACACAAAGGGCTTAGTTTACAAACCAAACAGAATTGCAAACTAGTACTGGGAATAGTTTGCTGTCAAATTTAAAATGATATATGTCATAAATATGCAAGATTTATTTATATTTGTCAGTCAAAACATTTAAATGCACATAGCTATCACACAAAAAATGCAGATCAACATACACTGAAAAACCATACTAGGCTCTTCACACAAAAGTATAAAAAGGTTAAAAAGCAGCAAACTCAGACCATCTCCTTGTCTGACATAAGATATAAATTGGCTAAACATCTTCTAATTATATTTCTTAGATAATTTCATATAGGTTGTGTTATAACTGGATATTGTACATTTATGGAAATAGTTATCCCTAGCTATTTTATTGAAGATATTTGCTTAGATTAATATCAAAAAGTAAAATATGTACATGTTAATAGGTTTTAATCACTAGGACTAACATGACAATAGCAGCTATAAGTTATGATTTATTTTGATACTCAATTTCACAATTCTGTGCAAGGGTAATATTGCATTTTTTTTTTATTTTTACTACCATAAATCTTTATAAACCTAGTTTAACAGATTATGTTTTTTTTTACATGTTAAAAAACCAAAAGGATCATTTTAAAAAGTGAAAAACTGATTAAATTGTTAATTAATTTCTCACCTGGCATTAAAAAAAATTTTATGCACAAATCTAGTAATGGTAGTATGAAGACAAGATAAAAGTATGCGGTTTGTGATTAAGAACTCCTCCAATGGCTCACACACGCAGAAGTGTTGGTGTAACCAGGGATGCAGTATTACAGTTTTTAAGTCACAATAAGCCTATATAGATACAATACATTACATATAAATATTATGATAAAGCCATGCTTATTTCCTAGGTTACCTCAATGAAGCTGTAAACTATAACATACTAGTGAATTACCCGTCAAAATATGACGGCAACCAAATCGTAAGGTAGCTAATGCTATTTGGTGTGTAATACTAAAATATATAATATATTAATAAATGAATATACTTTACCTATTTTGAAGCATTGTGTTGAAGAGCTGACAATCTGTTTTCATGTTGCTGCAGCATTAGTGGTGTGGAGCTGCTGTGTAAGCGTGCTGAATGTGTGCAGTGTAATAGTGTGCTTGCGCGAGACGAAACCGTTAGCGTAGTGGTGTACTTGCGAATTGGCGTAAAATGGCGGGTTATCTGTGGTATGCGTCTGCGGATTATCCGTTGGTGCTTTGTGGTGTTTTTCGAGTTTCGTGTGTTGTTTTGCGAGTGTGTTGTGGTGTTTTACGTGTTGAGAGTGCTGTGGCCTCGTTTTAGTTTTTTTCGTCGGCCATTTTTTCTCTCGCTTAGCGATTTCATTAGTGTCTAAAGTGTTTTATTTTTATTTAAATGAATGTGTAACTTGGTTTTTTGAGGTGCTGGATGGTTCCTCTTGCTGTAGGTAAGTTTTTTATGTGTGTGTTGTGTGTATTTATAGTGTTTTAAATGTTTGTATGTCGGCGTGTTGCGTCCGATGTTTGCGAGTTCGTAATGTCTGGTAACGTGTCTCGTATGGTGTTTGCGTGTGTAGCCTCATTTTCGTTTTGTTCGGTGGCCATTTTTTCTGTCGCTTATCAAATTTTTTATTGTCCAAACTCTTTTATTTTTAGTGAAATGAAGTTGTAAGTTGCATTTTTGAGGTCCTGGATGCTCCCTGTTGCTGTAGGTAAGCTTTTTATGTATGTGCTGTGTGTATGTATTGTGTTTTTAATTTTGTAATGTTCGCGAGTTGCGTCAGAGTGTTGCGAGGCCGTAATGTATGGTCACCCAGAGTCGGACACCCCAAACTAGATCCAAGAAGAACAGCTTGATCAAAATTTAGAGAAGTCTGCTGTTTGAATTACAGATAAATGTTGCAGGCATTATTTGTTCCATATACTTTTTCAACTGAGAACTTACATTGTTGACAATGCACAATTTCTACACGGAATTCAGTCTAAAGGGAAACCGTCAAGAAGATCATTTATAGGATTTAAAAATGAGATATAAGAAGTATACGTAAGATTGTATGAAAATGTTAGTTTTTCTTTGTGTGCCGATATATTTATTTGCTGTGGAAGTTGCAGCATCTGTATAACAAGACATTACTGCCCATTAGTAGAGACCATAGAACTTATACTTGAAATAATAGTTAAGTGGATCCCAGTTGCAATATCACTATTGGTAAAGACGTTGCCCACAGCGCCCTACACTTTGTGAAAAAAGGAAACAAAACGGTGTCAGAACACAAGGGATGAAGAGTGAGTTTTTAATACAAATAACATGATTTATTTTCATCCTGGTTTTCCTAATGTAGATGAGACAAACATAAATGTTCAATATATCACCGTTGAAACTGGAATTGATTGAACTAGCCTTTTATGTTTAACAGCTCGTAGATCCCTTTTACTTCTGCACCATGCCGCAATGAGAGGCAGATGTAAATACTGTATATATGAATTGGCAACTGTTTTTGTCAACACACGCTAATACTAGATTTTCAAACCTAGTAAATCTTTCATAAATTAAGTCAAACTGTATTTTAGGTGAAACACACCACCATTCTGCATATATATAAATTTACTTACCTACTGAACGTATAACCACATCTATATTTAAATGGACATGGAAATAATGTGTTCCTTTGATGCATCAGAAAGAGTGTACTTAATGTATCAAACCGTGTTTTCTTTTTTCAAATGAAGGTGTCAGAGGTCAAAAACATATTCAGATCTTGTGGCCATGCTCTCTAAGCCATAGATCTAGAGACTAAAGTATGGTCTCTGTATTACCCGTTAGTTTGAATGAAGTTTAATCTGGTTATTCTTAATATTCATTCACTCCCAAAACTACTATTGTAGTGTTTAAAAAATGCTCTATTAAATGCATGGAAACAGTTGTGTTCCACGTCTCTTTAACAATAATACAGTATCAGATCGATTACTTTCATTTCTTCTTTTTATGAACCCTAGCTGACACTGCTCATAATGCTCAATAAGTCTGAAGGACGGTTTAAAATTGTTCTGTCTTTAAAATCTGATCCTTTACCCATTAGGTTGCACACTTCACAGTTGTACTGTGCAAATACTGTGGGGTATTCTCATCAAAGAGACATCTCTGACATGGATGGGAATTGCTTCATGATCTCTGTGCATGCATGGATCTTGCTTTGATGTAAATACACTACATAAATGGGTAATGTAAGAATGATATGTAAAATAACAGCATAGTACTGGTTTAGAGTTTACACTGATGGAGTGGTTATGTATCTGCTATTATTTTACCAATATCCTTTCACAAGCATGCTTATATTTGTTGTTGTGCCCTGATGCATTTCTATAAAGTGCATTTACTATGGTATGGTAAATGTGAATTTATTAAGTTGCAACAGAAGGGTTCCGAAGGCACCTTGAAGGAGTCGCCGAGGAGACTACACAGATGTGAGGAAGATGCAGGAGTGCTGTATGGTAGCTTCTGCCATTAAAAATGTACATCATGTGCACAATGCAAGTTTAGGAGTATTGGTGGATGTATCAACTGCCTGCAGGGTGCCTTTAGCATCCACAATTTCAGGCAAAACTGACAATTCCCTGAATTATTCTTAAAGCAAAATCTGACAACCCCCTATTTGCAATGAATGTAATTATAATGTAATGTTGTTTATATTATGTCTGATGTTTTCCCAATGGGAATTCCATAATGCTTTAATGAAGCATTAAACACTATTTAGGTAGCAGTGTGGTCCTGACCCAGTCAGGATATGAAGGTTTGAGTTTTAAGTGGTCATACATGTTAAAGGACCAATGTGGAAGCTATACAATAGAGTTTCATTTATTAATATAACAACTGGTTAGTAGTAAAATCAATGCAGCTTTAAAAATTAGGTTTAAGGGTATGGACATCATAAAATATATTTCTTTCCACCCTTTTACATGTGCCCAGGGGTTAGAAAGAATATGCCTGGGGGACCGTACTGATAGAAGTTTTTGCCTGTTGTCTGATAACATTCTTTATCTTTCTTGCAGCTGCTATTGCAGGCAAACCTACAATGGTCAGAAAAATCTAAAAATTTAAGACAGACTTCTGGGCAGAAACATTTTCAACCATTGGAAACTTTACAGTGCTTGAGTGAGGGGCACATCTGCTAATAGCTACGATAGATTCAAATGTATGTTCAATTGATATTTTTCACTTTATAATGAAAATACATTTCTTCACAAAAATATTAAATCTTATTGTTTAATAACTACAGTGGCTCTTTAAAAGTAACTAACTGTGCGTCATCTCTCTGGTTTTAATAGAAGTTTATGTGTGGTCACCGGCCGTACAACATCATGTGAATGTCTTAAACTAAATTCTTTACCAACTCTGGTGTCATCTTTATATGTCAACTGTTATGATCAAACTACAAAAAAATCACTACACATACAATCATGTTTCATATTACACATTTTGTGGACTGCAAATTCTATGTGGCAGTAGCGTGAAACAGGACGGAAAGATCAAGTGCGCTATATGGGCAGCTTTAGTGTATCAAAAGGAATTCTTTTGAAGCAGCCATATTTTGTTAAAAAAAAAAAATAGAATATTCTGTTTTTCAAGATCATACTTAAAAAGGTAACCTTTACATTTCTAAGACATATTGACACGGATTAGTGGATGTCCCCAATGACTTTTGCCCCACTCCAGGTAATGTAACATAAGCTGGTCATGCCCAGGGCCTACTGGACTGTTTTACACTATGGCCTGGGCTTGCAAGAAGTTACCGTTTATTGTTATAGTTATGTATTTTGTATTACTCATGGTTAAAATTGCATATAAATTGTATGTATTTTGATTATGTTACAGTGTTGTGCTGACTCACCCAGCCCCACCTAAATAAACAAACATAGGTTGTCTTGGGTAGATAGTCAGATAGTCTGACTGTTAACAGCAAATTGTTATAGTTAATATATCACCAGGATAGCTATAAGGGCCTGACCTCATCAGGCGTACAGGGTTTTCTAGTAAGCAGGGGCAGCCTATTGCTAATTGGTCCCTATTCTATGTACCTAAGGAGGGGGCTTACTGCGATTGGCCAGCCTGTGTGCCAGAAAATTGTATAAAATGTGAACTAATAAAGGTGTGGCAGTTGTGTCTGGACTTACATATTTAAAGTGTGAGTGTCAGTCTGTGACTTAATCTTAATTCTAAGGGATTATATGGTGCTCCTGACATCCTGGTTTGTTGAAGAAAGGTCCTGGCTGTGGTACTTGTGTTTAGTCCATCTTTCTGCTATCAGAGAGAACAAGAACCACACTATTCTACTGGGGTAGGTTTGAACTAGGTTCATATCAAGTCCCCTTGAAGAAGCAGATGGTGACAAACTTCTTGCACGAACACATAGGCTACTGTTTGCCACTAAGATAGCATTGTAAGAAGTTATCATAAAATCACCTTAGTGGTACTGGTCAACTGTATTTGCAAACAGAGTCGAAGTAAAGGAGTTTATTACAAAGCATAATCAAAGGATCAGTAAAGAAGGTGCCCAGGTGTCTGAAGCACCACCGAATTGAGGGCTTCACTAGAAATTAAGCCCTCAATTAAAATGGTATTGTCTGGTTATTTCTACACTGCTTTTATATCAGTTTTTCCTTTTATAGTCAAACATACACACAACCACATAACACTAGGGTTTATATTGCACCATAACACAAAAAAATGAACTTTCACCACTCTTACAAACTAGTGCACAAAATCTCCAAAGCTTAATATTGCTCCATCTATCATTAACTAGGGTTACATTTTAAGAGCATTTCTTGGCCACTTTGCAATAACGGAGAACAGTTTTCTGCAAAGTGAAATGCTAAATTGATGTTGGAACAAAAGTTCTCAGAATTCGATCACCACAGGTCAAAGGTTTTACTTTACCTCAAGAGGGATTGAGTCAAAGTAGATGATGTGTAGACTTATTGATAAAATTTCTAGTACGTGCTTGGGAATTCTGATTAAAAATGGCTGTGCTTAATCCATTACTACTTTTGCTGAATTTTAACAGTAAGGATTCCAAAATGTCAGCAGGTTCCAGATTTCATTTCTTGCCTTCAAATAATGTTATTTAATTAGGAATAACTGAGATGGCCGAGACAGAACTGCCAGCTGATACAGTTCCTGTTTTAATGTTATTAACCTGCAAACTGCAGTAACAAAAAGGAAACCAGCATTCCTATGTTGCACAAAGGGAGGAAATAAAAAACCAACAGTTTCAATAATTTATCATCATCATTTGGTAAATTTACATATTCCTACTGTATTAAGGCTTCCATATTTAACAAAGTCAGTTTGATGATTTCTGAAGTACTAGGTAAACAATGGACTTTTATGACTGTATTCAATACATATTTTAGAAATGTATTGCATATGTTCAGTGATGATTTCAGAAGCTTTTTATTTGAACTAATCATTTTACTTTATTTATGGAGGTCCATAACTAGCAAATGTAAATTAAATTAATTTTAATACCAACATTCTTTACAGTTATTATGCACTGAATAATAATTAAAAAAAAAACAGTAAGTTGTTGCTGGATAAATAACTATTTTATATATACATATAAATTATGGTAACACAATATACATGTTAGGTAAAGCAATATGCTCACTATAAGTAAGACTAACCTAAACCCACCAAGATTAAATTTCTCAATAGGTCCTAAAATTGAAGATAAAGATATGATGAGACTGACCATATTTAATAAACTATTTTCATAATGAACACATTGCCGTCTTGCCTTACAAAATATCTAATTAGCATTTTAGTGTTTCCATCCATATTGTTCCCAGCAATGTATTAATAAAGCCCTGAAATGGGTCTAAGATGTGAGGTGTCTTGTTACTTGCTAGTTTATATTTAACCTGTATTTTTTCATAATATCAAGATTCACATGGCGATTTAGGAGACCTTTTAACATGTATTAGTCTACATTTGCATGGTGCTTTACAGCTAAAATGGCAGGTCTAGTTGCATAATGTAATAACCAAATAATAAATATTGACATATATATTTTACATTAAGTCTAACATAACTTAATTTGATTGTATAAATGAACATAACTTCCAATCTAATGGGCAATATACGAGCAGAAGCTATTACAAAGGGTTAAGCGCATATAATACCTATATATATGCAATTTATGATTAGAACAGTCTATTTTTATGACAATACAATAACAACTTTATTAAGCGTTAAAATAAGCAAGTCATTATAATAATTGATGAGAAGATGGTTTGATATCATCTTTAGCTTTGCAAGCTCCTAAAACCTTGGTAATTTTTTTTTTTGCTCTTAAATTATAGTTGCACCATACCCAAATTATGGGAAGATTGTAGTGGCAAATTGGAGAGGCCTGTTTTTGTAACCGAGCTGTAGTAGACGTAGATGGTGGGAGCATCATCCATTAAAAATAAAAAAAATAAAAAAATGTTTAATATCATTTTAGGTATGAAAGAGTTAAATATTAAGGAACAATGACATTTACTTTTTTGGTTGCTGGATTGTCATGGTTTAAATTTAAATAAATCCATTTAACTAGGATGTAAACCAACTGCATTATATTATCATGCAGAGAAAAAAAACAAAAAAAAAACAGTATCTAGCTTTTATACAAAAGCATCTATATTGCACGGAAATGTAAAATTAACATGAAAATAGAATATAGATTACTAAACCACAAATCTGGTTATGTCTGGAATGAAACAGTGTGATCCAAGACCTTAATAAAAAGCGTGAAAAAAGAAAAACAAAAATAGACATTAATTGTTGAAAACACATTTAACAAGATGAACATTTGATTATTTTACAGCAGATGGTTTTCATAAATGTAAACAAAACACTTATTAACATAACATTTTTTACAGCTTTGCTAAAAACTTCAATAACTAATCAGGTAAAAATGTACTTCCTTGCTCGAACAATTTTAAAAAGTAGAGTAGCAGCAAAGGAATCGTGCTTGATTTCCCTTAGCAACATGACAGGAGCCCACAAGGTCAGCAAGCAGGAAGTACAGAAAATTATACGGTTGGGAATTACCAGCTAAATTATTTCAAATACTTAGGATTTTAACTATGCCTCCTATATCAGTGGTCTCTGGTTAGCCATACCAGTCAGGAAAAATAAGACTGATCTGTCAAGGAGGCTTTAGAAAATGTGTCTTTTATGGTTATCTGTAAAAAGAACACACAAAAAGGACCAGGTATGTGCAGCTCATGTTCAACATTTTTATTACGACAGAGTTATTATTAGATAATTTGAAGAGCTGATGAAATGAGGTTCATTTCACAGCCCTGTAACAGCATGATTTATCAATTAACAGGTAATAGGGGAAAATTCTCAGTAATTAAGGCTCTGATTTTCTGAAAATAGGATACACCAAAACACTGTACAATGTACTCCATTGAGAAAAGGGCACATCTTCCAACTAAGGTGTAACACACTATATTCTGCTTGAGTGCAGAGGTCCCTTGTGTAAAGCTAAGATAATGAAGGTATATACAGGAGAGACCCCCAAAGGTCCTCACTGATTGAAAAGTCTTAGAGAGTTGCAAGGGAATTGGATTTTCTTTGAGCAAGAAATGGCTAATCATATGTTTAACTTAAATGACTACTAAATATAGATACAATTACATGCAAAATACAGAACTACACAGAGTCACTTTCATTAACCGCAGTAAGATCAAATCAGCATCAGGTGCCTGGCCAAGATGGAAATAAATAATGTGAATATTTGGTGTAACACAACCAATAAGGACATGGGTGAACCCATTTGCCAGTGAATGATAACCAGAGACATTGATGTGTGTCATTGAATGCTATTTTAAATCATTCCACTTGATATTGGGAAAGCTGTTTTTAGAAACTTGAAAAAAAATACAATATTTAATTTTAGTAATAATTAATTGCATTTTTTATTTGTTTTACATTAGACCCCCACACGTTAACATTGCCAATTAATAGGATTATGTCCCAGCACCATCCTACCATTCAGGTTTCAACTAGATATGAGATCTCTGCTGGTGCGCTCTGTAAAAAAAAAGCACTGTGGGTGCGGATTTTATGGTCAGCATGATCAACAGCCTTGTTTGGATGGGTGGCATTATGTTTAATTCAGTTATAGAAATTGTTTTAAGCAGGAAGACATATGAAGCACTAAACAGGGTATTCCAGTATTACAAAAAAAGACCTATGTGAAGGGGAGCTAAACGTGGCATTTTAACAGCATAGCACTCAGACTGCGCTATGGCGAATCTGCAAGAGTTAAGCAGGGTTTTAAAGGGCCAAACAAGATTTGGGCCAAAAACGCTATCGTGAGATTTAGCTCTGAGCTGGAAATTAGAGGGAAAAAGAGCACTATAGTGAATCACATGGAGCAGGGTTTACCTTTAAATGTTAACCAAGTTAAAAAGAGATGTGTCAGGAGTAGCATGTGGTGTCATTATTTGGGTAAAGCTTGGATACAAAAGCTAAATGGCAAGCAAAATATGGTGAACTTTTAACTGATTTATTAAAGCCTTATAGTTTTTATTTTAGAAAATTTAGGTGTACCAAACATAAGTATTAACATACAACATATTGGCACAATACAATCAATATACCATGTAATATAAAAAAATGAGGCATATGGATATATTTTCATTAATCTAATTCACAACACATTTGGCTCTTAATTTTGTTTTTCCTTAATGTCGTTTTTGTTAATGCGTACATCTTACGTTAAGCAAATACAACACATTTCTAAATAGAATTACACCTGTGCAGAATCTGAAATGATAACTACTTCATTAGTTTTAGTTTTAGTTTGTAGTATGGCAAACACCCATCACTTTAACATAAAGTTGAAGTTTTAGTTAGTTTAGTGCAGAAGTTTTTTTTATTTCCCCATTCAAATTGCCGACATCAGAGGTGGTTCTTGAGAGATACCCACTCGGGGGTAGTATAGAAAAACAAAAACAGATGCATTTCAGCAGTCAGCCTCTGGTACATCCAACTATTACTCTGTGGTTTGTAGGATTATACAATGGTCAAAAGGTTATGTGGATGATCTCTCTATGGATCTTCCCTCCAACAAACAAAAACAGGCAGATTAACACTTCTAAATCGCTGCACATTTCAGTTCTTAAAATCATAAAGTACTCAGGACATATTTATAAAATGACAATAAAAGCCAATGTCTGTATTAACCATTTCAAAAACAAATAAAACCGAGAGGTAGATTATGATTTTATAGGTACAATTTGTACCTATTTTTCAGGAGATGAGAGAGGTGGCACACACGTAATGGATCATTAAGCAGTTGTGTGAAGCCAAAGGAAATTAACCAGCTGCTACAAGAGCCACCTCTCTTATTCGTGATGATAGAGGGATGCCAATATTACATATAAAAGCTATAAATTAAAAATAAAAAGTCTGTTGCCTCGGCATCTTGTGGACTGATCAAAAGATGTGCAGTTATCCATGAAAGGTTCTTGAAACATAAAAATGGAAGCAAAGTTGGCATTTGGCATGAATTACATGTGACAGGTTGTTTAATATCATGTGGATCATATAAATTCGGCATCTTATCAGTTTATTTTACAAACTTTGTAATTTGTAACAGGCGTTTGTTAGGTACATATATAATAAACTGTATAATAAAAAATATTTTGCACTGCTGCATTCAATTTCCACCTTGTCTTGGATGTTTACAGCTTTAGCGAAGATTAAACCAGCATAACATAATACCAATCTCTTCCCAATTATTGTAGAGGACAGTGCTTGCAACATTTTAAACCATACTTTCAGGATTTTAAGACCTATTAGGTTTGTGCTAAAATATACCATAACACAGTAATAGCTAAATATGTGTTTGCTTCATTAATGAACTAAATTGTTCTATATATGGCTAATGTGTAGTGGATTTCTCATATTCTAAATACAGCAGCTACATTTTTAGCAAACAACATATGCATAGGAATAGCAACAAGACGTTCCCTGATTGTAGTCAATACTGTAATTCCTATCGCATTGATAGAACAGACCATACCAAAAGTGAGACGCTTCCAGGTTCAGCATTCTCAGGTTATTGCTACGCATACAAAGTAAATTAGTAACTTTCCAGTAAGTTTGTGAAAAAAAATCAGATTTCTTAACTATTGTTCATTTTATTTAATTTGAAAAAATGAACGATAGTTCATATGTATGCAATCTTACAATATTATATTAATGTACTTTTAGGTTCTGTGTTCCATAATTAGTAGATGCTTACTTTTTATAATTAATGCAGATGTTTTAAGCCATCTTTCTGAAGACTTCCAACAAAAGCCACATTGAGACTTTGCAAAAAACACACACACATATACACACATATATATATATATATATATATATATATATATATATATATATATATATATATATATATATATATATATATATATATATATATTGAGTGTCCGGGCAGCCCCTGGAGGCAGCATGGGGGGGGGGGGGGCTTTTGACCTGGCAAGTGCTTGGGAGTGATGGGTGGATCTTACTCAGGGGTGGAGTCAATAGGGAGTAATACAAATACTTCCCGCCCTTTTACTCACTTGGAGTCCAAACTGCGTTGGTGTTGCTAAACACCAGGTTTGGTTATGAGGTCTCCGGGGCACAGGGTTCCTGGAGACTTAAATGGTTGGGCTCCCTCCCTTGGTGGTTGCGAGTATTCACCTTTGTCTTGTTATTGAAGCCTATAAAGCCCAACCTTTTATGGGGAAAATTCCTTCTTGACCCTAAGTAATAGCTTGTTCTAATATCAATAGTAAAAAGACTTGAAAGCATATTCTGAGATCTCATTTGATGTTAAATCAATTGACATAAATCAGAGAGGGAGCTATGGAAGAATGACGATGTAACAACCAAAGAACTAAACATGATGTGACAACAGTGTAGTTTTAAAGACCTTGGGGTAGAGTCAGATTAGTGAACACAAACATTTAAAATTAGGCCTACAAAAATACATTTTAATAGGTAATCTTGCAGCAATTCTAGTACAGGCAACATTGCTGTTCTGAAAATATATACTGTATATGTTAATAAGCAACACTCTGTATTAAAATTCTGAACAAACAAATTACAGTATTGACCTCCCTAACATGTACTTTGCATACGCAGTAAATCAACTGAACATACTGCAGAAAGGTGTGGAGTGAGATGAAGCAGAGAAAAAGAGAACTAATTATGCTGTCAGATGAAAACACAAACTTTGTGATTGGGGGTGACATTTTTTTCCAGTGTGAAATGATAGCAAAAAATCTGTCAGGGTAAGACATGGCAAAGTATTCAACGTTTGTTAAGAGTGTCATGGGAATTAAACTAAAACTGTTAAAACTGACACTATTGGCTTTTGTTAACACATTAAGGATGGGAAGCCTGCCAGCCTGCATATCCTCTAAAGCATCAGTCATCTGGAAGACCAGAAAAATAGAGAAGAGATACTAGATTCATGAAATTTAGCACGGCTAAAATGGCATTTTAATACAACACACTGCAGTAAATATAGATTTAAAATACATACTGTCTACTGTTGAGTGTTGCAATGTGCCACCTAATTATTATATCAGATAGACAAACATCCATATGCATGCAACCTAGGATAAAAATTCACCAAGACATAAGGTTGCCATCGCTCTCTATCTATATCACAATATATATATATATATATATATATATATATATATATATATATATATATATATATATATATATATATATAATTATATCAGAGTCTTTCATTTAAAGTCCATAAGATTCTAATGACCTATTGTGATTACGCGAGTTGGAAGTATACCTACATAATTACAAAGATCAGTATATACTCATAGAAATATAAAGGCAGACAGAATTCTGTGAAGAGCATGCTCCTGATTTATGGTCAGTTTGGGAGTTGGAGTGACAATGCAGTAAATGTGATTCAGAGAATTAAAATTAAGAAAATCAAATTTTTTTTCCTATGCTTGACTCATTCATGCAAGATCACCTTAGTCACCTTCATCCTGTTTTCAATAAAACAATGGTAGTTAAAGGAAGTTCACAGCAGGTACTATAAATGTGTATGTGTTTTCACTGACCGCATGTCTCGCATGCTGCTTTATACATTTATACCCATAAAATACATGCATCTTACTTGACTCAATAGCTTTACTTAAAATGTGTCAGTTCTGTGATCTTGGAAATCTACATTTCACACAGTGCAGTTTGTGAATTGCTATTTGTCCATGATAAAGTTAAAGAAACACTTCCATGTGTAGTAAAATACATTTATAGCATGATAACCTAGTAATGAATAAGAGTTCCTAGAATTCTTCAATATTTCACCCCTTCGTACATCTCCTAGCTCAACAGCTTCAGGCAGAAAGGGTTAAAACTTCAAAAAAGGCAGACGTCAGAGGAAGATATATTGCCATTTTATTGGCTGGTTTTATAAATTTTAAGGATGTTGTGACTTTTTATAGATACATTAATACTGTAACTACTGTGATATTCATAAATAAAAATGCACAGCTTGTACATTTCATAGAAGGAACTATTTAGATTTTAAAACAACATTAAATAGGGTGCCAGGATCTCTTTAAAATAATGTGCAGTCCTCTATCTAATGCCCTTTTTTTTATTTTATTTTTATTTTTATTCAAACAATCTCTTGCTATAATTTAATTGCCAGCAAGCCAAATTCAATATGAATATCTGTCTAGGAAAAAGGAATTTCCAACAAAAAGGTTATTAATGTTAATTATACACTTCATTTCTGACCTTATGAATGGACAGAATACATTTAAATTGCTTATAAATGCAATACACCATAAGAGAAGTATGTATTAATCTATATTAGTGCATAATGATAGCGGCATTTACCAATAAAAAGGTATTTCAAACATCTTCTGGTACTAATGCTCATATCTCTCAAAGCTATTGAATAATTGTATATAGATGCTAAAAGGCTTTAAAAAAATGTAAAGTATTTATCTCCACAAAATAAGTTTACAAAATCAACTGAGAATTTTGAATATTTCATGAGATGTATGAAGAAGATCAAAATAATATAATATTTTTTTTTTAACGTTTGGCTTTGTGCCCTATTAATTCTTTCCACCTGTGGGAGATTGTTACCCAATAATTCCAATCTTATAATATACAATATGATTCTTAACTTTGCTTTCATCTGATAAACGCTTTCGTCAATATGAACGGATTCACATTTATACAAAAAGGACACAGTAGTCATAAAATAAAACAGCTATAAACTCATCCTTATTAATCTGGAAGATTTGCAGAGAAGACTGATGCATATATGTATCAAAACAATATATGACTACTTTTTATGAGGTTGCTTGCCACAGAGGTCAGAGAGATGTACCTTACACACACATATATATATATATATATATATATATATATATATATATATATATATATATATATATATATATAAATAAATAGTACATCGGTGTTCACATATGAATGTTTTTAAAAAACCTGCTTCCAGCTCAGAATTCCGAGAAAAACAGTTATTACACTGCATTCTGGGAAGCTGAGCTGGGACATGCAAATGTGCCCACAAATGCCTTGCTCTTCAATCCATAGCCATTATCAAACATGGCTTCCTTTATGCTTATGCCTGCTGTATTACACAGCTTTAATGCAAAGCCAAGGCTGGAATTTACACAAGCAGAGAATCCTATCCATGTACAGCTGTTTCAAGCTTACTGGCTATCATCAGCATAGAGGGAGATCTCCGCTTGTGTTGTGGACTTTATGAGTAGGTAGTTCACCACAACAATCATTTATAATATGGTGGGCAAAAGAGTGATAGAAGCCCTCCACCGTACAGTAGTACAGTAAATAAATAGTACATCTGTGTTCACATTTGAATGTCTAAAACACGTAAAAAAACCTGCTTCCAGCTCAGAATTTTGAGAAAAACAATTACACTGAATTCTGGAAAGCGGAGCTGGGACATGCAGGACATATACACAAACACACACACACACCAGTCACAGGTTTAGAAAATCAAACACCCTTCCCCGATTAAGCATACAATACAACATTATGTTGATCGAGTGAAAGGATACGTAATAGAAAGTACATAACCAGTGTACACATCTAGATGTAAAACTCATCTAGGTGCAGTGCACTGCATTTGTCACACAAAGTAGACCTCTCAAGAATGCATACACTTCCCTACCTGGCCATTAATAGCAATGTTGTGGATCAACCCCTAATTTATTATTAATTTCAATCCATATACCTCTCCTCTGCTTAAAGGCATATCCAAGTTTTATGGATTAATACATTTCTGAAATCCTTAGGCAAACAGCAGCTAACATGTTATGCAGCACATCTGATAAAACATTTTGTTTTAATTTCTATCTAAGAATCCATCTAATAATTATATTGACACATCCAGAGGGTGTCTACACAGGCATCAGACCCCCCCCCCCCCCCCCCCATCCTCATGCAGCACCAGGGAAGCAATATTACAATATTAGCCCACTATTTACCTGCTGTTGCTTGCTCTGCCCAAATCCTTGCAGCTTCCTGTCTGCATGTCAGCAGCAATACATAGCACATATAAGTGATACACTACATATCCCAGGCTGCTTTACAGCACAAACAGGAACCTCAGAATTTAAATCAAATGTTTCAGCAAACGTATTTGCCCAAAACAAATTATTTTAAAATTTGATGCTAATTTAGCCTGGGTTTGGAGGATGTTAACCCTGATTTGCAACTGCCAGAAATTACAAGAGATTTTGCTGACTTCAATGCAAGTGTTTACATTTTTATTTTATGATTTTTTCATGCAACAAAATGTTTGCATACACTACTAATTATCCTCTATCAGATGCATTCATAATTCAGCAAATTTAGATATGCCTTTACCTGCCTCGAGGAATTGCTACAAATACAGTATATTAAAGTGTTCTGTGTCTTATACAGGGCAGAAAAGGGAAACAATATGATGATCTATGCTGATCTATGATCTTTGTGTTGCTATCCTTAACAGAGCTGGGATGGATAAAAAGGGCGGGGGGGGGGGGGGGTAAGAGATAGATGGGTTAAAGCCATAGGAAAATAATACAGAAGGAGTGGAATACAAGAAAACATTATGCACAAGAAGTCAGTTTTAGACACCAAACACCAATATACCAATGTGACCAAATTTTTCTTTTAATATCAAGTTTAAAAAACAACAAAAACAAAACATTTCTATACTTTTAAATTATTTTGTAAAGAGCATTAAAAACATTGTACTTTCTTTCTAATGCAAATGATTCTTGAGATATACAGCCATGACTGTGTGACTGCAATATGCTAGTTTGAGACTATGTACTAAATTTGTTTCTGTGGCTACAAAATAGCCAACCCCTGCAATTCGACAACCTCCCACACACTTGCCAAGTACACTGTATTACAAAAATGGCCAATTAACAGCTACTGAAATTGATCATCTGGTTTTAAGGCGATTTAATAAGAAACTTGTTTTAGGGTGCTTTTAACAAAACATTTTTATGTTATGAATGTTAGGGCTTCTGATTACACATTTTTTCCCACATTCGTAGCCTCTCTCTGGATAAAACTTACAAAATAATAATTATGCAATTAAACTTCTGCTAATCCTTCTAAATTCTAGTATTTCACTCTTCAGACACTCCATAAATTAATTTCTTCAAGCTTTGAAGATTAGTAATTGATCTATGGATGTTACTGCGCATAAAATATGCCAATAGGGCATGACATGGATCTCACTGCTTAATAAATTTGCCATCATTTACATAATATTTAAAAAGACATTTAAACTAGTTTAACTATTTACATACAGGTTGTTTGAAATATAACAAATTTGACTAAAGCAAAATATTAAAATACCCAAGAAAAATGCAAATAAGACTTCTGTAATGGTTTCCTAATAAAATTCTTTGCCATTATTTTCAGCTTTTATACAATATTTTAGACATCCTGGCTCACTGTAGACCACAAATACATACTCAATGCTTTAGATGCTGCTATATTTGTGCTAGCATGTTAATTGCATTTTTTTTTTGTTTGGTTATTGTTCACCGAGACAAATTTCTTACAGCTAGAAAAAGAATGAACTTTTAGTATTGCTGGAATCATTCTCCCGAGTATGTAGAAAACCGTAACAAAAAGGGGAAGATTTTGCAATAACCAAGGAGACTGTATATGGTTAAGGTTGTTACAAATTATTATCCGCAATAAATCCAACTGTCATCTTTCATACTACCCAACCTGAAATTTTATGAGCAAATTGTCCCATGTTTGCCTTAACAAATGCAGTGCAATAATTTATATCAATAACACGGTAAATATTTCCACTATACCAAGGAAATGCATTTTTGTTAGCTTATAATTACAAGAATGATGCAAATGAATCCCTTGATTTGTTTGAATATCCCTTGTTAGTGCCACAGACCTCTCTGCCTCTCTTGTTTTTCTCAAAAGCAATTTAGAAAATGCTTGTATTTTAGACAAAAGAAGAACATTTGGTAAAAGAAAATTCATCATTAGGTATCTAGAGGTTTGTTAATAGAAAAGGCAACTCCCACAGTGTATCCTAGTGCTCAAGCCAGACACACATGCTCAGGACCAGCAAGCTGCCTTCACAGTGGGCCAAAAGTCATTATCATAATTTTATATTACATAGACTACATTGAAAATTTAATATATCCTAGCAAAAAAGAGACAAGAGACATTTTGCATAATGCTTCTGTGAGCCTTCGCTCTCTCTTGCTACTCTTTTAGCCACCCCATGCAGATAATCACACCAGGAAAAAGAAGTTCATTACCTAAGCCAAATCAAAATTAGGCTCCTTTTTTTGATAGGGAACTTCATTAGTAAGCCCTGTCTTGTACAGCAGGGAGATTTGATGAATCTATCTTGGAGTAATAATTCGGTGCAATCAGCCACAGTTCAGCTTTAAGCTTTACATGTCTATTAAAATAGAGAAGAAATGAAATATAATGGATGGATATATCCACAGATGCACTTTTATATACTTAATTTAAAACTTTTAAAATAACCACTGGTAGCAAAGGATTAAAACAGGAAAAATATTAACAAATCAGGCTGTTTTACTTCCGCAACCTCTTATTTAGTTGTAGAAAAATGGTAATATATTAAACAATTAACTGATTATTTTTGAAATCTCCAATATCATTTGGAATTTGTCTTGCGTGTGTGTGCATTAAATTTATAAAAGCTCCATAAATATGTATATGTCTGTCAATTAAACCAATTTATTTTTAGGAGTACAAATTTAACCCTATCCCCATAAACAATATTTGCATTGTGTTGGGAGGAGGGAGTGTAGACTCCTGGAGCTTTGGGTTGCAAGAAATAGTTGTTTTGATCAGATGGGGCAAGAGATGTGGGAGGTATGTTGAAGTGGATTAAATGTATTTTGAAGAATAGATGAAGCAGAGTAGTAATGCATGGGATATAGTTGATAGGAGGTTAGACAAATATAATGTGGGGGATTTAATGAAATTGGGCTGTAATATTGGTAAATTGATTAGATGCAATGAGGTGGCATTTCTGAAACTTAAATATATGCCAAAGTATCCAAATATGCTCTGTACATTGGGAACACCAGTAAGAAAAGGGAAGTGGAGGAATAAAACTAAAGGGTAAGATGTACATTTTAATTAATTGTATGTAAGATTTGTATGTTTATATTTTTACATAAATTAGAGTGACTTGATGATGTGTTAACCCACTTTAGATGTTAAGAAATAGTGCCATTATTGAGCTGGTTTAGGGAGCAATGGAATATATACATGTTTGCTGAAACAATTCAATAAATGAACATTTTCAGGAGTCCCGATGGGACCCCCTAGAACTTCCAACTGGGTGCCATATAACATAATTATCCCCACCAGAAGCTCATAGTACAACTTTGGAAAACACCCCTCCCCTAACCCTAAAGACTCTTCATTGAGCCTAGAATAGCTACCACCCTGCTCTCTACAAGCTTCCTACAAATTGCAGAGAGAGCATTTTGGTTTAATTTCTCATGTCATCCTTTGTCATACCAGACTAGTGATCAATTCCTCACCAAAATTATAATACTTGGTTTTGTTTATGACAGTATTCTTTTATTTTACCTATTTTAATACAAATCATTGCAAACCTTACAGAAATCTAGACAAAAGTATTATGAATACTAGTATTCCATGACAGCTGAATACAATACAGATTTTTTTCCTTCCCAGAATATAAAGGTTTACATTTTCATTACAGAAAGGGAAGTCACCTGCTCAACTTACACGGTTCTACTTAGACATTACTTAGACATGTCCCAGTGAAGTACATTTCACTGACACCACAAGGCTCTTGACAAAACGTTGATACGAGTGAAACCTTATGGGGGGGCTATTTTTGTAAGCAACTACATTTTTGTGTCTCTCTGCAAGTTCTCACTTGTCATGAGATTCATATGTCAGTTAAAAGGAAGTCTCTAATACTAATAATTTATTTTACATATTTTATTATCTTGTTTGCAAGATTAGCATATTTAGAACACTGTATTATCTTCCTGCTGCGGATAGGCAATAAGACGACAATCCGTGATATCATGTGTAGTATACAGTAATACAGATAGTGTATTGCCTCCTGAACCATTCATATAAAAATGGAGACGTTTCACCAGAGAAAATTAATGTTTTATGGTTAAATTCTCCAGTCATGAATTTGAAACGCAGCATAAAACACCCAATGAAAATCCGTTTTAGTCATTATTGTATTTAATAGAAGTTAAAAAGGTGCTACAGTAGAACTGGTACCTATAGGGATTATAGTAAAAGTTAAGATGGCTTCAACAGCTATGGGAACCTCATTTCTCTCCTGATTGAACACCTGTAAAAACAAGGCAACCATGGAAACACAAGAGCAATGCACATTCAGCCAGCTGCTGGCCACTCGGTTCCAAGTACTACATTAGAGTGAGTTTAAGAAAAATGGAGGAACAGGAATAGCTGATTCCTGTGGTTATAAGAAACAAGATGGCAGTTTGTGAAGACATAGGGCAAGAGAAAGTTGTAAAGTATTTAATGCATGCTTGGGAAATAAAGTGTTGAAAGCATCTATAGAAAACTTATGAAATAATTGTGTCTTTTAAAAGCAGAAAGTTCAAATATTTCACAACCAAGACGAGCAAACAATGTATTGGATCCACAACACAATATATGTAAACTTGATTATTGTAAGAAACAGGCAAACGTACTTTAAAATAATCAATATGGCCATAGTAGACGAAAAAGGACACATTCTTCAGTTCCGATTCTACATTTTATGGTTTATCACAGAAGCGACTTCAGAGATAGCATCACTAAACACTTTACAGATGTATTAAACCTTTCTCCATTTTTTTCTGAAGTATGATCTCACAATATGATAGAGAACTCCACTATATTTGAAATAAAATGTGTTCTTTACTTATGGTATAAAATGTGTTCTTTACTTATGGTATGTAAAAAGAAGAAGTGCCAGCTTGTATTAGTAATTTACCCTCTGTTACTGTAGTTTTTCACACTAATATTTTATAACAGAATAAACAAACATTATGGAATCAACACCCCGTTCCTTAGAAGATCTATATATATATATATATATATATATATATATATATATATATATATATATATATATATATATATTTATATATATATATATATATATATCTATTTATATATATATATATATATATATCTATTATATATATATATATATATCTATTATATATATATTATATATATATATATCTATTATATATATATTATATATATATATCTATTATATATATATTATATATATATATATCTATTATATATATATATCTATTATATATATATATCTATTATATATATATATATATATATATATATATATATATATATATAATTATTATTATTATTGTCTTTATTTATATTGCGCCAACATATTCCGTAGCGCTGTACAGGGGTTTAGTACATGGCAAAAAAACAAACTTAACACCTTATAAAGAATGGAGGGCCCTGTTTTTGAGCATATAATCAAATGCACATAGTGCTTGTTTCCAAGACACGGACACACAATTGGAAACTCGCAAACTTACAATCTAAGGGAGATTATATATATATATATATATATATATATATATATATATATATATATATATATAAATAAATAAATGGTACACAGAAGCGCCTGCTGCTACATTATCCCTGTTCTCTGTTGTCAATGTCCCAACAGACAACGGCAGCACCTTGGCACCTTTAGAGCAGTAATAAGTGCAGTAAATGAGGTCATTCTAGGTGATAAAGAGAAAAGCAAAGAGGAAATACAAACATTTTAAGTGGAGTATTTGAAAGTATTCCATCCACTTTTGGTTCTGTTCTTTATGTCTGCCTAATAGAGCTAAACAGCTAACCAGGTTCCACATTGTAGACAAAATAGCATTGTGGGATTATATTAGTTCGACAGCTGCTTTATGGCTGTAGCTTCCAGACCAATTTATTTAATATTGATCTTTAAACAAACAACACTACAAATAAATTTGATCACTCAGGTCCCGAGACTTCACATCTATGCAAGAGGCCATCTCTGGAAAAATGCTGCCTGTGTTTTTCACTTTGATTTAGTTGTCTTTGATCCTATCACATATCAAAATGCATCAACAGCAAATTAAAACAAATTCACCTTTCATATCTTCCTTGTTGCAAAAGGAATGATTCCATCACTTTATTTGACATATTTAACACTTCTCTTGCTGATATATTTATCCAAACATAGTAAGGGCTATGTTTTATACCTGAGCAGAATTATTTATAAAGCTCTTACTGGTAATGAATTTTCTATAGTGCTCTGGCTAAATATGGCTGCCCTTTAAACGATGGGCATAGAATGGTGCTCCTTCTGTGAGCACAGCAAGAAGTGTGCGTTCCCATAGCTCCCTGTGGTTTTCTCTCCTCCTGCTGTTCTCATATTTGAGTCTATTATGGAGGTTATGAATTATTACATGAAATAGGTGATAAGTATCCATATGCAAGGAGGACATAGGTGTGCATTACAGTGATGGGTGGGTATGCATTAACATTGACCGGTGTATCAGTAACAAGCCTGTATTATATACAGACATCCCAAAAATGGATTGTATCTGTGCCTTTGTGTATGTTATTTATTGTGTGCACATCAAACGCCAATATCCACCTGTGCTGGAATGATGGGATGTTTAGGGTGCTGGAGTAACACTTTTTTTAAGTTAATTTCTATCGGTGGTAAATAACTGTACTGTAAAATTGTATGCCAGTGCCCACTAAGATATTCAGGTGTGTATATAAATAATACCCTGCACAAAGCTTCAAAACAATCACTGCTTCAAAGAATCACACTCGAATCCAGTCAAAACTAATATGGCAATATATTGAGCACATGAATGTGATCGGCTGCAGATGCAAGCTTCTAGTCACCTTAGACTATACAAAATGTATATTTCATAGTCTTTCTAGTAATCTTGTTGCAACAACATAACTATGCTTCTCTTCTATCTCCTATGCACTAGGAGTACTTTTGATACTCAGCCACCCCTTAAATAGACACCTGCAACTGGACCCTTCTCCTTCCTCTCCAACTCCTCCCGTTTTTTCAAAAAACACGCCTCCCCCCAGATATGCTTCTGTAACGTGTTGTGCTGTCTGCATTGAGCTGCCAGGTCCTGCTATGCAAGAAGCATGATGTCACAGAACCCTGTGTCATGTGACTTGCATTACAGTACCCAGCTGCTCAATGCAGACAGCACCACTTGGAACCTTGAATGTTAAATAAGGCATATCGGGGGGGGGGGGGGGGGGGGGGGGGGTTCATGAAAAACTAGGGGATGGGGGGAGAAAGGAGGGGAAGCAATGAGAAGGTGGCAGACTGGAGGTAAAAAGAAGAAAATGGCAGAGAGGGGGAAGAAAGAAGCAGATAAAAGAAAGGTGAAAAGGAAGAAAGAGGAAAAATATGGAGGAGAGAAAAAAAAAAAGATGGGGTAGAGACAAGAGGAGAAAACTGGAGAAAGTGGGCTAGAGGAGAAAGGGAGGGGAGAGGAGGAAGAAAGGAAGATAGAAAGAGCAAGAGAATAGAAAGGGTTGAGGGAGGAGGTAGAAAGAAACAGAAGGTAGAGAAAGGGGAGCAAAAAAGGAGGCGGAATGATAGAGAAATGAGGTGACAAGAGGGGAGGCAGGGTAGAGAGGAGGCAGAAAAATGGTAAGAGAGGGTGAGTAGGGAAGGAACACAGAGGAGAGAGAAAGGGGGCAATTGGAGAAAAGAAAATGGGAGGCGGTTGCATTATTCATTCAGCACCTCCTATGTCCCCTTTTTACCTATAAATTATTGAAGAGAATAGGGGTGGAAATTTCCTGAGTGAAAGGATTTCTAATATTTGTACATCTGGCTCTTACATTTTTTCCAAAAGTATAATATTTTTCTATGAAGAGGCTCTAATAAAATCATACTTGCTCCTAAGTGGTTTCATTCATTGTTCACTCCTGGGAGGGAAAATATACTGTATAGTTAAAAATCAACGTTCTCTGACATTCTGTGCACTTTCCATAAACATATGGCATTGTCAAGTTTGATATTTTATTTTTAATAATTTTGTACATTAAGGCGCAGACTGACAAAAAAGCGCATTTTAGTTTTCATTATTTTGTTTATAATATTATATATAAGTATTTTGCCATGGTGATTGGATATTAAAAACATAGGTCAATAAAAGTTACTTTCAAAAAGTTCTAGTAGAGTTGTTTGACAAAAAAAAAAAAAAAGCACTGGTATTATTTACGGGTTTGTGTTACCACTTATTAATTTAACCACTTTTCAAAGTTAAGGGTTGTCTCAACAGGGAGGCGGTTAAGAATATTATCATTTTACATTTTATGCATCAACTATGCAAGACACCAGTTTTTTTTTTTTGTTTAAGGAATATACAGTATATTTATATGTATTCTACTGACAAAAACAGCCTGAGACTCATAAGTGGTTCTTTCCTTTTTAACCCACCTGTCTCTGGCATCACAAATGTTGACAGACCTCCATCTAGATCATCAGATTTTAAGTGAAGGGCCTTGCTATTATGTAAAATTAGGCACAGTGCTGCATATTTTATCAATCATATAATATGAGATTGTATCTCAAACCTTAAAATATGTTACATCCTAGCACCTACATTAATACAGCAGACTTTGGAACTCTTTATTCTGTTTTAGTTTTTCTGGATAACAAACCAGAGATTCTACAACCGTATATGTGTACTTCAATGACCACCAAATTACTGTTTCAGAACTATAATAATGGATTGTATTATAAAAGACAATCACAACACACTTATGAACCATAAAAACAATTATTGAGGTAATGTACTTTTAATGCTTGATATTTGTTTTTGTCATTTTCTTATTTTGGTTCATATATGGTTTGGTTTTGTAAACCCAATTGTACCATGGACCACCTGAATACAGCAAATAGACCACATTTTGTGAACCTCGGTCCTACAGAGCAAGGGACTAAATATTGTGTTGAAATTCACTGCAATGTAACTATAGTTCTAATTCTATAAAAACCATTGCGTATGGATAACTATGGCTCGGATTGGCCAAAGTGTGTATGTTTATGTTATGTTGTGTGTGGAAGATTCTTAGCTTTGAAGATGGTCACCACTCATCTGCTGCTTCACTTTTCAGTGTCAGTCCCTATATTGATTTGTTTTACCCTAGAATCAAATGTAAAATTCCATTCATTGAAATGTATATACATTTGTATGTGTATTCTGTGTTCATGATATTTTCATTGATAAATGATTTCCTAATGTACTAATAATCTAAGCAAGAATCACAATGAGCTTAGACTAAATACATAAGTGTTTTTAGAGAACTATCTGATAAATGACTGACATTGTAAACAGAATTCAAAGTATGTGGAGCGGTCATCTCACAAGACTTCTTACTGTATCAATCACAGATTGAAGACTGTTTTTGGTTTAATTTCATACAATAAAGTGAATTTAAACTAACGCATACACTTAAATCCAGACGTAGGCTCTCTTTAAAAGAATGCCGCACTTTCCTTAAGGAAAGAAAAAAAAAGTACAATTACGAAGATTGCTGCTAAAACTCAATGCGAGTGTTCTACTCCTGTAAAATGGGCCTAGGGACCATTGTGATGGAAAGTTACTGACACTGCAGCCTGTCCATGAAAGCAATTGTTAATACTGCACTGTACTAGCTCACAATATGAACTTTCTATGCCCTTTTATTTAAAGGTAACACATTTCTACTTAGTGTCACAAACTTTAAAAAAAAAATAAAAAAAAATGAACCTTTGCTCTTCGAGTGCCTTTTCTGCACGATTATCAAACTCGGGAGCTGACTAAGAAAGTTACTAAAATTTTAAAATGTAAATGTCTCTTGGATCCACATGTTCTTAACATACTTGCCTCTTTTCCTATGTACATTGTCTGTTTTTATTTTATTATGCCAACTATTTTATGTATGACAATCTAGTTATGTTCCTGTTCTGTATTTTGTTGACTGCATACACTTCCTAATCCTACAAGCCACCCCCCATCATTTTTTCAAAGAGACTATCCCACAATTAAAATCTGTTTTCTAGTTTGATTGTGTACCTCTTTCTTTCCACCTGTCATAACTAGTTGTTTTTATCAATATTTCAGGAGAAAAAGACTAAAAGTGGGCCTACTGTGCAGTATACATGTACACATGAGTGGTGTGTAGATATAAAACATATGTAAAATACAACCATAGTGCTTAATTTGCTGTTAAAAGGTTTTAATTATCATCATGCAACATCTTGAAATAAAGCCCTTTGATGATGTATCCCCAAGTCATTAAAACAGATCGTGACAACAGATTAGACCTAATAGGTCAGTATTGTCTGACCATTCACCTAGCTACTTTGTAACTTTAGTCCACACATGATATACTTATTGTAAGGAAATTCAAGGATTCCTGGGATATACATGTGTCCCCACCACTTTCACTATTAGTCTTACAGTAGCAGTTCTCCCTATTTTTCCAAATTTTGTTTTACTGGAACTGGGAAATTGCATACCTACATAAGAAATGCTAGCCAAGTTCTAAGCTTGGCCACATGGGGAGTCTCGATCAGTCCTTCAGGTATTGTATCAAACTGGTTAGTGTCCGATGCCATAACAATACTCAACTGTAACAAGTATATATACACATTACATTTATATTTACAAGTATCAAAAATGTAGATCAATTAAAAGGCTGAATGTTAGCAATGTATTGTTTTGCTTTTAAGCACTGAAAAAAACGAGACAAACATCAATAGCTTATAAACTCGAAACACACTCTCGCATAGGACATTGTCATGATCTACCTTGGGACTCATATGATCCACCCAGAATGATTAGGATTTTGAGGATGGCCATTACACTGGCTGCCTAAAGACTACTATCAGGACTGCCTCCTGGGAATATGTGGTGCAGGACTGGGTGAAGTCTATTTATAGTTTATTAATGTTCTATTAAGGTGATTACTATATGTATGTGGATTATTGTATGTTATGTTATGCTGTGTTATGTTATGTTGATTACTGTATGTTTAATTGTGTCCAGTGTACTGACAGTTGGGGAAAAAGGAAAATCAGTTAGTCATGTAATGGTGTCTCTGAGAACAAGCCAGTCTGAAGGCAGTCTGTGATGCTTTTGACAGGAGAGAAGTGAGGTAACCCAGCTATAAGCTTAATTTATATACATGGAATAAGATATGAGGAAGGTATATATGTGTCATGATTTAATTGTTTAAGGACTCATATTGCGAGTAATTTATGAATATGGCCAAGAGAGCATGACATTGTTGCATTGGGATTATGTGTTATTGTGCGGTTATATGTTGCCTGTACATGGTTATTATGTATACCAGTTATAATATATTATAAAAGGGAAAATATTATATTGAACATATGTGGAATTGGTAGAAATGCTCTGCATAGAAGTTAGATGCAGATCATTGCACAAGACAGATGTATGTACTTCAAGTAGTCCTAAGCAAACACTTGAGTTCAACATAAAGGTTTGTTCACTAGCCAGCTATAGATATCTGGTGAATTTGATCTCAAGAGCTTTGATAGCCCAAGGTTGCAAGTCAAATGGGCTGACATCACGCATACACAAATGTACACAAGGGTGTGGTATTGGAGAGTATAAATATGTTGTTTTGATAATTCGATGAAGGTTGAGAGATAGTTTTCACATATACAAGGTGTGAGACTATTTATGTGTGTTGTATCCTGACTTGGGGAGTGGTCTTGCCATGGGCCATTAGTAACCTGTATGCAGTATTCTCTGCCTGTACCTCTTCAGAAGCCATCTTTTGTGCCACAGAGAACAGAAACTACATGATTCTGCTGGGGTAGGTTTGAACTAGGTTCATATCAAGCCCCCTTGAATAAGCAGATCGTGACAATATGTATCAGAATCCATAGTGAAGATAAGAAAAGCTGTTCTTGAGTTTTATAAGGCTAAGCCGGAATTCAAATTATTTAAAAAATACTGCATAAAGAGTAAGGACATTTTAGAGACATCACCTATCTTGGTAAAGGGATTTAAATAACCTGGTGTATCTGCTGGGTAGGTTTGGCCCTAACAGCCTTCTCAAGCCTGACTGAAAAAACAGATTGCCACAGACATAAAATGTTTTTTGGTGTGGGAGCATACAACATATCAAACAAATGACAAATATGTATTGGTCTACATTTTTAAACTGTATAACTACAAGTTTCAAGTTTAAACCCCACTTTTTCCATTAACAGCAAAGGAACTACGAACGCCTCCACTGAGACTTGTAACTTTTGTCAGGGTAAAATTTAACAGTGAAACACTTGATGCCTTCTGAAAAGGGTCTCAGACTCCGTCAGGCAGACACAATGCTCAGCACTTCAAAGGGGGTCAGTATGAGTATTGCTTTATTGATGTTGAATTTCACTAGACGACAAGCATTAGAAAATATCCTAACTTATTAAAAAAACACATTAATTAAAGTATTAAAGAGAAGAATATTTAATATGCTAAAAAAATAAAAAATAGGAATTCAATTTTAGGTTTATTTTTTTATATAATTATAAGACAAATAATCTTTAATACATAGCAAAATGTGTTTCTTCCTACAGTACAAGCTGCTACACATATCAATCCATAAGAAAACTGAAGATAGGTTTTATATTCTATGATCTAGATTTGCAGTCTGAGAAAAATGTAATTAACAGCACTGTACATTAAGTGATTCAGCGAAAGTAAATCTTTTATATTCAGGTAAGCAATACAGCCTTGTAAGGTTTTATGGGAATTAGATTTTTTTGAAGCCTGTGTTGAGCATGCCCATAACTCTGACAGAGCCCTGCAGGCTCTTGTCTTCACCTTCAAATCATAAGACAGAGAAATCAAGCTCCCTCTGTGCTCTCAATTATACCAAAAAACACAGAGCAGAAGTCTTCAGTAATTCAATCCCTGTGGAAGCTTCTTCATACTGTTTGCACTGCTGGAACTGCTGACAGCAGCAATCCCAGAATCCCTCCTGGTAGGCTGTCAAAGTTCCTCATACAGTGTAAGCGGCACTACTCTGTCCCACTACTACTTCTCCAGAGACATTTTAAGCACATGCGTGGCTTTTGATGACTGCTTGATACAGTGGCCAAGAGGCCAAGCTACATCACAATGAGAATTATGATACTCTTATAAGGCGCTTTGAGCTACAGCTAATAGGATCGCTGGATACATCTGGGCCTGTACTTGTGTAATTTAATCACAACTACAGCTGCAAAAACACTGTTGTAAGGAATTGCTGCCTGCACTTGGATTCATTCCTTGAAAGCTCACTGTATGGAATTTTGTACAATTTTCCATAATGGCCAATAAACTGATATATAATAACCAGCTTTTTTTCTTTTTAAAGATGCATTTCAAATGTATGAACCGTTTCAATAATTCAAGTATTTAATATACTACCTCACAATTTAGCAATTTAATATATTTAAAAGTGGCATTAGGTAACAAACAATACATTTCTCACAATGTCTTTAAAATTTAAATTCAATTTAATAAAATTACTGATTTTAAACAGAAATTTGTATTTGAAAGAAAGTTAAAAAAAGGTGCCTGGAGAGAAAGCTTTTTTTTTTTTTTTTTTTAACATACTTTTAGAGATACACTGCCTACAGTTTCTTTTCTCATGGGTTTACTTCAGGAGTTTTGCTCAGTTTTGTACTACTTCAGAAAGGTTGGCATGAAGCAAGAAAAGCGTAATATTGTTTTTTAACTTTTTCTTCATCTGGAATATTTTCAAAAATAAATTTGAAAAACGTTTATATGTTCACAACATGGCCCTCCATTGCTTTTTCTGCGACACCGGAGCCCCTTAATTTATATACTGTACAGTGTGACTGGAGCAGGTATATAAGAGCAGCATGTCACCCCCTAGTTCCTGGTCCCAATTTGAGCCCCCTTTTCAGTGTCTACATTTTTCCATAGCTCTCTCTCCTTATCACTTAAACCCTCTTTTCCTCCACCAAATCATATGAAAAGCATGTCATAATGGTACACAGCGAAACTAGTAGAAAATGTGATGCACGCAGTGCAGCACCAATGCCAACACCCTCTTTAGTTTTCAGCTCAAAGTAGGTGGCAAATAACAGTTACAAGCAATGACCATACGTAAAAGTACATAAAAGAATCAATGTAATGCAGTGTGTATGCCAGTGTTTGATGAGATATGAGATTAATAAATAGCTCTGAATTCTGTAAAATTTCAAGATGTAGTAATACTTCTGTTTTTCAAAACATTTTATACAATTTTACAATACATTTTATAGGTGCTACAATATACTTTAGAAAATACTGAACTCTTTCTAGTTTTCCACAATTGCAATAAGGAAATACATTAAAGTTTGAATGTCTAAAAAAAAGTATACAGTAAAATATTTTGCCAACAAAAAAGTAATAATCGGAAGTTATGAAAACAATCATTTTACATTTTATGTCATGGCTATTTTAATTTGCTTTATTGTATTTATTTGTATAAAGTATGTATAATATTCCAGCTTAAATTGCATATTGTCAGCTTTAGATACTTTAATTTAAAAAGTGCATTATTATATTGCAAATCAAATTAGAGCACAATTTTTATATTTACAAAATAGTTTAGATTTATTATATCCATGGTGCATAGTTTAGGATTCTTAAATTATTTAATAAATATGTAAAATGTCCTTTGGCCATTCATGTTCTGTACCAGTAAGGTCTAATTCATGGCAGTAGTTATACCTTTTTAATTTCGATATGAGTTTGAGAACTATCAGTAAATGTATTTTAACCATATGAATTGTTTTATCTTAAAATCAATTAATAAAGTAGAAGCTATTGTTGAAAAAAAAAGATGCGTGGAAGACAATACAATTTGTTAAATCATAAAATGCACTTATTTTAATCTTCGGATTTACTTTTTAGGTTTTCATCTTATACAAACTAAATTCATAAATATTTTACTTCCCACTGCTATGTAATCCGGAAATATATTTTGGATTATCGTAATAAGGCTGTTTGACGCTGGGAGGTTAAATTCAGGTTTAGAATGTTATTTGAAAAAAACAAACAGATTATATATATATATATATATATATATATATATATATATATATATATATATATATATATATATATATATATAAATTAAAGCAAGTGTAGAATTGTAGGAAGGTATGGAAGTTCACAATGGTTGTATGCATTACATATCTATTTAATTACATTTTAGTTTAAAATCATGCACACTGTATTATTTTTACTAAAGCAAATTACTTGTTCACACAATTACAAGACACTTGCCAATAGCAAAAAAGAGTCTTTTGAAAAAAACGACAATTTAAAAAAATGAATTATACAATTGTAGGTATAAGGATTTTAAACTTAATGAGATGGTGTAATACATTATCCGGTGTTTCACTTCAGGAGCAAGATAAGGAGTGGGCTGCTTGAGGAAGGCCCTAAGGCATAAACAAGTCACAGGAAGTTTTCAGGCCAGGAAGCTAAATGTATTTTTGTGTTGGTCATTGTGCACACTACTGCAGAAGGTAATATGATAATAGATCTTTACTGCTATAGCAGAAGCTAAGAAATTGTTTGTCAGTTATATTATTTAAGTCGCAGCTACATTATTAAGATTCTAAAGCAAAATATTTTTTAATAAATGGAGTTTGCTAAATGTGATATTTTTTTTCAGAGAGGCACAAGCCATGGAAATATGGCAAGCATATGGCTTCCATTTTGCATTCTCCCTTCGTTCCCGAGAAAATGAATACAAATTTATTTAATGTAGGACAATGTAAAGTAAATGTTATCGGAGGTTCAAAATAAGCTGCAAATCTGTACACATAATAAAAGATTAATAGTCAAAAACTATATATACATATATGTTTTTATACACATTCTTCACAAAACTGGCATTATTATTTTAGAGAAATGTTATCCAAATAATTGAAGCACACAACAAACAGTTCATGTTATACTTGTTTCTGCAGTTATGGCATCCAAAGAAAATGATAAATCTCCAAGTTTCTTTCCACAGATTCCAGCAACTGGCAATGATACACTGTGTCCTACGGTAAACTGAGAAAGCAAGAATTTCTGTGCCAAAAATCATCAATTGTATTATAGTTCAACACCATCTGTACTTCAGGGTACATTTCTTCCACAATAAAAATGTACAGTTAGCAATTTACAGTACTGGATAGCTTTTATATGCATGGCAAAACTAGGCACAGAGATGGAAAGGTCACTAGCCTAAGACAGGGCAGGCAGAAGGTGAAAGCCTATAATGAAACATTATGCGGTATCTCATTTTTGGTACTAATGAAAATAGCTCCAGAGTTAGGAGCGCGAGTCTGTCTCCTGCAGATCCATTTCCTCTCTCCAGACTTCTCATGTTAACCCAGTGATTTAGTACTCTGCATTAAGAGCAATTCACCTGCCTCGGGTGTCCCTGTGGCCTGTTTCTCTGGGGAGTGAAGTGGAGAATAGAAAGTTTCACATATGGTAAAGTCAAGCTGCTTGGAGCCTGCAGAGTGTCTGCTATGGGGATAGCAGTTCCTGAAAGCCCCAGCTGGTACTTGGAAGAGATTCTGCATTACTACACCTCAGTGCCTGCCTGGTTCCCTTCGGAAACTGTTGGCTTCTCATACAACAGCCATTTTCGATCTCTTCAACCCTTTTCTCCCGGTTCTGTATCCAACTGAACAGTTGGTCCTCTACTGCTGGATAATCAAATTCTTCCATCTGGCCCTATCCCTGTGGAACTGAAAAGGTGTAGCGTGCACCCGGTCCCCATCACATACCAGGAGAGGCACTGACATACTGACAAAGGCATTCAGCAAAGCTAAAAAGGAAAAAAGGATTGTGCAATTTGAAGGTTTTACTATATAAATACATATCTATACCTATAAAAATTAAACGGGAAAACTAGCAAGACTGCAAATGAGCAATAAAAGCGCTGCTGAACATAAACAAAATATTTCCCATCCAAAGCCTTCAAGCATGATACTATGGAAGATACTACAAAAATGCCCACAGCGTGCTGTGTAACTTAAAATATCTGTGACTCAAAACACATTAGCCAAAAATATCAATGCAATTCACACCTATAATACAATTGCAGCATTATATTTTGGAAGGTGTAAAAAAAAATTCTACAAATGAATAAATGTGTTATTCACCACTAAAAAAAAAAAATATGTTTTATTATGACAGAAAATGCAAATACATATACAACTTGCAACTTTATGCTGCCATTCATTTCACAATAAGACTTTTTGCTGATAAAATGGGGGTCGTGCAAATACTCTAACATATCTGTCACCTACACAGTGACCTTCACATAAGTAAATGGGTAAGTTGTATCTCCTTGGAGCATATTAATTACAGCACAGCAATTCCCAGTATTTGCAGGGGCTTAGAGATGCAAAATTATAAATTCTGCTAGTATGAGTCTGAAAGGTCATGTTTCCATTCAGCCTAGCTACGGATAAAAGCTGTTCGGTAAATCTACTAAATTAAGAAACCATTAGATGTCTGCAAGTCACTTTGGCATTGTCCTGGTTAGGAATACCACATGATACAGGGCAGACAAACTAAGCTGTACAAGCCAACCAACATAACATCTTAGGTTTAGTATTGACGGTTGTAAACACTATGATCTCTTATATCAATAATACATCTGGTTCAGTAGTTTTACACCTTAAAGCGACATTAGTCCCATATTTCCACTTATATGCAATTCTGTGGTCTTAGCCATCCCTTGTTTAATAAAGGCTTTGCTCTATCAATTTTATCTCAATTTCCAAGGCTCTTTCCTGTGTGAAGGCGCGGAGAAGCAAAGGTAATGGTTTATGGTATAAAAGTGTAAATAGCAACTCACTGAGTAATGATGACCTGCTCTTAAGCTCTGGGGTTACCATCAATTTAACAAGACGCATACTGACAAATAGGAGGAGGTATTAGAAGATAGCAATGGAGATGGTCAGGACAATATACTACTGCATAATTAAGTAATCCGTGTTAAATTACCCTTCTAAATAGATTTTGCTCATTATTAATAACTAGAGAATTGCCCGTCAAAAAATGACGGCAATGAAATTGTAAGGTAGCTAATGCGGTTTGGTGTATACTAATGAAATATATAATACATTAATAAATGAATATACTTTACCTATTTTGAAGCATTGTGTTGAAGAGCTGCAATCTGTTTTGATGTTGCTGCAGCATTAGTGGTGTGGAGCTGCTGTGTAAGCTGAATGTGTGCAGTGTAATAGTGCGCGTGCGCGAGAACAAACCGTTAGCGTAGTTGTGTACTTCCGCATTGGCGTAAAATGGCGGGTAATGTGTGGTATGCGTCTTCGCGGATTATCCGTAGGTCGTTTGTGGTGTTTTGCGTGTTTAGAGTGCAGGTGTAAGTTGTTTTTTTTTGAGGTCCTGGATGCTTCCTCTTGCTGTAGGTAAGCGTTTTATGTATGTGGTGTTTATTTATTGTGTTTTGAATTTTGTAATGTTCGCGAGTTGCGTCCGATTGTTGCGAGGTCGTAATGTGTGATAACGTGTCTCGTATGTTTGAGTTGCGAGGTAAAGTTTGCGAGGGTCGTAGTTGGTGTGTCGTGTTGTTTGCGTTGCGACGTAAAGTTTGCGAGGGTCGCAGTTGCTGGCAAGGAGTGCCTTTGGCGCTCCATGCCAGCAACTGAGGCTTTCACCCGCGGCCCTCGCTACGAGAGCCCGCAAGCGTGAGCAACGGCTCTGGCTGGCTCGCCTGCTCACAACTATATATGTGATATTTCTCTAAAATGGCATAATAAAAATATCAGATTATAGGTTCGGTTTACCTATGTGACCCTCAGAGGCTTTCTATCCAGCCTCTTCTCTGGAGTGAAAGGAGAAATCCATCTCCAGCAGTACAAAGACACTGGGGGGGTCAGACATGAAGTACCTTCAAAGAAATAGGTTACCTATGACTACAAACTTATTTGGTCCAGTTCCTTGAATCACTTTGTCCTGCTCTAGAACAGATTACACCACAAATACCAATTTATTTGCTGTATCATGTATAAGCAATTTGTTTAATTAGTAACAATGCGGCAGAAACTCATTTAATTGAATTGGCTGACAGAATTTAATGTTGATGCATAAAATAAAAGTAAATAATAAAATGTGCAACAACAAAAGCAACAAAATAACTATGATAATGTCCAGACACAGTGCACATATGTCCCATTTTTATCTATAAAACCCAACTGCTTCCGCTGAATCACACAGCTATAAGAAAAGACTATGTTACAAACCTAGGCCAAGTGCAGCAAGATGCTTCAAAATTTCATAGCATTCAATAAATGTGGCTCGTATGGCTAGAGTCTGGTCTTAAAGTAAATCAGATTTTAACACTTAGAAGGAATACTGCGATTTAGGAAAATTCTTATGCCTGAGAAACTATGTAAATTGTTGCATTTTGCAGATTAATCTTAATTTTAGCAGACTCTGCTTGTGTCTAGGGGTTGCATTGAGGTAAGGAAAAGCATGATATTCTGGGAATATGCAAGTTTGATTAGAGGTGTCAAATGTGGACAACTGAAATACTTCACCAGTGGTACCATAAATCCCCCTCTGCTTTGTTTATTTTTTATAAGTGTTCAAAGTAATCTCCTTTAAGCTCACCAACATTTTCTAGATTTTAATAGCTCTCTAAATAAACATGGTGGGTCAAATAGGAGACAATGTAATGGAGTAACTAGGTGCAATAGACCAAAAAGAACATGAATACAAAAGAAAAGAAATCCAGAAATTCTGGACTGTTGGTGGCTCTTACAGGACCAATATTCCAATCACTTCCCTAGACACAAGCAGACTCTACTAACATTAAAAGGGACCTAGAACAGCCATTTTATTCAACTTTTTTCATGAAAAAAAAACTTAAGTAGAACCTGTTTAACAATTTTTGTGCACCGAGACCTTTATTTGAAAAAAACACACACTATGACACTTTATGAAAAGCTTGGTTTCTGATGCAACAAAGAAAATAATATTTCCATTTAAGATTTCCAGAAAATATATTTTACTTATTGCTTACATAGCTGGTAATGTAAAATGTGTGGCACAACTTCACAAGCATGATATTTTCCCCAGTGACAGTGGTCCTATAATATAACTCAAATTACAACTATACCAAGCAAATAATAAGAACAGAAATCCCTGAAGAGCTTCAGATATATATGTGGAAGATGGGAGACAGCCAGGACTGACTGTTACAGATTATAATCATACAGAAATATCCACATTGACCTAAAAGATCCTCCATATGATGACGAACTAGTACAAGCAGGTGTCTATGAATATGATGTTACACATAGGGTTATGAAACATACAGTGACACACAGCGGAAAAGAGAATCCATCAACACAACATACAGCTCTGCTCATGTTAAAAGTCTGGAAGCAAAGCATGTGAAAGTAATGATATTTGAGTGCATGGCCTTAATTCACGTGTCAGAGATGCCAACACTGCACTATGAATATAAATTATAAGTCTCCAATTACATTTTTTGTTTCTAATTTGGTCTTACCTTTTAAACTAAAATCTAAATTAGTAGCCATTACGAGATTTAAAGGCTCAAACTCAATAGCAGTGTAAGCCTCTTTGAAAAGATTCCCTCCTGCATAAATGTATGCCAGTCTATTATGCCAGAATCAATTAGCCTCATTCATTAAGCCTCTATTTATTAAAGTATTACTCTATATTCAGCATTTGGTAGTGTTATTGAAGAAATAAAAGGCATTAAATATATATTTTAATTGGATCTATAATTATGTGCTCTCACCAGTAGAAATGATTCAAGCTTGTTGGGATATTTAGTCTACTTGTGAGAATCTAGTGGCAAATGTGTTGTCTAAATCACAGCCCATGCATTTCACTAAACTTATGATTTTAATAAAACATCTCCTTGCTAAAATCATATTCTTACTATTTGCTGAAATTTATGAAACCATCAAATTAACCAGGGACAATGAGACATAAAATAACAAACTCTCAAAATGTGTAAAAGTCTGCTTATGTTATATTTTCGAGTACTTTATACAACTGCACCTGGCAGTAATCAAGTTGCGTATTTAACAGTTTGAGGTAGAATTTTTGATTCACAATCAATGAAAGTAGAAGACAGACACAAGACGTCTTTTGTTTATGTGAACTTTAAGTTATGTACCATTTTGGCTGTTTAAGTTCTCATAACTCCATTTTCAAATGGTAGCTACAGCTAATATACATTAGGTGTTATATAAACAAGCACTGACCATATAAAACCATGATTTTTAGGAAATTGAAGGACACATGCAGAATAGCATTCTTGCCATTGCAATCATTATGCCCTTTGCTCTGCAGAATTTATTTTTCAAAGAAGCCATCATCGGAGGCTTAGGAAAAGAGAGAGCACAGTGACCACCATAGTCTTGTTTTAGCAGGATAAATTTATCCTTTGCATATTCTTCATGCAATCATGTTTATACATGGTGTAAGGAATTTCCTGTAGGACACATATTATTAAATGGACAGTTGCAATTCACCATGAGGAATAGTAGCAAAGAATGTTAATATTCTGCTTATGAAAAGTGTTCTATGCTCTTGTCATTTTAGGATCTGCCTTTGCCAGAACGTAATGTAATGTTGCCTAAATGTATTCTCTGTGTACTCTGAATATTCATTGTTTTTATTAAAAACTTTCACAGATTGTTTTGGTTTTAGAAAGTACAAAACTTCCAAATAAAATAAAAAAATATATTTTTTTCTTGCTTTTTTATGTTTTTCTAGGACTTTGAACACACTCCCCAATCAGGAGACAGTATTTTGCCATTATTTTTTTATTATTAAAAATATACTATACTATAAAGAGTGTTCAGCTCATGTATGAATACTTTCATAAGCTGCCTGGCCCCCGAAACTGATTGTGTTGTTGAGGAGTGTTTTTTTTTTATTTATATTTTTGGCATTTTAAAATGTGTATGTCTATCTCATGATAACTATAGTAAAAGTACTAAGGGAACAGTCATACTTTAAGCTGCCTTTAAACCATGACTGTTGGAAGGGAGTCACGCTGCAAAACATTGTACAAATAGAAACGGAAAGACAAAAGTAATTTCACTACAATAATAACCAATTTTATTGGTGGAAGGGAGCCTAAAAATAAGAAAAAAAAATAAGTTAGAAAGATGAAGTGGAAGAGAAATAGGTATGGTAGAAAGCCAGAGGTTGAATAGAATAAGTTACGTTTAGGGAGAGAAAGGTTACACTAAAGCCAAATAATGTCTAAGCAGAATACTTTGTTAATGTGCTTTACTGGATAAGAAAAGTCAGTGACTTACCTATATTGAAAACTAAAAATCTTATAATTTTGAATTTAGCACTACACTACATAATGCACTCCGATTTCATTATGAGCAGGCCTACCAGCTACAGGGTTGATTCACATTATTAGGACCTACTTTTGACGTCAGCATCGCGTAGCCAATGAAATACGGCATGTGTCATGAGCTGGCTTGGTGGGTATGCAAGGTGACATGTAGGCATTCCGCAAACATATGAACCATCTCTGTCATGGGTAAAACTTGCAAGTTATCAGACTTTGAAAAGGGGATGAACATTGGCTTTCGGGCCAAGGGTGGCAGGATTTCGGAAACATTGCAGTTTGTGAATCGTTCGTGTTCTGCTGTGGTTAAAGTTTACTGTGTCTGGACAAACGACACCATTGTGAATAAACGGTGGAGCAAAACATGCCATTGATGTCGGAGGTGAACGTCAGCTGTGCAGGTGTGTGAGGGCCAACCGGCAAACTACAGCTGATTAACTCACCATACAAACGTACCAGGGGGCTTCCAGACGTGTGTCTAAAATTACATTACAGACAACCCTGTTTATGGGGCTTTGAAACAAATATCTGGTCACTGCACCCTTGCTGATGAGGGTACATCATCAGAAACTGATTCAATTTGCACGACATTACCGAAATTGGACCTCTTCTGATCGGCAAAGGGTTGCCTTCTCTGACAAGTCATGTTTTCTGCTCCATCAACTGGATGGACTATGATGTGTCAGGCGCTACACAAGGAAATGTTTTCTTGGTATTGTCTGGGTCCACTCATATCTCTGGAAGTCACTTACAACCGATTGGGTTATCTATTCATCCTTGCAGATCCAGTACACCCATACATGTTGACTGTCTTCCCTGGAGAATATGGGATCTTCCAGCAGGACAATGCAACATGTCATAAGGGCAGAGTTGTCTGGGAGTTGTTGGAGGAGCACAACAAAGACTTCCAAGTACTTCCCTAGCCTCCAAATTCCCCGGACTTGAACCTCATTGAGCATCTGTGGTACCACCTCAATTGCCATATGGGTCTTCAGCCACACACTCTTCAGCAGCTGTTGGGTGCACTGCAGTCTGGATGGTTCCAGACACCCTTGCCAACTTCCCATCATCTTATAGACTCACTATCACACTGTCTAACTGCTGGGAGACAGCAGTTATTTGGGATATTGGCTAGTGGTCATAATAGTGTGACTCGACTAATATATATATTTTTATATTTCACCTTTAAAAAGGTCACTGAAGATTCATATCTATAATGTGCAAATTTGAACAACTCTATTTTATAGTGTATAAAAATTTTCAGATCGTAAAAATAAATATTGACTATTAAATCTATTACATAAAATTATTCTACAGACACCATTTTTTGTTTCTCATTACAAGCGGACCTTGAATGTAGAGAAGCATCCAACTACTTCAATTGAACGAATGCAAATCTAATCTGTTTATTCAATGACAAAACCTACATAGTTGATCAAATGCTAGATATTACAGATTATGTGAATTTCTTTGAAAAGAAGAAGATATAGTAGGTAAGAGACTACATTGTCCCAATAAGTATCTGCACACAATACAAAGTACTATGATTCTCTCACAGATTGCTCACCTGCTTGTTGTTGGAGTAAATGCTTTTGAATGGCAAACTGTGCTCTGCTAATACAACTGCAAAATGATGTCCTGGAGATATTATTACAACTGTGCTCAAATTATTATCTTTCTATATAAGCTGTATTGATCTTTCTTGAAGGAAGACATTTTCTTTTAGCGTTTCATTGCTCATGATTCTTTATTTGCCCAAAAAGTTACTTTCAAGTTGTAGTAAATTGACAAAACTCTGATGTCAATGATGTCATTACCACAGACACTTTTTTATGCTATGTGGTTATATTTCAAAATAATATTTACTGTTCATAGTATTGCTGTAATTTCTTATTACATTACTATGTAAGGTAAAGAATAAACGTAAATTACTTTGATTTATACATTTTAATGAGGATAGGACTAATAATGAGTTAGCAAAGGGTAATTAGGTGCCCTGGTGGTCTAGTGGTTAGCATTCGGTGCTTTCACCGCTGTGACCTGGATTCGATTCCAGTCAGGGAACCAAGAGGTCACACCACACTAAAGCCAAGGGTTGGGCCGGGTCAGCACTTGGATGGGAGAACACCTTGGAATACCAGGAGCTGTATGTAGTGGGCCACTGTAGAAGGAACTGGTAACCCTCTCCAGTTTCTCTGCCATGAATGCCAAGTGGATCAGCATGACCATGGACATAAAGATGTTCCTGGTGGGTTGCGCTCCACGGAGCGTCAGACACAACTGAACAACGCAACTAGGTAACTGCATCCAAAATAGTTAACTCATTCAGAGGCATCATTACTCGTAGAAAATCATGTGCGATTACAATAGTTTTAATATCCACAAATAATGTCAAAATGTTATGACGTTTCATTTAATTAAATGTAATTGATACAAAACTATTACCTCACATAGATGAAGACATGGCATATTGTACGACTAGGCAATGCCAGTCCCAGGGTGTTCAACACAGGTCAGGATTTAAGTATGCCTGCTTTTAATCAAGTGCTCCAGCTGCACCACATCTTACCCCACTTTAGAAATCCTGAAATCCTAGTCTATGTTCAGCTCTCTGGGGCCAATATTGTCTATTTAGTGCCTATTGCCAAAATAAGTTAGTACAATGGTCTATTAAGAGCCATTTACATATAGAGTATTACCATACACTACACAGAACATTAACAGATTTTAATAGTGCCAGGTTCGTTATGTCATATATCAGGTACCAGGCACAACACCACACATAGAATCCCATGTATACACACTATATATAATATTATGAAAATAATATTTAAAAAAATAACCTTTCACTATAATCCTTCAAGAGTAAACCGAAGTAAAAAAAAAAAAATTGCAATGTACATCTTCAGTATATGAGACCCACACTGCTACTGTTTGACCTTTACATACTGGAGAGAAACATTGATCTTGAACAGAGTAAAGATGGCTAAAGGCTATTTATTGCTCTAACAATATTACCAACTCACATAACTATAAACAGAAATTTTCATTAATCTGACCCCCATGTAATTTTAAATCCCCGTTCTGTGTAAGCACAGTTAGTGAACAGCCCCATTACAGCTTAATGGACGTTGTTAATTCCTAAAGAGTCTTAATTTCAGATTTTTAATCACCCCTTAACTATTCAATTAAATTTCAATAAAATGTTAAGTACTTATACAAGCCTACTCGTTTTTCCCCCGTAAAATAGTTAT